>JANHGO010000012.1:41291151-41336761 GCA_024606505.1 Aquila spilogaster
GCGTGACGGCATTTGTCCCTGTGCCGCTGGTCTCCGCTGAGCATAAGCTAAGACTTTTAACAGCAATTTTTTCCACGCAGGTTTTGCATTTAATTATAGAGTGAGGGCACCGTGTGTTCCAAGAGCAATCATCTTACTGACATGTTATTCTGAAGCCAGCCTTCATTCGGCGTGACACATGCTGGTTATGCACTACCAAATAGAGCTATAATGAACTGAGGCTGGGGAAAAATACGTCGGAATCTGAAGTAATGCCAGCTAAGAAAGCTTATCTCTACCTTATTATTATTATTATATTTAATAAACAATTTTTCATGCCTCCAGAAGAAAGAAACAAGTGAGAGCTTTCTACAGTAGATATAAAAGCCTTGCATAAAAAATGTGTTTACTGAATTACAAGTACTGAACTTTCCATTTTGTTGTACAGAAAAAGCAAAAAAGAAAGACAAAAAAAAAAGAAAAAGCCAGCTGAAAAGTTTACAAGAATGACGTACAGAGGAACAATGCCCTCCTAGGCTGAAGACAAGTGTATGTTCCAGGTCACAACTTATCTTTGGTCAGGGTCCACTAATTTGTATAAAGGGGATCAGGAACTCTTGGGCTGAACAGCAGGTCCCACGTGAAGCTCCACTCTTGAAGTATCTGAAATACTGCTGCTGAGCAGTTTTGAGGATGGGTTTTTGATACCTTCATCCAACCATCCTTCTTAAAAAGTGTCTTCAGCCACCAGTGGAGGACCAGAGGCTGCAGGTAGAAAGGATCCCAATTCTTTGCTGGGTCCGTCATATGGGCTGCACCAGTATGGCTGGTGTGGCTGTGCAGATGTGCCACTGCACTGCATGCAGTCCTTCTGCCAGGCATCACTGCTGCATGGTGTCAGGTGCACAGCGCCAGAAGGTCTTGACACAAGACTGAGGGTTGGGCTCTATCTCATGAACTGCTTTGGGTTGGAAAGAGTCTGACTGTTGGCAGAACAGCCAACAATAACAATAAGAAGAAATAATCCACCACATACGGAGTTACACTGTGTAAATAAACAAGTTGGTTCTCAACTTGGTCCATCTTTTTATCCCTTCAGAGTGCAAAAGAAAGCAAGCAGAAGCAGATCCCAGGTCCTGCCAGCTGCCTCAGGAGCAGCAGTCAGATTCCCAACCTTCTGCTAAAGTACAGTACTTGCAAAAAAAAAAAAAGAAAAATCAATCAAATTATTCAGATGTTGCAGTTGGAGCTCTGAAGATTTCAAAGTTGGTTGCTCCTCTCTATACATTTTCAGGATCTTTACTTCTCTTTATTTCAAGACAAAACCTGTCAATAAGGACTGTATTGACTGTATTGCTTTTCTGGTGCATGAAAACAAGCAGAGCTTCATTTTTTTTCAGTGCTCTAAATAACATAAAACTGCTCTTGCAATAGAGAAGATCTCATTCGCTTTTCCCAGACTTGGAGTTTTCAGACCTCTCTGACTCCTGGACAAGAGTCAAGCCCCGGCTACATTAAGAGCTCCCAGACAGACAAGTCATGTTCTCACTTCTCCCCATGGCCCATCAGTATGAGTGAATGCACGCCACAGGTGAGCCCATCCTTAAATAACCCATCCCATGCTTTCTGAGAGCTCCATGGTGTTCATTTTTTGTCACACTTTTAATTTTTATTTTATGTTTCTTACTATGTTTCTTACATGGCAAAGGTTATTCTGTACGTTCTGGCTATGCTCACAGAGATGCATTCCTTATTAATTTCCATAACACACTTCACATCTGGAGGATACCATTTGCATAGCAGCAGTGCCTGTGAAGACCAGCTCCCTGAACTAAATTCCAGTGATACCAACTCATAACAGAATTTTATAGCAAGCTCAATGTGACTACAGCTCAAAAATAAAATTATTTCCCAAGCAAATCTGCTGATCTCTGTGCCATACCTGGAAACACAGCTTCTGAGGGCAGAAACTGCAGCATTTTAACAATCGGTTTGGAAGCTGACTGTGTTCCTGTGAGGACACGTAATTCGGTACCAAAATGGTTATACTCTTAAGTAATTGGCAGTCTGTATAGGCCAGCCCTATAAACAGAAGCATAATGGGGTAAACTCCCTTCTCACCCATGCAGGAGGCATCAGTGCCCTACATTCCAGCAACACACAGCCCCACAGCCAAATCTGGGAAACGCATTCCTGTAAGTCAGATGACACCGGATCCTTTTACTAACCTTGATTCTGACCCGTCCCTCACATTATTACAAGTCATCACAGAGCTACTTCACCAAAGGAATGAGACAAAGCTAACTTTCGTTTAGCATTAAAATCATAGCAGTTTTCCATCCTGGTTTTGACATAAATTCTTCTTTACTATGAGCATGACCTGGCACAGCAGGAAAGCCTGCTGACAAAAATATTGCCATGGGGAAAGCTTTAAAAATTGTTTACCCTTTGCGTGCCTTTGTATCTTCTTTCTTCTATCTCTAGTTTTACATGATTACTTCAGCTCTCAAGCACTTCCAAACTCACATGTGATTCACACATTAAGGTTTCCAGTTCTGGCTACATGCACCATCTCTTTGGCAAACCAATTACTACTACATTCACTATGTATGCCAACGCTTATTGCTGTTATAACATAATTACTGCAAATTAGTCTTGCCCTTCATTAGAAACCCAAAAGATATTAAAAAAAAAATTTGCATGGCAGCAATGGGAATGCTGGAACCTAAGAGAAATAGCAACCTTTTTTAATTTCTAAACTAGCAGACTTGTTATGATCCTGAGAGCTGTTATAGAGCAGCTTCTGCATGTGAACATATCGTCCCTTAAGAAACAGCAATTCCATATGCCTAAATCTTACTTACAAACATTTCTGCTGGAAATTCTCTTGAAGATGCCAAAACCCGATAAATAGGGCACTACAAAAAGAAAATGATCATTAAGGATGTCTAAGATATTCCTCACTAAAATTCCAGATTAATCACATTTTATTTACATTTGCACACTAAAACAAATCCACTATTCCATGACATTGTTTTAGTTAGAAAATGTATACTATCAATATTTATGGCTACGCTGTGAAAAAAAAAATCCTTTCAGGCAAGACCAATATTTTAGTAAGATACTGTGTCTGCAGGAAGAGAGCGTGGTCATATGAGGAGCTGCACCTTAAACTGATCATTTCAGGGATCTAGAAAGATCCTGGAAAACTCCTGCTGATGTCCTCTTGCTAGGAAGTTGCCATGTCACTGGGTTTACCTGTTTTCTTTTACAGCACTGAAGTGCAGCATGTAAGTCCTCTGTACATCTATGTTCGTTACGATACCCACAATTTTCCAACAAATTATGATAGAACTTTGAAGAATAAGAAGCAACATTAAGAAACAGACTAAAGCCACAAACCTGCACAATTAAAACTTATTAGGAACTGTATCATATATGTATATATGTACTGTATTCATGTATATGTGCACTTTGAAAGCTGTAATAACCAAAAAGATTATTGCATACAAGAAGCGCTATTTCCATATTTAAACCACTGCAGACTGTAACAGTGTAACATTTTGGTGCTTTTGTTTTACTAGAGATGACTAAAGGCAGGGAGACAAGAACAGATAAAATTGTGGAGCCATGCTACCCATGGTATACTGTCTAACTCCAGAGCATGTTGCCTTTTGTGTCCTGGCTTTCCCTCTGTATAAAGGATCTTTGCATCATCAGTATTCCAATACTTAAAACTTCATTTTATATCACCTGTAAGCTGTATTTTGGGGCTTACTGATACTACTCTCTGGCAATCCTATCATCTTACCGTGCTAACCAGGGCTTTAATCTCCCTAGGTGCAGACTCCAGGGGCTCTTAGCTCACAGTGCACCCCTGAACCGAGCTCCATTCAGTCCTATGGTCTGTCCTAGAGCACTGCTGCATAGGTTCGAGGGAGCCTGAGCATTCCCTAGGGCTATCTGAGTTCAAAGCATGCCAAACAGTCTGGTTCTTGGATAGCATTACTGGAAGTCCTAGGAAGAGGGACTGTGGTGAGCTCGGCAGTAAAGCATGCAGTTTACATGTGCTTATAATCCTTAGTAAAAGAGAGTGTGAGCTCAAACTCTTTTCCTAATTTCCCTCCAGAGCCTCAGTTATTCAAGACACCGTGTCACCTGCTGCGGAGAACTTTGGAATACACGCTGCTGCTGCTGCTTGCAGTCTAATTAGCCTTTTTCTTTTGATGAGAAATGTGTCCAGATATCAGTGTTTGAATGCCTGATTAATTCTTATAGAAGCGGTGAGAATCGCAATTGCAATATTTATTAATAAGAACACAAACAGAACTGGTCATGTAGCACGATCTGGTGAAGCAAACGTCTTTTCTCCCTTTGAGCTGCTCCTTGCAGCCACGTATCATAACCAGTCAGCACAGCAGCCGCAATCTTGCTTTCAAGGCTCGCTTGCTCACTTGCTTGGTTAAACATGACTGGCAGCTGCAAATTGAGTTGTTGTTAAGTGGTACATCTGAAGAAATAAACTAAAGCATTCTTACTAATTTTGATAACTTATATGCTTCTACATGAGTGAAGAGAAACATAATGAAGGAAATTCATCTATCAGCGGCTCAATTGCATAGCCTTGATAGCTTCTAGAATA
Organism: Aquila spilogaster; assembly: GCA_024606505.1. Classification (NCBI taxonomy): domain Eukaryota; kingdom Metazoa; phylum Chordata; class Aves; order Accipitriformes; family Accipitridae; genus Aquila; species Aquila spilogaster. Next base: position 41,295,773 of record JANHGO010000012.1, read on the forward strand.
GAGATAGCTTCATGACACCATGAACAAAACAAAGAAAAATTTTTGCTGGAAATGGCATGCTCACAGGGCTTGAATTCATTAAGTTCTCTGAGGTAAACTGAGATAATTTTGTATTTTTTTGCTGTAGATATATAGAAAAGGCCAGACAAAACAATATACACATCAACCCCCCTCTGCCATATTACAATAAAGGAAATCATAATCAAGCATCGCAAAAGAAATATCCTTTTCTTCACTAAAAATTAATCTTAACTTTTGCTGAGACAAAAGTTTCAGCTCCAAGATTCATTCTGTTCTTTTCCCCTTCCTCAAAATGTCGGTCACTTGGGATATTCTAAATTCTTGCTTAGAAAAGATGCCTCTGATTTCCACATCATACCGAGACAATAAGCTTCTAGGAGAATAACAAGAAAATGCAGCTGTGGCAGATAGCGTATCAGCCACCTCTATTTCTTTCTGCATACGCAAACCTTCATCCCCTCTACGTTCTAAGACCCAGTGGGGTGTTTCTCTGGGTGACGGAGCACTGGAACAGGTTGTCCAGAGAGGTTGTGGAGTCTCCTATGGAGATATTCAAGACCCATCTGGATGCCTACCTGTTCAACCTATTATAGGGTACCTGCTTTGGTAGGGGGGTTGGGCTTGATGACCTCATGAGGTCCCTTCCAACTCCTGTGATTCTGTGAAGCAGAAGCAGCTGATGCAGAATGAGTGATGGAGGGGCACTGGCTCTGTGAAGCCCTGCTTGCTCTTGTAGAATATTCAAGGGCAGCCAAATCCTGAAGCAGAAGTGGTCATCGAAGCCCTGCTTCCTTTTTTGCCTCTTCAGTAATAAATTGCAACTCTCAGGGTGTCATTTGTCAAACTTTGAGATGTTAAGATTAACCCATGACCTGTTTGTGTGCATGTGTGCGTGTATGTGTGGTGAGAGGCATTTTTCATGATGGTTTCAGCAGAGTAAGGACTTTAGATGACATTTTTTTTCAGACCTTGAGGTCTTTGCAGATATTTCTTTTTCCTCGCTCCCCCTTTTGAGAACCTCCCCAGATTAGACCATACTACTTTCCAGAAAAACTCAGCCAGAAACCAATTTGTTATCAACTGCTGGTGGAAAACATCTAAACTATAGCCTGTGAAGTGGCAAGGCTTTGATTACCATGGATTTGATTTTCTATGTAAAAGTAAGAAAGAAAAGGAGAGCAGGCAAGGTCCTTTGTGAGTCGCCTGTTTAAGCTTCCCATATTCCAATGGGAGATCCATTTCTGCATTCCTAAGATTTTTACCTAGCCTACACCAACAGCCCTGCGGTGATGGAATTTCACCTCCTCAACACACTTTCACAAGCTAAGGTCTAAACACTCTGCTCACAACATACTTATATATTTAATTTTCTCCACTATTCGTAATCTCTGGGTTGAAACCTCAGCAAATGATTACCAATGGGACATGAGAGATCTGCAAACAAGCCAGCTTAAAGCAGGGGGCTTTACAGACTTCTGGACCCAACTTGCTTTGTAATTCAGCTTGGGTTATGTACTTGGCTATTATTATTTTTCTTGGGCATTTTATTTAACTTGAAGACAGGTAATTGTTTGTACCTTCCTCCAGCAGGAATCCTCAATGCTGGCTCCCACTGTGACCAGCTGGCCATGATTTTTCTTCTAGAGACAGCCCTTATTTGAGGTAAAGCAGCATTTGCAGATGGATTTTTACAAATGATAGGAGCAAGTAGTAAGACGATTTCTGTATCTTTCTTCCACACCACAGGAAAACCTGCCCTTCTGACATTTCTAGCTCAGCTGGAAGGAACAACAATCAGATATCACAAAAGAGAAGTTGAGCTCAAGATCCTCAGATGGTTAGAGATTTGAAGTGAGCATTCCATCCCTTGAGCCAGTCTGGCAGTGGACATTTTGGAGATTTTCCCATTCATGAGCTCAGAAATCTTTTTGCAGCAACAAAAATCCACCATCATGCATGTTGCTTAACACAGAATCATAGAATCATTATGGTCAGAAAAGACCTCTAAGATCATCAAGTCCAACCCATCACCATCATGCCCACTATAACCATGTCCCTAAGTACCACAACTTCCCTTTTCTTGAAAACCATCAAGGATGGTGACTCCAGCACCTCCCTGGGCAGCCTGAGCCAAGGCCTCACTCCTCACCACTCCTTCGGAGAAGAAGTTTTTCCCAATACCCAACCTGAGCCTTCCCTGGCACCACTTGAGGCCGTTACCTCTCGTCCTATCACTAATTATCTGGGAAAAGAGGCCAACCCCCACCTCACTACAACCTCCTTTGAGGGAGTTGCAGAGCAATCATCTAAACGAGGGAAGAGATTTGATCTACCATAGTCGGACATCTGAAGCCTTATTTGGAAGAGCACTTTCTCCAGGGCCACACCAGCCTCCTGTCCTCTGCTATGTCTGACCTGAGTTACGCAGGTTGAACTCTGTTAGGTGGAGTTTGGAACATTTCAGGCAAACAGCTCCCTGCAGCCACCCCATTCATATTACTGTCCATTTCTGGGAGGCAGACTCCAAGTTTCCATTGGTCTGAGATACTCCTGCCTCCTGATAAATCCAGCACTGCTCCAGCTTCAGCTCTGCCTGCTCATGAGCAAACGCTCGCACTTGCCTTGTCCCCAGTCCCATCAGACCTGACACAGAGGTGCTTCCTTTAGGTCATTTATGATAAATGGCCATGCAAACACACGCGCACACAACCTACTTACAACAAGTATGTTTCAGAAACAATTATTTATCTTCCTCTAACTTTTAGAGCTAGATTTAGCAGGGGAAGAAAACGCTGTAGGGGCTGAACAGTCCTGAAAGTCTCACAGTATAAATTGTGATAATTACTGCCCAATTAAAATTCAGTGTTGCTCTCTTCATTAATTATCATCTCTAGCCTTACAAATAAGTTGGGAGAGACTGCTGTTCGGTAGGCCATGTAGCTACTACCCTCCTCTCGTTGACCTGGAGAAAACCACAGCCTGAGGGTTCAGAAGAGCTGCAGACAGGACATGGAGGCACTCAGCACAGACATCAAGGCTGCACAGACACTGAACCTGGACAAACTCATTCTGCTGGCTCTAAATACAACCCTTTGCTGGGGTAACTGCATACCAGTAGGCTTTGTGCCATCTCTAGTGTCATGTATCTCACTATTCTAACCTTATTTTGGAAAGAGATTTCCTCTGAGGCCCACATAAAGCCACAATAAGCTCTGCAGCAGGTCCCAGCTGCCTGGGTCAAGCCCACACCGGTACATGATGGGGTAATGCACAAATCCAGCCTTAAGGATCACAAAGTTGGGACTTCAGGCTGTGTTTGCAAGCTCACTGTAATTAAGCCATTTAGGAATAGGTCACAGGGAATGGCTTATTTCCTTCTCTTCATGTTAGTGCTTGCTTGGAGTACTGCTGCTAGGGTTTCTCTGCGTGTCATGCACCAAGTTAGCAGGGATCAGGCTAACGCGTTGTTCAGCCATGGTCACTGCAATGTTTGACTGTACAAAGCAAGATGTGGATTGCTGCCAGTGCCATGTATATTTAATGGCCTAATCAAAGCTTAAAATTACCCTTCCTTGCAGAAAACACATAAGGCCATAAACCCAGCAAAAACTTCATTTCCCTTATATCCTCCTTATTCCACAACTAACTCAAGCTTCTTTTTTGCTTGTCAGGCTCATAATTTGGATTGATGACCTCCTGTGTCACATAGGTGCTGGATCATCTGAAGTAGCCGAGTACTGATTCAGTGCTCACTGATTTTAATAGTCCAAAGTGTTGTTCCATCCCTAGCTCAGCAAAATCACAGTATATTAGCACTATAATATCTTTCCCTCTCTTTTTTTAGTAAGTTAAAAATGTAAGAAGTATAAATGATTCTTTTTTTTCTGTTAAAGCACAACGTGGGTCTGACCTCAAGTGAGAAGTTTGCCAGCAGCTTGGCTCTTATTCCAAAGCAGCAATCACATGCCTTGTATAGATGCTAAAAATGCAAATTCAATTATCATTACAAAAAAAATAAACTAAAATAAGAGAGCAATGTTTTTCAAAAGAGGCCACAGTAAAAGAACAAATAAGCAGACGTAATTTAAAGGACGCTTCTGCCTTAATATCATCTGTTGGTACTTCTTTGTGCTTAAGAACTAAAGATGAAACATTTCTCACATGTACAGGTTGGCAATGGGAGCCACGAGAACCCCCAGTGAGTGAATTGCTTCAGGCACAGCACCACAGAGAGGGGAGAGTACTGCAGTACCTACTTCCACGCCAAAGAACAAATGGAGGATGCCTCTGAGGATGCTTCTGGAGAAGATTTTATCATTTCTCATATTTCCCACAGAGGCTTCTCCTTTCCCTTCATGCTGGCCAATATCCCACAGCATTTTTGGCTGTACCTGATGTCATCTTTCAGACTGTACCTGATAAATTGAGCATATTAACTGTATTCCCCTTTTTTTTCCCCTTCTGATTTTATTTGTTGCTCTGTACCCATGCTTTAAATATGCTTTCTATTCATCAAGGGAATAATAGCTATTCTGAATTAAACATGAATCCCAGGGATTGGCAGAGCTTTCTTCTCCAACAGGTATATACAAAACAAAAATAAAGCTCAAAAGAAACATCAGGGCTAATTAGACAACAGTGTCATATACACTGACAAAAAGAGACCCATTGGGTAGCATATGTAAAGTGAGATTCCAATTCATCAAATGACACATTTCTCGCCGCAAACTGATTTTCATTCCTCCTATCTGGCACCAAAGCAACAGGCCTTGGAATCTTGCTGCTTTTTCTTTTAACTTTACACTGGTTGTATTTTCGGGCAACATAAAGGTTGATTTTACATTTCTTTCAGCATACAGCCAATCAACAAAATCAGCATGTCTTCCAAAACCAGAGTTAGCTTTCCGTTTTTCCTCAGAGGGGCTGTGAAGTGTGATTAATGTTTGCAAAGCACTAGAATATTCTCACAAAGGAAGTGTTATCTTAATGCCAAGTATTTAATACATGCAGCATTTGTTCTGTCAAAGTTCCCAAATGAAACTTAGAGAAAAGGAATTCAGAAAAGGATTCAGAAAAGGAATACCAACATACAAAAAACCTCAAACTGTCATGGATTTCTAATCTGTAATCACAGGGCCCTCAGATGCTCAGGACTACCCAACTCTCTAAAGTGCAAAACACGCCAAACATTTCCTTTTGACTTCAGAGTTCTGCAGGCCGCAAGGGTCGGCTTCTGATCCTCCTCTGAGCTGCTCAGCTCTGGCAGGAGGAGCTGCACGTCTGTATCCCGAACACCCAAAGGGTGGGCAGGCACCTGGAGCAGACTCAGTCTGAAGGACAAGACCACACACAACAGAAAGATGATTAACTTTTCAAAATACAGTGCACTTATTAAGCAGACACACTCTCGGACCCTGAGCGAAGTTTCACTTGGAAGCTGCATAAGAAACAATTTCATACTGAGGTCTCGGGACTATTGTGACTCATAGGTTGAAAGGTGACATGTCCTGGGAAGATAACCTTTTTCTTTAGGTGTGGTAGATGATCTTTGCACTAACTGAGTGACGTGGAAAGAAAACAGCACAAACTATTTACTGGAGGTCACATTTTTAATCAAAAAATATTGAAGACATCTGCCCTAAAGCTATTAATCCTTTCAATCAAACAAACCACACACACAAAAAAGTACAAAAAGAAGCACTCTCACTAAAGATTCAAGCTCTTTGTCTTAAAAACAACAGTGGAGAATAATGAAAGCGCACACAACTGAATGTGTTGGCAGACTGTCAGCATTTTTATCACCCTGGGGGCAGAGAGTTTGTTGGAAAGATGGAGATCTTTGTAAACCTTTCATTAGTAGTGGACTTAAAAAATAGAGGATTATAACAATTGCCATACCGATCTAAGTCAGAGGCCACCTAGTTAAATGGTTGCCATCAGCTGCATCCAAAGAAAGCCTGCAGCATTTCCTATGCTCATCAAATTATTGTATTTGACCTTGGCCAAAAGAAAGGTAGAGAAGCAAATCGGAGGTGAGAGAGGTCTGTTTTATTTATGGAGAGAGATGCGTCACTGGGTCACCAGCAGCGCTGGAAAGCTAAATCGCTGTAGGCTTTGTCTGTTGCCATTGAAGAGATGGAGTTGCTTGGAAATGTGCCCTGGAGGAGCCTAAGTTCAGAGCAGCGCCTCTGCGTTGCTCTTCGAGGGGCTGCTTCTTTCCTCTGATTTTATCAGGAGGTTAGTGCCCAAAGCACGGGTTGGGATGTTTTCAGGTCACTCTGCTTGCTCCCTACAGCCAAGCAGACCCCACACAATAGACTGTCCAAAAAGTGCACAGTCACTGGCTCCCAGGCTGTAGCATAAGGCAACACTGTAACAGCTAATGCAGGGCAGGGAGCTCTCTGATTCCTGGGAACAAGGCTGCAACAACTGCTTGTTTGCACCCAGGATTTACAATGAGACACAAACAGAGATGTTGCCGTTGTTGCCAAGATTCAACAAATATAACTGACACGCACTGCAGACCGTAATCATTCTCCAGAAATCTTTCCTGAAAACAGATCAAGGACAAAGTATATGTACACTTATGTCTGAAGTATAGTATAAGTATTATGTTGTTAAATCAGAATTAAAATTATAGATATAGATATATGTATATATATATGTAACAACCGAGGCAAAGTGAGAGAGAAAAATTATGAGGGACACCATACATTTATTGTGTCACAGATATGAATCAATTGTCCTTTTAACAATCACATACAATTATTTATTTTTTTTCCTCTGTTCAACTGATGATAGATTTTCTAGGAATCCACACGATGTTTATTCTATAAAATACGAGCAAAACCCACCAAGACCTACTTCTTTTATTTATTGAGCTTTATGTACAATAGTTCAGCAGTTTGACTGTTTAACATCTTTCCATATCTCCTGACCAGACAGGATGATTCTTTGCATTTCAGGAAATACTTCACGTATAGGAGAAAAGAAGAATATAATTTTTTAAATGTAATATTGCTTTGGTTTCTCCTTATGTCATTAAATAAGTATGGTTTTACCCAAGATTAACTATGGAGGATTAACTATGTAAAATGTATTTATTTAGAAGTGAATACTTTCTACAATATTTGGGTATTTTTCAAAGATTGATGTTTATTAGTTTTTTATATACTCGCCTACATATCACTAAGATTAAGAGTCTTACACAGCACGTTACAGAGAAAGAAATGATAACCTGTCAAGTTTTAGTGCATAAAGAGAGTCCATCTTTTGACCATCATATTGTTCTCATTTGCTTTGTAATGAGATTTCTGAATCAGGCTGAAACAGACCATTAAAAACAATGACCCATTAAGGAAAGTGGCTGCATTATATCCCAACTCATTTATACCCCCAACCTTGCACAGACCTGGAACTTCGAAGATGTGGGTTCTCTTACAGGAAGAAGTCTGTGTTTTTCAATAATATAAATCAGAACTGAAACAGTATTTTGAGATTTGGAAGCTAAAACAGATTGTTGTTCTTATTCAGTGCATCCAATATCTGTAATAAATGGAATATCTGAGCAGTGAGAAGATCATCATAATGATGGGTCTGCTTGCTTCTGCCTAGAAAACATATGCTTGAGGCAGATGCACCATGTTTGCTGATGTACAGGTCAGGGAATTCTGAAAAGGTCATTTGAGCTGGTAGATAGAAAAGTTTGACAAATATTTCAATACTTCAGAGATGGCCATTAAATTGCCATTTTTTTTTTTTTGTTCACATATACACCCAGTGATTCAAAAAAGTTGCTACGTTGTGCAAAGGCAGCATCTGTTTTAGAATTAGCAATGTGACCAGCTGATTTTAAGGAGCAGGTGAGGAAAAAAAGGGTGGTGGTCATTATGGCAAAACTTGGGATTCCTTCAGCATTATATTCATGTACTTTAGTTTGATCATGTATGCTTAAGGTGAAACTGCCTTTCTCGACAGAAAGTAATATAAACGTGAGGGGCTGGTATTTTTACACTAATGTAACATTCTGGTGAAGAGGCAGCAAAAGAAACACCTCTCAAATCTGTAAAGATGCCTTAATGTTCCAGTAAACCCTTACAGTACCACAACTGCTGTCAGAGTGTTAACCAAAAATGAACTCCAGATCACAAGATATTCAGTAGGACCATGTGATCTGTCTTGCTGAGATATTTAAAATTTGGCTTCTTGATTTTGTCATAGACGTATTTTTTCCTCAGCCAGATTTCAAGCCAGTTCTGCTCATGAAGTTGTGTGAAATTCCACCAGAACTGTAGAAGATAAGGAAGGACAAGACAGGACTGATACATGGTCAGCTGGGCCAGAATTACTGACAAACAATGGTGGGCTGTGGCCATCTTCCTCGCCAAAGAACACTCTAGAAGTTCTGACCTGGAGAAAAAATGTGACCTAGCTTTACAGTCAAGGTCTGCGCTGCAGTTAATGTCTGGAGTCTGTATAAGGTTCTGGCACATGAAATGGATGATGTTCTGGTATGGCAAAGATGAGAGAAGGTTTTGGCAATGTTACAAAAAACTGCTACTAAATGCGTTGCCCAACCCATTTTGACCAAGTGCCCATTCAACTGAGAAATCCAACACTGAGGATGAGATGTGTACTTTCCAAGACAAAGAAATCATCAAAGCCAAAGAACAGAAATGCAACATTTTAAAATGTATTTTGACTTTTCATAGTAGCGACTATTCACCTTAACATATTGCACCTTAATCTCTTTCCCCCTAGAAGACCTGCTGGACGAAAGATGAAACAAGTATCTTTGAAAGACAAGTACCGACCCATAACACAGTACAAGTACTGACTAGTATTACCTTCTCAGTTCACAAAAAGCAAACAAATAACACCTTCACCTTCCAGTCAACATTGGTGTTCACAAAGAGACATAAAACATCTTAAATACTAAGACAGAAAGAATAAATTTGCAGCTTCATACCTTCTGCTAGGAAACTTGGATTACTGGGACATCTTACAGAATACGTACATCTGCCTCATACAACAATTAGTGAAATCACACTGCTCAGTGCTTAAATGAGACGACTATTGTAAGGTTGTAAGCAAGAGATAGCACCTCCAGAAAACATTAGAAATGGAAAAGAATCTGTGAAGATCTAGAAGAGATGATACTGCGTGGTTGTTACCCAACACCAATAAAACGAAGGCTTGCTCAAGTAGATCCAGCTGAGCCAGCACTGCCAGGCTCACTGTACTAGGTAAGCAGTTCCTAAGGAATCCTTCACATGCAAGCGCAGTTTTACTTCTGCTATGTTTGCACTCCAACTACACTTGTTCTTCAGGAAACAGAGAAGAAAACTAATGCTACCTGCATGATTATCAGTAGCGATCAAATTCTAAAATTGTTGATGGAAGCATGTTCAGAAAATTAGTTGTAAATGAGCCATCAAGCATGACAGAAAATAAAAGGACAGCTTTGCCTTTGAAATCAGGATAATGTGGGTGAGCAGTAATGTAACACCTAACATCACATTTTGGTTATTTCTCTGTTCCTTTCTAGATGCCCATCAGCTTGGACAAGCATAACAGAGTTCTGATGAGATAATGGAATGCTGGTAGACACAATATTGTTAGAACCTGTAATGATTACATCTACTTCAGAGCAATAAAGGCTATGGTGCAATTGACACTGATGCCGATTTAATTTAAAAAGAATGCTTTTATTAAAATTTAATGCTAAATTCTTGGCCTAGAGGTCATTACATGAGGCTTAATCTAATGAAATCAATAACAACTGGATGCATATATGAAATAATCAGAATATAGCTGCAATATTGCTAGTGGTCCACTTATTAAATTGGTATTTTGGAAAACTTATGTGACTCAGAATATAAAGAGAGCATTTCATGAGATTGCTATTGTTTGTTTATCAATTTTCTCTGAAAAACCATCATAGCTTCTAATAGATGTCCTGATTATACAAGATACGTGCATTCAATGAGTTCCTTATAATGAGGGTAAAGGATATGAAAAACTGCATTGATAAAAATTGCCAAGTAAATGTTAACAATGAGAAAATTATGTGTACGTGTGCTGTATAATAGGCACTAATGTAAGAACCTAAATCAGTCAGACAGCGATCTGCAGATGGACACTACACTCAATTTAAAGATGAAGAAGCTATATTAATCAGATACATTAGCTACTGAAAAATGTGCTCAAATAAAATAATTGTTACATTTTCACACTGCTGTGCAGCTGCCTCAGTAATAATCTAGCTAAGTTAGCTGAGATCAATGAAATGGCTGATCACAGGGAAAATCTTTAAAATGGTAGGGCCACACACAACAAGACCTCAGCCTGAATATAACCGTAAGCACTCCCAGCCAACCCAGCTGGGGCATGGAGGGAAGTTCTTCTCGTTACTTCTGTAGTGCCCTTCAACAGTTTTTCAAGGGCAGTTTGTTTAAGGACAGCAGGAATTTCAACTAGAGGAAAGAATTATTTCTCCACCATGATCTCAGGTTCATCTGCTTGGATTAAGGGATAGATTTAACCTATGATCCTCTCAAACATAATTTCTACTCTTCTAAGAGGAATGCCATAATTCACACCTCCAGCGAAGACAAACTAGTTAGCTCCAATGGAGAGAAAATTGTACCCTGATAACCAAGAACTGCTCAAGCAAACGGGCTCAGCTGCACAACCCCAAATGGACTTCCAGTCTTGCACATTCAAGAACATGGTTAGCAAAAGCCCATCAATAAGCAGAGGGAAATGTCAGGCTCTCAATTCAAACTAGAGATTCAGGCCCTCATATGAAGTTTCATTTCCACCTTAATGGCATGACTGACCTGCTCCATTCTTTCTATTTCTTTGTCTTTATGTTTCATGTCATAGATGGTCCCTCTTTTTTTTATGTTGCACTAACAGAATATAGGAAAAGCCCCCTGTATTCACCATCTTCCCTGGGAATCTGCTGTACATCTCAAAGCTGCATTTCAGCTGTCTTCAGGCTCAAGTAGCTCACATTTTCAAGCCTTTCTTTACAACTACCAAAGCAAGAAGTAGGTATGCGTGCATCCTCCTAATTAAAAGAAAAAAAAAAGAGTTCCTGATAATTGCCTCATTTCAGAAGCTTAGGTTGTATGCAAGGAAAGCTATGCCACATGAGATATATTTTACCCATAGACTGGAGGGTCAGAATCATGCTTTCCTGACATCTCTGGTCTGAGTTTCTGTAAGTACCTAAAATGGTATGAGCAGGCAGTTCTTCACAAAGCCCCTGACAAGCACTGGCATGCATGAAGTTCAGCACATCATGTAAGTACTCATCATGTGACTTAAGAAGATAAATGAAAACAAGATTTAAGACAATTCATTGCTTGATTTTGTTTACCCTATGACATTACCCTATGACCCTATGAAATTAACAGCCTTAAGCTATGTACGGGGCAGGATTCAAATTAGCTACAGGTCTATAAAGGAGGATGTATGCTTCTGATATAAGATGCCCTCCTGAGCAAAGCGTCTCCCATCAGAGATGTAATAGCTGTAAGTTTAGGGTGGGCTGCCTAATGACTCGGAAATATTTGTGTATTTTCACTAACTATAAACAAAACTCTAGATGGGTAATCAAGATACGCAGTAGGCATCTGGTTAGGGTAAGTAATAACACAGTGGCCCCAACTTCCTAAAGATGATACCCCCAAGATCCATTTAATATTCCAAGGAGAAAGATAAACCCAGAAACAAACACAAGTGAAAATTCATGTTCAGGCAGAGAAATTGAAGGAAACAGTTTTTGTGCAACTGATCAGTTGTTAGAGGGTATCATACAAACTCTTTCCTTGATGGGCCTAGTTCAGAGAGGAGCATAGCCCCAGAGGAATACCAATGACTTTGACAGACTCCCTTACTTCAGTGATGAGAAAATATCAGAATTTATCCTGTTAAAATAACGGTCGGGCAGAAGGAATAATCTCAGAGAAGAACAAAAATCTGTGACAGTCAAAATGAGTTATAGCATCATACTTGTGATATGGGAAGTGCACAGCCTTCCTACCTTAAATAAGATTCCCTGTTTCAATTCTTCATTAGATGACATGAATTGCCCTCAGCAAAACAAATTTTTACAGAGAGTTGCTGTAGGAAAATGTCTAGGAGAATTAAACAGTTCACTGTACTATGGTAGCATCAGATCAGGGACTGCTAGCAGCTGCAACACTGTATGCCTTTAGGGACAAAAAGGGGGAAGATGACAAGAAAAGAAGTGGAAAAAGAAAAATGGTGCAGAAAGGACAAACAATACAACAAGTAAAAAGAGTGCAGCCGGGGACACAGAAGGAGGTCTTCAAGCACTACAGCATGAACGTTTTAAAGGATAGTTTATCAGCGCAGAGACACCACAAAACCACATGTTCACAGGATTCTGTAAAACTGGCTGGTTACTACACTCTGTGAGAAGTCTCATTCAGGGCACCCTGAACTGTGGTTTTATGTACTCTTCTTAAGGGAAATCCTTCGTATGTTTGACTGGAGTCAAAACTATCCCACCTCAGAAAAAAAGACACGTCTGAACACAAGCGATGCTGAAGTGACTTTTTAATCTAGCCATGCTACTAACTCTGCTGACTTAGGAAAAAACATTCTTTCAGCAGAAGATGGAGGTAAGTATTAACAGTTAGTTTTCAGATGCTCCTTTCTCTTTCTACCTCGGTTAAAATAATTACAAGTTTAGGAGGAAGATTTTACTAAGATTAGATTTTTCAGTTTCTCTCAGAGATTTATTTTTTAATTATAAAAGTATTTTGTGTTGGACAGTCAAAAAAAATTGACTTAAGCTTTTGTTAACAAACCAGTCTGAATTTATTGTTGACTGATTAATGAGATAGATAGGACTAGATGGTCTTCGGAAATCCTTCTTAATGTGAATTATTCTACAACTGTCATCTCTTGAATTGTTCAATTTGCTGACATTTAACAGTTATCTTCTTTTTCTTGGTAATTTAAACCTTCAAAACATTGGAGAACTATGTCTGTGTACAGAGAGATAGGGCAGCATAACCCTTGCTGTATTTAGCTGGATGGTTAGACTCTGAGTAGGTCATCTCAGAGTTCTTAGTCTAGTGTTAGTTCTCAGAGCAGTAAGGTCTTACCTACCATGATTTTGATGCTTTAGGAGAAAACAAGCTTACTTGGCAAATTTCAGGAGTCAAGCACAGTTGTGGACTTCATTAGAGACATCTTAGCTACCTTACTGCTTCATGATGTAACAGTGAATATGTTTGAAGAGTGAAACATCACTGGGGCTTTTTGCTTATCCACATGAAAAAAAGGCAAACAGAGAAACATTACATTCTCTTTTTTCCTATGTTTCCTGTAGCTCATCCAGCTCTGTATTTCCGGTCTACCTTTAAAAGTGTTGAGACTTCTAATTACTTCACTGGGGTACTACTTTGTTCTGTCTGATATCCAGTTAGACTAGCCACTTCATTCTACTCATTGTGTTTGCATCAATTGACATAATTTAGGTTTTCACCCCATCCCCTTCTTCTGCCCACATTTAATTCTGAACACATGGACTTCTCTCAGCATTTTATTTGCGGACTATCTTAACAACATGCTTCTTCTTGTCTGGTGCCTTAATGTTTTTTTTTTCTTTGGGGGTGCACGTCTACCCCATTACCAGAATTCGGTGACCTATTCTAGGTACTGTCCCCCCTCAGGTTAAAGAAACAGGAATAAGTACATCACAGCTGTGTGTTGAGAAGCCTGCATTTGAAGCATAACATCCTACTGGGCTTTTTTTCCCAGCTATATCATTGTACACAATCAGATCTAATTTAATGCTGGCAATTTCTCTCTCTCCTTTTCAATATTACTGATTTCCAAGCTCCTCCTTGCCACTGAATATCAATGCTTCAAACTGCATGTCTTCAAGATAGCAGTGTTTCCCATGGGAATAACAGTGGCTGGTTACCACCTGCTGGCCAGCCAAGTACACATGACTGAACATCGCTGCCTTTTTCATGCAGAACTCTGTGAGCACAAGATACTGAACTACATTCATTTAACAGGTATATCCAGGCCTTTTGAAAAGTTCTGAAGATGAAAACCAAAAAAAGGTTTAAAACGTTCTCATATGTAATAAAATCACATTTTAAGAATGTTCAGATAGTTGCTGTGTGAACTTGGGTCAGGCATTTGGTGTGTGGCGCAGCCAGATCTAAGCACAGGAAAAAAAGTCTCTAAATGTCTGGAAAACTTCCTCACAAATCTAGAGAAGTTCAATGCAAAAATCAGGTTCACAACAGAATGAATGGAGGGAGGGGATGAGATCAGTGGTTACTGCAGAGGAAGATGCTAATAGAGGAGGCAGTGGAAAGCTGAGATGTAGGGCATGCAAACACTAGAAATATGATCTGGGAAAAGAACTAAGAGAGGACATCCCATATGAAGCAGAGGATGGAAGAGGCATGAAGATCTAAGGGAAAGTATCATTTCAGGACTTTGTCTGCTTTTCAGTGCTGAACAGCTCTGTGTAGAAACATTTCCCTACTGAAGATAGACCTGTGCATGACCAGGATGGCCACGGACATCCTGTGCTTCAGTTTCTGTTTTGATTTTCTGATTTTCACACTAAACGCGTGTGCAAACAGAGAGTACACATGAACTGTGAGGAACGCCCAGCACCTGTTTTCAGCGCTCTTACATTACTGCTTGTATTAAACACATTTTCTGATGCAATAAAACTGGAGCGACCTGATGAGGATACAGTCTTGCTGAACTTCCAGGAGGGTGTTACATCCAGTTCCCAGTAATCTTTTTCATGGTCTCTAGCAAAAAACACCTGCATGTTTACTGATGTTGTTTGTTTCACCTCTACCTCCTGGGATAACATGCAATTTTTGCATTAGTTAAATTGGTGTTATTGTCACGGACCAAACTATATTCCCAGTGACTGATCCACACATCAGCTGTGGAGTAAAATGTGCTGCTTTTTCATTCTGTAAGTTTTTGATCTATGACTCATAAACAACTTTACTGAGGTATGGAATAACCTCCAGGGAAGAATACTTTACAGTCAACAGTAAATTAGTGGAAAAGCAATACTTGCATGAATAAACGAATTGAAGGAAGCGTTTCCTCGGTCTCAGCTCTGTTATTGTACTCTACTTTCCCCCAGTTTTTGCAATTTAATATTTTTGGTTGATAAAAGGTTCGTCTTAATACAGAGGATTTATTTAACTTCTGTGAGAATTAACTATTAATTTGGAAGACAATTTGAACTGTGTGAGATTAAATTAGAGCTATTAACACGTTTGCAATTGCTCAGACTGTGCAGAAAGCTTGACATCCTCAAATCGGTTGCTACAGACAGCCTTGATGTCTTTCTCATGATCAAGCTTCCTTTTCTTGCCACAGTGGAAGCTCTTTCAGAGGTGTTTTCACTCAGACTTAATTGTCAACACCCCAATTTCAACCTCTTACTACCATTGCTGAAATATGAGAGTTCTGTGCAGAAATGGCACACACATTCCAGAAGCACACAAAAGGCCATGCAAGTAACAGTGAAAGCACTACCTTTTGCAAGAGCAGTAAGGTGGCATAGGAGCTGATACTGCATTGCTTTAGAAACCAGCTATAGATCTAAAACTCTGAAGGAGAAGCATCAGAGTTTAAATACTAGTTAAGACTGCAACCCTCACAACAAGGCATTCCCTACACTGCTGAACCACTAGTAGATGGCCCAGAGACAATTCTGGTGCAAATAGAGCAATCCATGAGCAAAACTTCTCAGTAACTCAGTGTGATACAGAGGCAGCAGCAGCTCCTGTTTCCTAAGCTATCAGCGCAGTCCAGGCTGTACCACAGGTGAAGCAGAGGCTCAGTTACAGCAGAGTCCCTGAGCTGTAGGGCAGCTGGTGTGAGAGACTAGAAATGTCACATTTCAACATTAAAAAAGAAGCATTTTACTGAAATCTGTGTGCACAAATACCACGGCCATGGCAGAAACTCCTTGGCATACAAGGGAGTTATGTGGATATTCTGTCACATCTTTTTCCTCCTCTCCTTTTATTGTATTCCTGTACTTGTAAATCAAACTTGCACTGCAGAAGTTGTCAGAGAGCTTTGAACAGATTGGGGATAGATAAACAGTTGGTATCCAGAGTTTACTTCAGCTTTTATCATTCTCATAAAAACCACACAACAAAAAAACACCGCATGAACTTCAGCCAAGGTTTTAGCAGACCACAGAGCAGGTCAAGAAATTCAGCATTTTGGGTTCATAAAACACATGTAGCTTTTCATATATCTATGCTTTGGTCCCAGCTATACCCATCGACATAAAACCAGGTATACGTTAGCATTTCAGCGTCAATGTCATGCATTACACTGAAGCCACTGGAAATCCTCTTGGGAGTCTCGTACCACAGAAAGTTTTCCACAGCACTTTGGGATCTTCTCCCTTTTAAGATGGGTAGAAACTCCACCCATGAGAACAGTAAGACACTCTAGCTGTAGATCTCTATATCTCCCGAACCAGAAAAGAGGCTTTTAAATTCTTACCAATCTGATCTGAGCTTCTTGAAATCTTGTGAAAAGTTTCTGTCTGAACAAAGTTTTAAGAAGGTCCTAACCATATAGAAGTTCATTTTCTTTGTTCTAAGTTTTAGCCCAGATGTCTGATTCTCTTCCCACATATCCTTTTTTTTCCAGGTCTTATTTGGGGACTATGTGAGCTTTCCACAAAGCCATTCTAAAATTATTATTTTATCCAAGTTTTTGAATTGCAGAAGAAACAAAGAGCCAGGTTGAGGACATAAAAGAAAAGAAGAAAATAACACCTTTCAGATTTCTTCCAGAAATCGTGAATAATAATATCACACAGTTTTCAGGAAGAGAATGAGTGACTGTATATGTCAGATTTGTGTTATTCTTTGGGGAAAAACACCGTGTGACAGGGAGGAAGAGACTTACTGGAGTAAATTAAAAAAAGGGAAAGATGGAATAGCACATACCAAGGGAATTCTCCATTTTTCTCCTCTCTTGCCAGTATTACTTAGACAGGCGGATCACTTCTCATCAAGACATCCCTCCTTCTTGATGTTCTTTGTACACTACCAATCCTGACGGTCCCTCTGTAAAGGACTGCAATGAACTTGTGAGGCTATGTTTTCCTGTACTTCCACTTCCTCACATGGAAGCCAACTTTTTTCCCCTTAACACTCACTCACATGGGCTTCAGCCCCATTTATCCCTGTATATTAAAATATAGCAGCTACGAAAACCATCAAAAAGCAATTCCTCACTCCTTGCACTGGCGAGGCATTGCATGCATTACAGCTTTGTGGTTATTTTTCATTAAAACGTTAAAAATGATACATACAATGCCACTGGGAGATAATGAACTAAATGCTATCCTAACTTTACAGCCTTAGAAAATGAGATGTCGAATGTGGGGAAGTACACCTGTAATTGGCTTTAGTGAGAGAGAGACAGCTGGAGCTGATCACTGCTGTTTCTCTACAACAGCCCAAATGAAAAGATCTCTCTCTGGCTCTCCTGACTTCTCCCAAAGGGTCAAATTTCACTTCAGCTGGTGTAAAAACCTCCCACTGGTTTACAGTACTTATTAATTTCTTTGCAGCTCACCTTTCTTAATCACTTTGCAGCTAAAATAAAATCTAGAAGCAGCCTTAGAGTGCCACCTTTGGAAAATTAATTCTTATGGATACGCCAGGTTTCTGGGCTATCCATTTGCATATCAGACCCATCCAAGGTTACGTTGATAAGGAAGTTCTCAAAGCAGTGGGATAGAAGAGGAGTAAGCTACTCAAGTCCTATTGATAAATGCACGCCTAAGTCTCCATACTTTTGTCAACATACGCCTTTCCCATTAATATACAGTAATTATATCTTTTCTTCAGAGGACGAGTTATTATATTTCTAAAAGAAAAAGAAAAATGCACTGCCAAATTCATTCAGAAGAAGTTAAAATACACAGCTAAAATTAACTGCAACCCTGTCCTTCCAGAAAAATATTTTAAATAGATACTATTAGATTGCAGCCAGAAAGTGACAGGTGTCAGTTTTCATTAAAATCTTAGAATACACACAGCTGAATGACAACCTATATGAAATGTTGGGAAGTTCCGCTGCTTTCAGTTGTTATTTTTTGGCCTGCATGATTATGACAGTAAATGAGCCCTGTTACCTGAGCACCTATGTCCTCACGCTCGTGCTGGAGCAACTCAGTTTCCACCTGCACAGGGTTCCTGGGGTCAGAAGCATCAGACAGATCAATGAGGAATGTTTCTTTCAGACTCAGCAACCTTGGGATTATGCCAGCTCCCTCCATTTTCTCTTCCTTGCCTGAAGTTTGTTCCTTTGTATTTGGTGATTTTCTTTTCCTAACTACATCCGACTCATTCTATGGGGTCAATTTCAGGCTCATCCTAGAGTAGTCAGGATTATTTTTCATTCTCCTGTCTGAAGAGAACACAATTTTCTAAAACCTCTGAAGTGTACTACAGCACAGCACCAAGCCCATGTACTCCACACCACACAAGAAGAAGGAAAGCCTCTTTCCAGCCTCATGCTGGTGTGCTCCAGCAATCCAGTGCCTCTATGCAAGGGCCAGTTTTCCTACACAAAAAGTTCTTCAAAGGAAGCTATGTAGACTGCAGATTGCATCAGATCTTCTGATGCAGGCTAAAAAGTTGTGCAGAACTAGCACTCACAGTTCTTACCTGTGGAAACTTGGTGCCTAAAAACAAACATTCCCCCCTCTTGCTCCCTGCACTGCACCCACATCAGCCTGGAGAGCACGCAGCAAGGACAGGACAGCAGCCATACACCTGCCTCATCCTGCAGCTTACCTCCAGTAGATTTTCTGCCATGCTGGTAACAGATGTTATCATTTAATTGAATCAGTCACTGTCTATTTCTGTTTACATTGGTAGGATCATCAAATGCTTCCCAAAATTCAGGACCCTTCTAGAAACAAACCAAAGCACAGGAGCACAGAACCAACCCCCCTTCTCACACCACAAGGCTCCAGGCTTCCATTCTGCTCACCCTCCTGCACAGCGGGAATCTCCCAGTGCCTGATACGTGGATAAGTCTCATTGCCTTGCTCCACTTTGTTTAGGCAGGTACTTTTGGGGTCACTCTCCAAGCTAAAAGAGCGTTTAATATATGGCCAAAAGCTGAACTTGGGGCTCTGAAATTCAAACTAGAGAATATTCACTTTTTAAAAAAGAAGTAAGGTGGATCACAATCACCAGTTCTGGGTGGAGTGCGAGGGAACCATTACAGCACAGCTGCTTGGTGACAGCTAACAGCTGACTAGGTATCTTCTGTTCTCTTAAACTAAAGAGCACCAGCTTTTTTGCAATTACAGAGGCAAATAGGATACAGTGAGAGCTCTCCTTGCTGCCCCATCCAGCAGCAACGCCAAAGCTACTTAAAAGGACTGAACACATTTTTGTTTCAGAACAGGTATGTGCTCATAGTTAACATCCCATCATCAAAAAGATAGAATCCCACAGCCGAGGTTATTATGGACTGTTTTCCAGGACAGATACTTTATACTAAAGAGAAGGAAAAGAGAATTAGAAACTACAGAGTGACAGAATCACTCTCACTCGCATTCCTGAGTGAGAATGGCACCTCCTGGTAGGGGTTGGCAACCCCTCCGCTCCTTCTCAGAAAGACAGAATGTTTGAGCATTGGTCAGGCTACTGCAGAAGAAGATAACTCGCCCATTCAACCAATTGCCAACTAACCACATACCAATTTCTTTAACCACTCATTTCTCTAAGAACTTCACAGAACTAGCTCCAGGCTACAACATCCACTAAGGATTCAGTCTAACAGCAGTCACCCTTTCCCTTCTTTGAGAAGTGATTTCTTCATTCATAGGCGAGTGTATTATCCACATGGTCATCTGGTCTTTTTGGTTTTCCTCTCACATCTCTCATCCTCTCTCCCCTCATAAGTCTTTTCTTTAAGGAAAGACCAAGAATAAAAACACTACAACCTTTCCCTTACTTTAACAGAGAACATTAAGCAATCCTAATAAATTGCATTTTCCTCTGTGATATTAGAGGTTTCTATCTACCCTTCAGAAAACAAGAGAAGGAAATTTGGTTTGCAATTCAAAAAATAGCCTAAAGAAGAAAGCTGTGAATCTTTTCCCCTCTTTGCTATCAGCCACAAAACTATCCCATTAAAATCAGCTTCCAGGCAAACTGATGTTTTCCTAACATATGTTCCTCAAAGCTGTGCCAGCTGCAGTGCTTTCTGTAGCCAATCACGGTGTTAATTGAGGTAAGCAAGGAAAACATAAACACCTAAGGTACAGCAGCTCCTAGGACATTCAAAGCTGACTTGGAGAAGCTATATGAAACTCCTGAAGTTGTATCTCCTGTCCTTGTATTTTTGAAATAATGAAAGTATTGCTGCTGGTTTTGTTAGCTTGTCACCATTTGTGGCTCACGGGAATAACAGAGACACCACGTGTAGCTGTGGTTTCTACTTCTATACTCATAATGGCCTTAGTAACGTTTACTACAAGACCCAATGTGATAAATGTCATTAGTCATTTCAGCTTAAATGGGCATTAACTAAAATATTGCAATTTTTCTCAGCGTTAAGAAAGTCAGCAGGCTTACTTTCCTCTCAAGCACTCAACCGTGTTTACAAGACTTCACATGCTGTTGGAAGAGATTCTACATTTGTATCTAAATTCTACCTAGTGGACTGGATGACCATAGGGCAGGTGCTGACCAACGTTTAGGCAACCTGGCCCAGAGGTGGAACTAAAAATAACTAAAAATATGTAATAAGAAGATACCAAGTGTCTTCTGTCATACGTGTCAAAAAAGAACCAAAATCTAGAAGACAGCTACCTAGTTCTGCTGAGTGAGAAAACAAAAGGAACCCACTACTAGGCCACTGACCCTCAGGTGTGTCAGCAGCATGCAAATCTATATAAACCAGAGGCATTTCCCTATTCCTCCAGTTTCATGAGCTCCTAGATAACTAAAAGCAAAAGATAGGCTGTACTGTTACATACAGCATTATTTGATTAAAAGAACTAGACAACTTAACGACAATTTTGTGCATGCAAAATATGTTTCTTGAAAATGCAC
Source organism: Aquila spilogaster (assembly GCA_024606505.1). Classification (NCBI taxonomy): domain Eukaryota; kingdom Metazoa; phylum Chordata; class Aves; order Accipitriformes; family Accipitridae; genus Aquila; species Aquila spilogaster. The sequence goes on from JANHGO010000012.1 coordinate 41,316,943, forward strand.
AAAACCCCTCTTTTTTACATTATTTTTAAATAAAGGGTATTGTCCATGCTTTTTCAAGAATGCAGTAAAGTCCAATAAATCTAAAGATTTTTCTTCTATATCCTATTGAAGGTGAATGATTGCAGCACAAGGGGTAGCCTTCTGTCTTATAGATAGTCCTTTAAGCCTTTATTTGTTATGATCTCTGCGATGCCGTGCCATTTTCAACTGCAAGAAGGCGTTATTAACTTGATGAGAGAAACAAATGGACACAAACGTTGTCCTACTCTGCTGTTTTGTTGTTGTTTTTCTCTCCAGCTTCTACAGTTCTTAAAGAATATGGCTTTAAATTAGGGTCTTTGACAGCAAAAACAGAGCACATTTTATAACTCCCAGCGCTACAGAAAACAGCTGTATATGAGCATAAACCCAGACAGTTTCTGTCTTCAATTGCTCCAGGACAATGTTGGCCCAGTTCTCAGTTGTATTCCTGCCCCTGTTGGGCCATTTCACTTGTGCAAAGAGGCTATAAAGCCATCTTCTGTAGAAATCCCCACAGCAATGGGTCAATGCTGAGCGCTGCAAAGCCAGCGTAGCTGCTCGCCGCCTGTCTTCATGGTGCAGGGCCTCAGGAGGCGCACAGCTCTGCCGCAGCATCACTCGTCTGCTCTCTCCAGAACAGCTCATCTGCGTGCCAACAAACTGGGTTACTGCAGTCTTCGAGGTATTCTCACTTTTGTAAGAAGAAACCCTAGTCTAGGAGAAACAACTTTTTTTCAATCACATTGTCTTCTCTCAGGGAACTGTCCCTGTGCCAGAAACTGTCCTGGCACCAAAGCTTGGCATATTTTGCTGTTTTTCATAGGCCCCTGTAGTCATTTGTTACTAATTATACAGTAAAGGTGTTTTTTTTTCTTCTCCACTAGTGGGTTACACATTCAACAGTCACGTGTTCAACCTACACGAAGAAAACAAAATAGCAACATGACCTTGCAGGCAAGGTATTTGTCACACATAGCACAGAAGGAACCCCAAGAATACGTGCTGTCATCTCACAGCTTACATGGGGCAGGCGATGTGCTTAAGCATCTCCCACTCCAGCACGGACACAGCTGCTGGAGCACTTGTGGCAGCTTTTCAGGGAGCACACAGATGGCCTCATCATTACCAGAATGAAAGCGCCTCAACACCAGAGCTAAGAGAAGAACAGGAACTTTGAGTAAAGAATGCTAACATAAAATAAGCTGTTCATATTTTTTTCCTTAAATTTTTCTAGAACGATGCTTGAAAACAATATTTTGTCTGAAAAAAAAAAAAAAAAAGGATGATGTCATCTGTTTCCATTTTTAATTCACAGAAATAATATGGAAAGGAGATGCTTGTTATGAGAAAGAAAATACTTTCATAGAAAACCCAATTTTCCAGTACATGGCAGTTCCATTAGAAAATTTCTGAGGAGACTTCATCAGCTCAGCTCAAATTCTTCTACAGGTTTTCTTAATGCCTCTGTCACGTCACTTCATTTCTCTATCCCAGAGGCATATTTGAAAACAGGTAAGATAATGCTTTTTCATCAATCTTCTTTTGAGCGTTGGCTATTTATGTTAAGTTCTCTTTCACGGGCACTGTCTTTCTTATTATTTTATGTAGGACATTGCAGAGCACGGTAAATTATCACCTATCATTCAGAGTTTCTAGGGACTGTCCTAATGCCAATGATAAATTAGTGTAATTCAGACTAACTGAATGCTTTTCCCCAGGTTTACTTATGATTTTCCAAAACTATAAATACATAACAATAGAAGCACAGCTCTATGAGGATTAGTTGTTTTTTAAATTGAATCAGTCTGTTCCCATAGTGTCTTTGAACATGTTCTCATACTTGTATTTGAAAATTTACAAAGTGAATAAGTGAATAAATGGTATTGCAAAGTGTATAAAACTCAGTAAGGTGAAAATTTAAACAAGTCAACCTTGAGGGATAAGAATAATAATTTTGTTTTTAAGTTACATCATAGAGTTTTTATGCCTTATGTAAAAACTTATTTGTTCAGCTTATTTGCTGCCAGATGAACTCCACGATGATAGTTTATCACGGCTGACTGCACATAGGAGCCTGGCACATATGCTTAAGAGGCACACTTCTGATGGCATCTTTACTTCTTCTGAAGGCTAATCATATTGGAATGCAACTTCTTATTATGAAATAGAATACAGTATTTGTTAGACATCTGTGAAACCAGCATGGTTACCAAGGCAGCCCATGAAATAAGCTTCTCCTCTGAGTGTCAGATCTCTGGCAGGGGAACCATCCTCAGCATCATACTGCAGTTTGGAGACTGCAGCTCTGCATTCAAACTGCGGGTCTGCTTCTTCTGGTTTCAAATGAGAAGATCGCAGTGGAAAGGGCTGAGCAGCAGCACTGCCATCTGCCTGACTGCACAGAGCCCAGAGCATCTGGGATCACATGGGGGTCTTGGAGTGCCAGGGAAAAATGAAAGCAAACCACAAAGCAAACACAAATCCTTCTGTTTAAGTACTACATCAACAGAACTATTCTCACCAGCAACTTCTGGAGGAACCTCACTAAAATGAGGCCTGGCACGGGAAGCTCCTTCTTAATGTGGTGGAGGACTTGACAATGAAGTTCTTCACACTCATACTCAGTAGATGTGTGCCTGAACACACAGCTGCAACTGTCTTTGCTATGGAAATGTATTTCGTTGACAAGTGCTCAAGGGGCTGCAGGAAGGACATTTGGCTGTCATGTCAAATACCCAAAGAATATGCTCAGGCACTACCATCACCTCACAGATTTGCTGTCTTCACTTTCAGAGGTAGCTGTCAGTTCAGTGCACCAGAGGAACAGGATCACTGTGTGGAGTGGCAGACAAGCCCCAGATAAGGACAGACACAGGGACACCTCTGTGCCTGATATAAAAAGGCTATTAGTTCAAACCTCCTGGTTTACACTGCCAGCAGCACGAGCAGGCTTTGGCACAAGTCACTACTAACACCAGTGGTACAGTGGGAATAACATTGCTGTAGTCGTGAGATCATCAGCAATGGAAGGTTTGTAAGTAGAGGCAATGTCTGGCATTGTGGAGACTTGGAAACGCCTGCAGTGCCAAAGTGCAGTGAGAAGCAATGAGACAGGCCTACAGAGCAGACGGAAAGAATTTCCCTGGGGGTGTGAACCCACTGCATGATGCAGAAGGGAGCAACAAGCATTTCAGACAGGTTATTTGTCTCCAAAGCATGTTGAGCACACAATATTCTGGTCTCCTCCATCTAACAGGTCCCCCTGCAACCATGTCTGCAGTATGGTCCCTGCACCCCCAGTTTCCAGGGTCCAGCCCAAGCAGATTTATCAAACAACAGCTTTGCTCTGTTGACCTTGCAATTTCTTTCAGCCCTGTTTTTTTTGGAGCAGCTATGTGTTACATAAAAACAAACCTGCATGCTGGTGCATCTCTCCTGTCACCACAAAATAACGGCACTACAATTTCTGCATTTCAGTCTCTTTTTTTCTGCAAAGATCAACAACTTCTGCAGTAAAAAGATACAGTATAATCAGGAGATCATCAGCTTGAAATAAGTATAAATCTTGCAAAAATTATGCACTCTGTGGAGAAACTTGATGCTGTTTTTAGCATACAAGTACACATACTGCAAGGCCAAATCCATCCATAAAATAAGTCAACACGAGCCTCTACATACCTCTTACTAATGATAAAAATATATGTACTCTTTTCCCTTGACATTAATTTTTCAAGTAAACTCCAGATGATTGGCATTTTTCAGGTGATGAGGCATAGCTGGGGCTGCTTTTGGGGCCTCCTTGTTTCACAGAGGTCACAGCAGCTTTGCTGAGCCTGGTTCCAGGCACTTGCAACATCACAGCCAGCTCAACGCATTCTGCCTTTCTTTTGTTTTGGCCAATTGCTCAGTACTCCAACGTTGAGAAATTAGCATTGACACGGAAGTGAGTGTCTCACACACGCTGTAGCATTATGCTGCAAAACCACAGAGCTTGAACACACTTTTTTCTATTCACCAAAATGCTAGGAATAGATTGTTTTCAAACCAGGAGCCAAGTCTGTTCTCTATGCTTTCAAGTAACATTGTGCTTTTCATCTTCCAGGAAAGGAAGCCCATTTGCTGTTGTCTGCAGCTATCTTGGACTGTCTAGAGCCTTCTTAAAGTGTTTCTCACTTTTGAAACTAGAAGGATGGCTGTCCCCGCACTATCATTCAAAACCTGTTGGAGCTGTCTGCTGGTTGAAACACACGGTCACCCAAGGGACTGCAGCACCACTACCACCCCATGCGGACCAGTACATTCATTCCAATGAAATTAAGCTTTGGTAAAGAAATCCGACAAAGTGCTCCAACCCTGGACCTCAACAGTTTTGCCAGGAAGCAATTTCTTGGAGTGTTTCATGACTGCTGATGAATCTACAGTTACGAGAAGTGAGCGTGAACAATGTTATCTGGTCTGTCCAGATATAGCTGAGAAGACCACTGACAGAATATCTGGCAGATGCTTTTGTATGAATCCCCATGCCTACAGAAAATCTCAGCTCTGCTCTGGGTGAAGATGTCAAACGGGACAGACTGGAACTGTCCCGAGACAGCAGAGGGGCAACAACCTTACTGCTTAGGAAACAAAAGCAGCAAGACAAAACTTCACCAGTAGTGAAATAAGCATCATTAATATGAAGCGGATTTGACAGGAGTTATGGTAGACTGATTCAACATTAGCATTCAACATTTTTTTCCTGGCTTCCTTTAGAGTGATAGCTCCAATAACATTGCAGAATGAGCAGGAAAAATAAAGAATAACAACATCAAGGAAAAACCCTGCTGGGGTTTAAGCTCAAGTGCTTCTTTTTTTAAGTCAGTTATTATATATCTAGTTTTTCAATGCCTTGGATCACTAAAAAATAATAAAATCTCTTTCATTTACAAATTAAACAAATAGATAAAGTGATTTCAGCCCGAACCTGTAGGATCACCATAGGTGAGTGTCTTGCTTGAACAGCGAGTGGTATTTTTAAAGGCAGCGAGACCAATAATATATGCAGACTGGTTCAAAAGATATGCAATTATAAACATTTCCTGCAGAGCACATAAGGTCTGCAGGTTCATAAGTGCCTTTTAGCTTCTATATTTTAATCACTGGTTTTGAAATAGCCTGAAATAAACCTATGTCCAACAGAAGAGCTGAATGTTTTTTATGGAAGTGAAGAGATGATTTTGTAACCCTACCATCTCAAAGACAAAACTGTAGTCTGCACCTGTGCATCGCTGTTGGTCACAGGCCTGACACCAACAGGCTGATCCCAGGTAGGTAGATTTACAAGGCCAGATACTCAGTAGATATCAATGAGTGACCTTCCACTGACTTCCCGTGTCGCCATGTGGCACCAGTTGGCTGGCCTCAAGCTACTAGTTTGTAAACTCAAGCTGCTACCAAGGAGTCATTTGCAGAACAACAGGGGATTGCACACTGATTTCTCAAACAATGATGAAGCGGAAAAAAAGAGAAAGAAGACAACAAAATTGTAACTGTCCCAAGCTGCCAGAGCAGAAGCAATCCTCCACATCTCCACGACACCTGGAAGAGGTGATTATTACTGTAGATCCCAATTACAGTGACAATAACACAACAACATAGATAGTTCTTCAAAAATGAAAAGAGAAGAAGTGGTGTTATTGATCACTGTTACTAGCATAGTGGGTCAGCATAATTTAAACCCTTCCATTAAGGCACAAAGATGGGTTTTCAAGATAGGGCATCCGTGCAATTATTGAGCTGAGTAGGAGGCAGAAATGTAATTATGTAAACTAACTAAATTAAGAGGATTGCACAGTTCATTAGAGTCCATTTTTTTTGGTCAGCATTTTGGATCACCAGCTGCTATAGAATTTCATTTCCATTAAAAAGCATTAATTGCATCTCTCCTGTGAAAGCAGAGCAGCGTGCTCGTGTGAGCATCCCAAGTGCAGGTGCAGAAGCAGCCTCCTGCCTCCATCCAGCACCAGCCCTGCTGCTCTCAGAGAGCCCTCGTGGGGACCACGTGCTCCCGCAGGTACACCTATGGTCCCACTGCTTGGTAGGAGCCCACCTAATTGGCACCGTCAAGGATTTAAAGTGATTTATTCAAAAATCTGACTGGACGGAGCATTCCACTTAGCTACGTAATTCCTAAACGCAGGGACAGGCCCCACTCCAAAGAGCCTCTCATGGCCAGCAGGAGAAGGGAAGCCTAGACCTAGTCACTGCATTACACTGAGCTGAGGCACAGAACTTGCCTCAGGCTGGGACTGAGCCTGAGAGAGCTGGGCATGCTGTCCTGAGTTAACTGCAGCCAGACATCAGTTCCCAGAGACTAAAAACCCTGCCAAAACAGCTTCCCTGCAGCCTGGCTGAGAAATGCGGGGTCTGCCACACACCCTGCTGCTGCCTGGTGTCCTCCGCTGAAGGACTTACAGGGCTCTGCTGCTGCACACAGATGGGGGATTTGGGAAGCTGTGGGCCAAGACCTACACACAGCCTGAGACATCTCACGTCAGCTCTAGCCTTGCTCTCCATCGTGGTGCTGTGGGGTAGTATTACAGCAAACACTGCTCTACATTCTAGCAAAAAGTGCCAACCACACCTCTGGCCCCCAGCCGCCTATCTACAGGAGTTCCTTCTGAGCAGAACTGGGGACCTTGTTCCTGGTGAGCTATGCGGCACTGCCTGTCCCCAGCTGCAGTCACACAGGCATGGCTGGCTGGCCAAAGCCTTCAGGCAGGGCAACAGGCAGCAACAGGCAGACGCCAGCCCACTGATCCCTGCCAGTGCTCGCTGTGGTTTAGTCTGCTTTAGGATTTTGTACTGTCTGGAGGTTGGTTTTATTCCTAAAGACAGGATGCTTTTGTTACAATGCCCTACTATGTTTTGTCTCACAGAGTAGTCACTCACGCTCTTTACCTATGACAGTTAATGCTGAAGAGCTTCATGAAGAGGAATCTCTCATAGGTGTAAAGAGTGTAAATGGATATAATACAGCCAAGAAGGTGCTCCGACTAGCCTTATTTGCTCAACAGTACGTTAAGATATTCTAGATCTCCCCTCCTCAAAGAAACTACGGAAAGCAGTCACAGATGCCTGCAGGGACAGAAATGCTTCTTCACTCTAAAGATTGTTTACATAATACTTATCCATATGCAGTGGCGAATTTGGAAACCCATATAAAAATATAACCCATATGACCTAATTTGGAAACCCATATAAAAAGATGCATGTTGTGCTGTGCAAGGGTGGTATAGGAGCATATTGTGCAGCTAACAGCTTCTGAAAAGGCTTTTCCTGCATTAAGCATCAGACTCCATACTTGCTCTTTATAGATGAGCATCTTGCAGGTGACTAAGCAAAAAGAACCTATGGAAATGTCCTCTTGCAGCATGTAAATCATTGGCTTTTCCCCTGCTGACTGTATTAATGTGTTGTTTGCACAGATAAATTAGGCACTTGAGAGCAGCACACTCAGCAGCCCCCAGTGCCCCCACCTACACACGCATCGCTTCGGCACAGGGAGGACTGCTTGCGCACAGCAGAGTTTATTGGGATGACTCATTTGTAACATACAGATGTGGTCACACAGAAGCCATCATGGCACAGCCTACATTGCCAGGATCAACACTGCAGGCAGCATTCTGCTGTGCTGATCAAATTCATCAGGCTGTGGTCAGCAGTATGCTGCCATGTTGGGCTTAGCGGGCAGCTCAGTTCTGCCACTGCTGCCATGCCCAAATACCTCTTAACACTGTAACCCTACCTACTTATTTTCACAAGATTTCTTAAGACAAGCATTGAAAGTAAGAGCTGAACTGCATTTTCCTTTTTCAAAGTAGAACCTAGGAATGGCTGGGGAACAGCAGCAGGGGTGGTGAGCTGCTGCCTCTCAACAAGATGACCTGCTGCTGATCACCCTCATCTCTGAGTCCCGCAGAGGCTCACGGCCCCATGGCCATAGCAGCAAAGCAGGAGAAGAATTCAGTGGCTGCTCAAAGAGCAGTGCAGAGTAGCAAAGTGAGGCTGAGAAGCCAGGAGCCACGTGCCGACTGTTGCACGTGGAGCAGAAGGTATGGCACCCTGGAGCAAAGCAACAGAACCTGGCCAGAAGTAGAACTTCTGCTATGCAGGAAGGACCAGACTAAAAGAGATACGAAAGAATTGCCTTAAGAAGCTATATTAGAAACCCTAACACAGATTTTTCTCCAAGTGAAAAACCTCTATTAGTTATAAGGATGTCTCATTCAACATAGTCTAAGTTCATATCAAGATGCATCAATTATCACTATGAGATTCCTAGATTAATACATATATATAAGTAGAGAAATAGAGAAGAGACACTGAAAATTCAAAAATATAATAAGATAAAACCATGAAATAACAATTTAAAAGTAAACAGATCTGTTTACAATATAAATCAGAGAACGACAATAAATATTACCACCCCACCTCTTGCAGACCTAAACATTTAAGATATCAATGGAATAGCTCAAGCCCTTTCTGACACTCCTTCAGTCTGTTACATCTAGTCCTACTTATGCCAGGTATGCCCCAGGCAGGAAAAGCAAGCAGAGCAAGACATGGTTTGGTGTCATTGCCATACCTCATGCGGAGTGCTGCAGTGTTTGAGCCCTTTCTCTACGGCTGTGCTCCAGAGGGTACCTTCATCTCTTGTTTCCCACTGCATTTCACAGCAACTGCCAGGCAACCTTTAACCCAAGTCATACATGGCCTCTAATATTTATTATTAACATCTGTAATATGATGCTCACAGGCTATTTATTGTCTCCTTTTTGGCTTTTTTTAGCACAAGAAAACACAAGTTACCATGTATCCTAGTTTTGCCCTCTTAATATCCGCAAGAGTCCCTTGCACATGAAGAACAACTTTCCTTCTGCCATGGAAAGCTGAGAGCCTCTCTTCTTGCTTTTAGGCCTCATGATGCCAATTCCCTGGAAAGGTGTGCACTCCTCCCATCCTTAGGCGGACTTTAAAAAATAGTTCTGTAACTACTTATGCCTTTATTACTAATTCAATCGTTCAAAAAGCATTCAGTCTCTGTGCTTTTCCTGCACAAGTACTTCTTTCTTCAGCTTGTTTGTCTAGTGTGTGTTATTTTACAGTGATATTGTTCCTCCTCATTTAGCTCTTTACGTAAAGCTTCTCAAATGACTGATGTTAATGCAGCAGCCAGAAAAGGTGAAAGCATTTAACTGTCCTATTCACTAGCCCAGATCCATAGTTTTACATGCTGTGGATCTATATCTTCATCTCAAATGGTACAATGAATAATATTTTACTAGGTTAATCAATACACGCCTCACCTCTAGCAGTAGAAAGCTCCCGTACAGTTAATTAATCCATTCCTAGGACTAGAATGAAACAAACTACACAGATTTTGGCCATTTCTTGACATCTTTCCCTGCTTTAAAATCAAGATAAGAAAAAAAGTTGGCCTATCAGCAGTGCTGACAATATTTTACATGACCCTTGACATTGAAAATATGTGTGGTGCATCCAATTTTAACAGTTCAAGGCTAGGAGGTTATTCCACAATTCTAAGTTCATGTGAAGATCAGTTTTGACTATTCCCATACATTTATAGACTTGTAATAACTAGATATTTCTTTCACCTAAAAACCTTGTAGCTACATTTTCAGAACTAGCTGGCTACGCTCCACTGTTCTTACTTGCATCCTGACTTTGACTGTATTGCAGAAGTTTAACTTTGCATTGAAAGCATTTTCAGGTATTTTTCATATTTGCTCATTAATTCCTGTTGCCTTCTTTTGCATTCCAGGATATAAAGTACAAATTTTAATCTATTTATATTGGTTGTCCATACACAAAGAGCGTAAAAGAAAATATTTTTGTATAAAACTTAATTATGATCTATTTAAAGACCACAACTGAGATGTTCACTGTGTTGGGACTGCTGGACAGAATGCATCTGGAGGTGTCATCATAAAAAAGTCAAGACTGGCCAGACATCGTTCATTATTAATCTCCAACTGCTCTTCAGTCCTTTTCTTTCAAGCCAAGAGGAAGGTGTTATCCACAAGCAGCTCTGGAATCACTCTTATAAACATCTCTTCTCTGTTATACTGAATCACCAGAATTTGACTGAAAATGTCAAATGGTACTGCAGTACAGGAACTCTATAAAAAATACAATAGCACAGTCCATAGTTCTATCACATTTATGTTGGAGGGACGCCAACTAGCCTTGGCATTGAGCGATAAATTAGTAATATGTTCCACTGGTAGGCTGCACTTTGAAGTGGGACTGAGTGGCTGGCAGCAGTGAAGTGGGAAGTAAACATATTAGAATCAAGTACAATTAACTGCAGGACTGGACTCGCTACTTAGAGCAGAAACATTTCCAGGCAGAACCACAAGACATGGTCTGTGTATGGGGAAGGTACTTCATCATTGTGATTAGGGAATATCTTTATGGCTAGTCTCACAGTGAAGTTTCCTCTTTAGTGATGGAGAGGAAAGAATTCTGGATGAGGAACCCAACAGAAGTGTTAAACCAGTCACCTGTCTTCATTGGTAGAGATAGCTATGCTAGCCTTACTGCCTTCTTTTGGTGTGTTCTGTGGGTGCTTGAGGGACACGATGCACATCGCTCTTAGTGCTGCGTTATTAGCCTTCCTCAAGGCAAGATAGAGGAGCTGTAGCACATGGAAGCTACACAGTGAACATACATGCTGCATTTGTCATATCCTGAGTTCACATCAGATGTAAGTGAAATGATGCACAGGACTGGCCACACAACCTGCTGCCTACCATATTTTGATGTAAAACTCTCCCAGTGTGCTTCACAGCTTTTGTTCTGCATCACTGACAGCATCAACAAGTAGCAATTCCTCTTCCCAGCTACCCACTGAATACATACTACAACAATACTTGCGATTTGTTTCTGTATAAACGTATCTTTTTGCTTGTTATATAAAGAACGTATTTGAACAGCACAGTGCAGACCCATACAGCCAAGGCTAGTGCACTCAGAAACAACCAGGACAAGTCACAGCCTTTGTATGCCTAAATGACAGACGCTCTCAGCCCTCAAAACTACTGCAGAAAAAAAGCCCTTGAAAATACTTCTGAAAGTCAAGGCCATATTGTGCACAGCATATAAATAAATAAATATTAGACCATGCATTACCTTAAATTCCCAGGTGAAACTAAACAATGAAATGTAATGCAGATGGATATTTTTCCTTGGTTGTACTGTGTTCTACTTACTAAAAATGTCTGAGAACCTTTAAAATACTTTAAAAGGTAAAATGACATGATGCATGTGAGAAAGAGACAGAATATCAACTCCAATAATGCAAAATAAAGCCAAATCCTTCATTTAGAATCTTGAACTAAATTAAACTGGATTTGCTGTTCAAAATTCAGCTACTGATGCTTTTTCACTTTCCTTCTTTCTCCAACTCTTACTGACTGCATATTGGAGCAGAAATGCATCAAGAAGAAACACCTAACTGGGGCATCTCCCGCTTCAGTGAAGCTGTGACAAACTGGTAACAAGCCTCGTATTAAAATAAGACTCTTTAATCTGCTAATTTCAACACTTCAGATAGGCAACTGGGTTTCTGCTGCCTCCCACAAACTCTCAAACCCTGCAGTAGAATGACATCTGTATTGTCCTATTAGCTCTTTATGATAAGGAAGGAACAGTCACATAATGTAAAAACAAGTGGCTTCATAAGGGCACAACAAAAATTCCCTTAAGTCTGTTATCTCACCTTCAGCAGATGCTATAAAAGATACTAAGGGAATAAGCTAAGAAACGGTATTCCCAATTAATTATACACATTCAAAAGAAGAATAACCAAACTGCAGAACATTCTGACCAAAACCGTCAGATGAATTTCAGAATTGGCTCTGTGTACATCAGAGAAAAGCCCCTAGGAAGCGTTTATCTCATGGCAGTGGGATCTGGTGTCCATCCACATCAGGGACTCTGCAAGAGCCTGTAGCTAGTATTGTGGAAAGCCATCTGCTGCACATGCACAGCATGAGGTTCTCAAACGCTAATTTTGCAACATCTGACACAATTTTTTTCAAGTGAGTCAAAGCTACCTTTCCTCCACTGAGGAGCAAGCTCATGGCAAGACTGCAGTTCTAAAAGAATCTATTTCTGAGTTACCTATGTGCATTCATAGCCCCTGAAGGTTTTTTAAAAGAACAGAAAAACTTCTTAAAAGAGAGAGAAAGAAGAATGTTATGCTTTGGATCAGTGAAAACTGGACAAACAGAAGAGCAGAAAACGGAGCAAAAAGGAAAACGAAGTTTTTGAGAAAAAAAGTTGTAGAATTCGGATAAAGTACTTTAAAAACTCTTAGTAGACTATTAAACTAATGCATCAAAAAGGAACGTTCTTATACAAAATCTAACAGTATAAATTACTGTAGGATTTCAGCTTTTCGCTATTAAGACTGAGTTTTGGCATAAGAAGCTTAGCCTATACTTTCATTATATTTATCAGCAATGAAAATCCTTCACTGATCAAGGCTTCCTTAGGATGTAAAGGAGCTCACATCCAGTGGCTGTCTCTACAGCACAGCACTTTCTACATCTTTTTTCTAAACCTGGTGGGTGAAACTACACCATAAGATAGTAATAAATACCCAGCTGCTTGCTGTATGTGCTTAGGTATAGCATATTTTTAGTAGTAAAGATAGCTGAACCAGAACACTGATTAAGAAAACATTATTCCGTTGCAGTGTAGCATGCAAACTTTATTTCCTTCTCGCGTGATACTCAGAGTACCATGAAAATAAAACAAAACGATCGAAGGAAATCCTTATTCCAGATATGCAACAGCAATCTCAGCCAGAATCCCACAAACTCAGTCGGTGGTGCATAATATTTTCCCCAGTTGCTTTTGTTGAGAGACATCCTCAAAAGTTATTGTGAATTATTTTGAAGAAGGTATAAAAGCCCCATGTCTGTCACAACAGCAACAGCTGTGCTGCCTGAGTCCCTGGGATCCCAAATCCAGTGTGTACCTTTTTGTGGGTTCATAATGAGGCTGTGGATTTCAGTTGTGACTTGACAACAAAATCCGACAGGATATTATCCGAATACTGAACCAGATTTCTGGGGAGGCTGCCTTTCTGCCATCAGTGCACTTTTATTAAATTTGACACTACATGTAGAGATAAAAACAGTCTGTGGCTGCATTTTGCTGTTATGGTAAAAAGGACTGCTTTAATACAAGGCTCGCACACTGTCCAAAAGTCCAGTCTGTGTTATCAAAACACATGATCTGCTCTTCAGATAAGCTTGCTGGAACAAATGAATGCAGACAAAGACACTGCTGAGCACAGGTGGTAGCAGTACAGTGTGCCAGTAAACGATTCAGCAAACTAAGGAGTTACTTGGAGCAAGCAGAAGCATGGTTCAGTCTTAAGTAGCATGGAAGCGGTACAGTAACCTGGCCTACGATCCAGGCTACAGAGGAGGCATGATGCTGGTCTTAGAGTACCATATTCTATTCTCTTTGCTCATGAGGGCAGTTTGTTATGCATCAATTCTTGGAACTACATTAATGTGAGCAGTTATAGTTCACTGCCCCTACAAAACATAAGCTGCACGAACTGTTTGTTTGCATTACCAAGCACTAGATGCCTCAGTTCCTATAGTCTCAGTAACGAAGTTCTAGTACTCCATGCCAGACAGCTCTCAGCTGGAGAGGCAGCTCAGGTGGTTGTTTATTTCCAGCATTAATGCCAGTAGATAGTTTCCAGGCATTATTAAATTCCTACTCCCTAACAACTCATTCCCTATTATTAACATGCATTGACGGCCCACTCACTACCTGTAAATGTACAGTGCATTTGGCGCCAATCAAGCTTCATTTGCTGCCTGAGAGTACAGATTTAGGTTGATGGGCGCTATCAAAAACAAACCGCAGAACTGCCTGAGGCCAGATAACGCAGATAAGCCACTGCAAACTGAAATTTCATCTAACAGCTGGAGAAGTCAACTGGACGTCATCATGCAGTGCTGCACAGTACAAAAAGACAGAAGCAATTGACTGTATTTCTAACAAATTATAGTGTGTTTTGCAAAGATTTTCCACTCCATTATCAAACAAACAAAAACATGACTGTAAAAAACTGAGGAACACGTCTGTATTATTTCTATGAATATTACAAATACATCTGTTAAGCCGATTACTGATGCATGACTAGTTAATGCAATGGACTGTTAAAGTGAGAGGCCTTCCTGGGTACCCAGAGCTGTAACCCTATTTGCGTGCCCACCCCACGGGGCTCCTCCAGCAGCCTCCTTGCCCCACTTGGACAGTCAGCCTCGTGAGCAATGCTGCACACCCACCTGGGACATGCTGCCCATTGAGGATTAGTGGTCAGGCTCCGTCCTGACCACTAGAGAGGCAGAAGTAACACTGGCAAAAAAGTTTTTCGTAAGTTAGTCATTCAGGACCTAGATCTAACCCAAGAGTGCATTAAGCCTACTGAAGTTCTAACAAAAAACAAAACCTGTGCTGTATTGGGCATTTTCCTCTTCCTGCTGGCAGCACCTTATTTCAAGGAACAACCCTGTCTCATTCGGTTTTCATATTTGCCACTCTTGAAAGGAGCCTGTATCAGTGAGCAAAAGGGACTGGTGATGGTAAGGTGGCACAGCTGATTAGCAGGAGGCACTCAGATCACAAAGCATAATCTAGAAAATAAGGGAACTGTCAGGTTCCTCTGCCATGATAAGCACAGGTAATAAATAAGTCCTGTACTCAGAAAAGGTTGGGGTTTTTCTGGAAAGGAGGTACAGACAAAGAACTGGCAATGTTGGTATTGGGATTACTATAATAATAAAGGCAGCTATTACAAACTGAGCTCTTAAAGCCTGCTGAGAAAAATCCAATATTCTTTATTTTTAATTTTGTTTGTAGAATACAGAAAGAAGTGTCCTAACTTCTCAGCCAGAGGAAAATCCCACAACGTTTTACTCAAATTTCCAGTAATGTGAACAATCAGTAAGTGACCGATTTTAATGAGACCTGCAAGAGTCATTAGAAAGCTAATGGTTTCTCAGATGATATCACTTTGTCAGTTGATTACCTTACTTCATGTTGGGAGTGTGCGCGCTTACTGCCTTGCAGGGCTTAGCAGCAGCACCTCCCATAACAGCAACAGCAGGCAGCGAAGTGCCCACGTACCCTTCCTGCCAGCCCCAGGCTCTACCCTGAGCTCGCTGCCAGCAGGGCTGGGTCAGACACAGCCAGCGGGATGCTCCTGCTTCTCCTGCCTTGTCATCTCCCCCACCAGGGCTCTGCTCTTACTGCTTAACCTAAACCGTAAGAGCCTCGCGTGGCTGCTGGAGCTGGCTCAGTGAGGCCACTTATGCCACAGAGTGCTTAAGCCCCCAGAGGAGAACAAATGCTTATGCTAGTAAAGAAGAACTTATTTCCAATAATAAATTTCCAAGTACTGCTCACCATCTCCTGTGGTGTTTAACTCATACAACACAGCACTGGCACGCACCTAGTATGAAAATAAATTATTCAGAGTATGTATGACCAAAATTTCTTGCTAAATTGAACCCCTAATTCAGAAAAATAGAAATAAAAAAGAAGAGAGAGAAAAAAATCTTGTAACACACAGTGACGCCATTTCTGAAGAAGCATGCAGTCCTTCGGCAATACCATTTGCTCAAAAGGTAAGGAAGGACCTTTGCCAAGGGACAGGGAGGATGGTACTGAGATAGACTGAAGTCCAGATGCTATTAAACTCTCTGGAAATAACTGTGCTGTCTTGAAGGCTTTCCAGGTTAAATATCCTCACATTTATTATGGCAGAGTATCATCAAGATATCGGTTTGCAGATCCTGGCTAATAGCTGAAGAACTGAATCAGCTCCATTACTGCCTTTATTGCTGACATCTGTTTCTCCCTCAAGATGTGTAAATAGCTGTGGCCAACATAGCTGACAGAGAGGAGAGAGATGTAAACCAAAAATGAAAAGTGTCTCTGGGACATTTTCAGGCCCATTGATAATAAATTTTGAAGACTGCTGCTTTGTTATGGCATGCACTTAGACCTTAGGCTAAGAATATAGTACTGTAGTGAAGATGCCTCTTTTTGTAAGAGGCAACCTTTGTATTCATTCTACAACTGGATTATACTGATAGTGTTTCCCTTGCTAAGGAAATGAAGAACACACGCTCATCCATAAAAGCTATCATGACATCATATTAAAGGTAAGAATCTGAAGAAATGTAAAAATAGCAGATCTAGCAGACAGAATCATCCTCCCAATCACTTGCCCTGAGAATGTAAGGAAAGCAAGTTTGGAGCCCTGAATTGAGGTCTGTAATAATATTGCATTGGAACAGCCTCAGCAAAGCCTCCTCTGCATATCATTTGTTGCACACATTTGGAATGTTCTATCTGGTGTTTTCTACAGGGCAGAATTTGAATGTAGTACAGACCACTTTCCTCACTCAGACCCATCTTCACACACTACAAGTGGAGAAGCAACAGTGAAAAGGAGAGCTCAATCATGTGGAAGAAGATGGCTAAGTTATTTGTTTATTATATTCATTACAGTCATGCCCATGGACACAATGATTCTAGGGCCCTGCTATGCAAAAGTCACTGTGAAACACAAGGCAAGAGCTGGTGTGAGTCCTGAAAAGCTTGCAGCCACATAGGCAAGACACAAGCCAACGTGGAAAGAACGCCAAAATGACTGTGAATGCAGCAGTCGTGGTAAACATCTTCCCAGTGCCATGGGAATTGTTTTACTGTGCTTTTTTTAACTTCATATTTAATTTAGGGTAAGTCAAAGGGTGAAATTCAAATGGGAAAGGACTAGCAAAGTGGAGAACCAAAGTGACAAGATATCACAGAGAAGAGGGAGGAGGAAGACAGCAGGAGCAGAAAGCGGCAGAACAGAAGACTCAGTTGCATGGGATGCTGTGAGGTAGCACTCAACCTACTGACTAGAGATGGGAACAGGCATGAACACACTTGACAAATTGTTCACAAAACCTGTAGACCGTCACAGCTCAGTTAGCCTCTCTTACAGTGTGCACAGCGTTCCTGTTTACTAATTCACCCCATGGGTCTGAATACAAAAAGGCAGCCCAAGTTTAGCAGCCTCGTCCCCTGGGCTGAACAGCCTCAGCTGTGCTCTAACACTGCACAGCCAAGGAGCTCGCTACTTCCCTAAAAAAGCAAAGCAGCAGGGCTTGCAGGTGAGCTACAATATCACTTCCTGCCACCAAAATGCTCTCTAAGGGACTGCTGTTCTCATTGATACAGACACTTTGGAGAAAATATTATTGAAAACCCATTGGACAACATTAAATATCCTCATTGAACACAGTCAAGCTGATAGTGTTAAATTACGAAGATCGATCAAATACATTTGAAAGAACTGCAGAGCAACAGAAGGCCTCACAGGCACTGCATGATTTTCTTAGGCTCCAAACTGCACTGGGGATATTATACTGTGACAGTTTAAATGGTTTCAGAGCTGTCTTTGAACTACACACAGAAATTACTCTGGGACAGTTGGCAATAAAATGGTGAGCCTCTAATTGCTCAGGTCTTAGGGGAAACAAGAACTAGTTTTGCACACAAAATCTGGTAACTTTCCAGTTCTGACAGATGAATTACCACAGCTTAGCAGCAAACAAACAAGCACTATTTGCTTATGCCAGAATGAAAAAAAAAGGGTAGAAAGAAAGTTGTGTGTACAGAAAATAACCATCACTGCCACCTCCCAGACCAAACCACATGTGGTTCTGGTTGTACACACAGGATTATTAACACATGCATGGCTGCGGCTGCACCACCAGGGTCAGGGATGGATGCTGCAACTGCCTCTGCTTCCCATAGGGGTGACACTGAGGGCCAAATGTGTTTGGCTTCATGCTGGGGTTTTTTATATCCTCTCACTGTCTGCATTTGCAAGCCTCACTTGTGCTTTCTCTCATTTCATTGGTATTTGAACTGGATTAAAGTCAAAATTCCTGAGGGAGTGCCTGGAACCTGGAGAAGGGACCAAATGTGATTACAAGTCTGGGAATTTCCCAGTAAAACACCCCTCAGTAAATCGGAGAAATTGATCATAAAGGTAAATACATTTTTGTTTTCTCCAAAAGCCCTTTTATTGGGGAAAAAAAAATAAGTGAGAGAAGAGAAATTTCAGTTAGTCCTACTTCACTCGGCACGCTAATGAAGACAACAGAGAGTGCCCTGCGTCATCTGATGCAAGGCAGCTCCTTTTTTTCAGCCATTTATCTTAGTGTCAGTCCCTGGAGGTTTCATCCTTCTCTCTGTCCGGAAATATCTACCTTAGCTTTCAAATTGTTGGAGTTTAGGAAGAAAAGAGCTTATCATTTTGTGGGTAATTTCTGCTGACAATAGCTCCAAAAAAAGCTGTGGTGATACATACCTGAAATCCAACTCGTACGGTGCAGAGAAACCTCCCCATCTGCTGCTCAGGGGCCGGACAACCCGGCAGCATGCACTGAGCAGGGCTGCGCTGGGGGTGATGCTGTGGGGAACAGGGAGCGAGGCTGGCAGCGGGGAGCTGCTTGCCCTGGTGGTTCCTGCAAGTGCCGGTGTTGATGCTATCCAAAACATCCCTTCAGCCCGAAGTAATAAGAGAGAACTAGTTCTGCTAGATGCTACATGCAGGTAAGACTTCAGGGAGTTAATTATACTGCTGTTTCCAAGTGACATGGAAATTCTGCATAAGAACCTCTTTGAGCTGAAGTGAGTTTGCTCCAGCTGAAGAAAATGGTCACGGCCTTTCTCACCAAATTGAAACAAGGTAACTGTATGCCAAAATCCACAGAAGGGGAATCACGTCTAAGTTTTAATTTTGTTTGGACTTTCTTTCTGCCATACAAACACACAGTTCTACCTCGAAAGACAGCCGGCTCAGGTAGGCTCACTGCAGTGCTACGCAGTGCCACCTCCCTCCTCACAGTGTGCAGTCAGTGCTTGGGCTGGAGGGAGAAGGATGTTTCCCAAAACAAAACCAAACAATATCAGAAGACAGCACCATGTGAGCCAGGTGTCATCAGGGAAGAAGAAGAGCTGAAGATACATTCCAGCTTCAGCATCAGATAGAACACTTACAGATGCAGCAAAAGAATCAGAAGACATCACAGGAAGAGCCCCAAAGTCAGTGACATGAGCACTTCACATGAGCCAGCAGTGTGTGCTTGCAGCCAGGAAGGCCATCCTGGGCTGCATCAGAAGAGGGGTGGCAGCAGGGACAGGGAGAGGACTGCCCCTCTCTATTCTGCCCTCATGAGGCCCCATCTGGAGTACTGTGTCCAGGCCTGGGGCCCCCAGCACAAGAAAGATCTGGAGCTTTGGGAGAGGGTCCAGGGGCCACGAAGATGATCAGAGGAGCACCTCTTCTATGAAGACAGGCTGAGGCAGCTGGGCTTTTTCAGTCTGGAGAAGAGAAGGCTGCGGGAAGACCTCATTGCAGCCTTCCAGTATGATCTTCCAGGGAGATGATAAACACAAGGGAAATCAGCTTTTTACAAGGGTAGATAGTGATAGGACAAGGAGGAATGGTTTTAAACTAAAGGAAGGGAGGTTTAGATTAGATGTCAGGGGAAAGTTTTTCACTGAGAGGGTGGTGAGGTGCTGGAACAGGTTGCCCAGTGATGTGGTGGATGCCCCACCCCTGGGTGCTTAAGGCCAGGTTGGATGAGGCCTTGAGCAATCTGGTCTAGTACTTGATCTAGCAGCTGGCAACCCTGCC
>JANHGO010000012.1:41336861-41357390 GCA_024606505.1 Aquila spilogaster
GTATATGTATACTAATCTGATTAATATGCAATTAGTTATTCTATATAACCTGTTTGTGCTAAAGCTGTGGTATGCACACTAGGTGGAACTATCCCCTGTGCATCCAGCACTGCAATAAAGAATGCTTGCTTTCTAAAACTCCAAAACAAGTCTTAGAGAGTTTCTTCGACCGGCTTTTCGGTATCAAAAGGAGCTCAGATCCAAGGGCCACCTTTATATCACAACACTTTCTGCATGTTTTTTCTCAATCTGGTAACTGAAGCTGCACCATAAAATAGCAATAAATATCCAGTCACTTGCTACCTATGCTTAGACTTACCATATTTTTAGTGATAATGATAGCTGAAGCCGTACACTGGTTAAGAAAACATTATTCAGTTGCAGTGTATCACTGAAAGCCTTTTTTTTTTTTTTTTTTTCCATTAAATACCTTGAAAATAAAACAAAATGTTAGAAGGAAATCCTTATTCCAGATACACAATGAAACTCTCAACCAGAATCCCTCTAACTCCCTCTCTGGTACAAGTTTTCCCTAGTTGCCTTTGTCAAGACACATCCCCAAAAGTTATTTGGAATTATTTCAAAGACAGCATAACAGCAGCAAGTCTGTCATAACAAGGGCAACACCTGTGCTTCCCCGGCTATCTGGAATCCCAAATCCAGTGTATATCTTTTTGTGGTTTAGGAGTGAGGACCATGGATTTCAGTTGTGACTTGACAATGAAACACAACAGGATATGATTATCTGAATATTGAATCAGATTTCTGGGGAAGCTGGCTGTCTGAAATCGTGGCATTTTTATTAAATTTGACACTACAAGTAGAGATAAAAATAGTCAATGACTACATTTCGTTATTATGGTAAAAAAAGACTGCTTTAATATAAAGCTTCCAGACTGTCTAAAAGTCCAGATTGTGTTAACAAAACATACGATCTATACTGCTTTGCTCCTTGGCTAAGCTTGCTGGAATGAATGCATGTGGGCAAAAAGATACCACTCAGCATAGGTTGTAGTAGCACAGTCTGTCAAAGAACTGCTCAGCAACCTAAGGTGTTATTTGGAGTGAATAGAAGCAGCATAGTTTAGTCTTAGAGTAGCATGGAAATGGTATGGTAACGTGGCCGACAAGCCAGGCTATGGATGACGCACATTGGTGGTGGTTGTGTCACATATTCTATGGTACTTATTCATGAGGGCAGATACTTACGCATCAATTCTCAGTATTACATTCATTGAAGGAATTATAGTTCACTGGCGCTACCAGACATAAGATACACAGACTGCTTGTATATAACACAAAATGCAAGATACTTCAATTTCTGTGGTCTCAGTAACAAAGTTCTAGTAAACCATGCCAGACAGCTCTCGGCTGGAGAGGCAGTTCAGGTGGTGGTTTGTTTCCAGCATTATTGCTAGCAGATAGTTTCCAGGCATTATTAAATTCCTACTCCCTAACAACCAATTCCCTATTATTAACATGCATTGACAGCCCACTCACTACCTGTAAATGTACAATGTATTTGGCACCAATCAAGCTTCATTTGCTGCCTGAGAGTATGGATTTAGTTTGATGGACACTATCAAAACCAAACCACAGAACTGCTTGGGGCCAGATAACACAGATAAGCCAGTGCAAACTGAAATTTCATCTAGCAGCTGGAGAAGTCAACTGGACGTCATCACGCAGTGCTGCAGAGTGTAAAAGGACAGAAGCAATTTACTGCATTTCTAGCAAATTACAGTGTATTTTCCAGGCTCACAAAGATTTTCCACTCCATTATCAAACAAACTAAAAACATGATTGTGAAAACAGAGAAGCATGTCTGTATTATTTGTGTGAATATTACAAATACATCTGTCAAGTTGATTATCGATGCAGTGATAGTTAATGCAGTGGAGCATTAAACCAAGAGGTCTTTCCAGGTACCCAGGATTATGTAGGTCAGTTTGTTTATCTAACTACCAGATCTCAAAGTATACTCCTTTGGCAGTCCCCCTCACCCCCCACTGGGACCATTCTCCTCCAGTGTGGGGCTGGGGAAAGCTGTCCTAATTTACAATGCGAGGGACTTTCCTGTGCCACTGTGGGAACCGAGGTTTTGAACACTTAAAAGGTGCAGTTGTGAGAACTAGAGAGGCAGAAATAATGTCTGCAAAGAAGTCTATCATAAGTTATTCATCAATGAGCTAGGTCTAATCCAGAGATGAGTTGAGCCTCTTAAATTCTGAGGAAAACACAAAACTTATAAACTCTGTATTGCATTAACCATTTTCCCTCTTCTTGCTGGAGTATATATAGTATCCTGTTTCAGCAAATGAGCCCTCTCTTATTGAGTTCCCATATTATTTGCCATTCATGAAGGGAGTCTATATCAGAGAGCAAACCTGACTAGTGATGGTGAGGTAGCAAAACTAACAGGAGAGAATTTGATCAGGAAGCATGATCTAAAAACTCAGGGAACCGTGAAGTTCCTTGGCCAAAAGAAGTGCAGGTAATAAAACTCACACTTAAAAATGATTGGGTTTGTGGGAGATTTTTTGGAAAGGAGGTACTGAGAGAGAAAAGTTAATGTTGGTACTGGGATTGCTATGATAATAATAAAGGGAGTGATTGCAAATGGAGCTTTTAAAGCCTCTTGAGAAAAATCCATTATTCCTTATTTTTAATTTTGTTTGTAGAATACAGAAAAAAAGTGTTCTAACTTTTCAGCCATGGAAAAAGCCCACAATGTTTTACTCAAATTTCCACTAATGTGAACAAACAGTAAGTGACCGATTTTAATGAGACCTCCAAGAGTCATTAGAAAGCTAATGGTTTCTCAGATGATATCACTTTGTCAGTTGATTACCTTGCTTCATGTTGGGAGTGCATGTGATTACTGCCTTGCAGGGATCAGCAGCAGCACCTCTCATCTCAAAAACAACAGCAAGTAGTAAAAAGTCTGACTTAGCCTTCCTGCTTGGCCTGGGCTTTGCCCTCAGCTCCCTCCCAGGTAGCCAGCAGAGCTGATGCTCACCTTGGCTCTGCAGCCTCCATCCAAGGGCCAGCAGCAGCCAGCGAGGTCCTTCACCCTTGTCCCAACTTACTGCTTAACCGAAGTAGTAAGTGCCTTGGGTGGCTGCAGTGGCTGGCTCACAGCGGCCTCATTTTACAGAACACTTGAGCCCCAAGAGGAGAATGAACGCTTACAGTAGTAAAGTTGAATTTATTTTCAGTAATATATTTCCATGTACTGATCACCATCTCCTGTGGTGTTTAACCCATACAACACAGCACTGGTATGTACCCAGCATGAGAATTACTTATTCAGAGTACGTACAATCACTTTTTTTCACTATGATTCCATCCCTCATAAAAATAAAAAAAAAAGAGAGAGAGAAAAAAAAAATGTTGGAAGTCACATGGATGCCATTTCCAGGGAAGGATCCCTGGATGTGTGCAGTCCTTAGGCAATACAATTTGTTGTTCGAAAGGTGAAGATGGACCTTTGCCAAAGGAAAAACAAGATGATTTTGAACGTGATTATAGTCCAGTTACTGCTAATCCCTCTGGAAATAACTGCATTGTCTTGAAGGCTTTCCAGGTTAAATGTTTTCACATTTATCACAGCAAATGCAGACTATCATCAGGATATCTGTTTGTAGATCTTGGCTAATAGCTAAAAAACTGGATCAGCTCTATTATTGCCTTTATTGCTGACATCTGTTTCTCCCTAAAGATGTGTAAATAACTGCGGCCAACACAGTTGACACAGAGGGGAGAGATACAAACCAAAAATGAAAAGTGCCTCTGGGATATCTTTGGGCCCACTGATAATAAATTTCAAAGACTGCTGCTTTCTTATGGCATGTACTCAGACCTTAGCCTAAAGAATACAGTACTGTAGTATTGATGCCTCTTTTTCTAAGATACAACCTTTGTATTTATACTACAACAGCATTGTATTGCTATTGTTTCCCATACTAAGGAAGTGAAAGAATACATGTTTCTCCATAAAAGCTGTAATGATATCATATTAAGGGTAAGAATTTGAAGAAATTTAAAAACAGGAGACCTGGTAAACAGCATTACCCTTCCAATCACTTGTGCTGAGAAGGCAAGAAGAGCTGATTTGCAGCCCCAAATTAAGGGCTGTATTACTACTGATTTGAAACAGTCCCAGTGAAGCCTCCTCTGAACATCATTTATTGTGTACATTTGGAATATCCCATCTGGCTTTTTTTACAGACAAGAATTTAAATGTAGTAAAGAACACATTCTTCACTCAGACCTATCTTTGCACATTACAAGTGGAGAAGTGACAGTGAAAAGGAAAACTTAGTCAAGTGGAAGAAAGTGGATAAGTTATTTTGTTTATTATATTCATTACAGTCATGCCCAGGGACACAACGAGTCTAGGGCCCTGTTATGCAAAAATCACTGTGAAACACAGGGTAAGAGCTGGTGTGAGACCTGAAAAGCCTGCAGCCAAACAGACAAGACAAAAGCCACTGCAGAAAGCAAGCACACAAAAGGACTGAGAACACAGCAGTCCTGATAAATATCTTCTCAGTGTCATAGGAATAGTTTTGTTATTTTCTTCATTTCATGTTTGATTTGGGGTGGGTGAATGAACTTCTGGTGGGAAAGGACTAGAAAAGTGGAAAACCACAGGGACAAGACAATGAGGAGAGGAAGGGGGAGAAAGACAGCAGGAGCAGAAGGAGCAGCAGAAGAGAAGATGCTGAGCTGCACAGGATCCTGCAAGGTAGCACTTGACTTACAGACTGGGGATAGAAACAGGTGTGAAGACACTTGCCAAAATATTTACAAAAGTTGTAGAAGAACAAATGTCATATTCAGGATATTGCTGTTTGTAGCAATGTCATTCACTGATGAAAAAGGTGAACACCAATTCTACACCTAAACTAGATACTGACAAATCACATGGCTGAATTGCCCTCTCTTTTCCATGTGTATAATTTCCCTGTTCACTAATACACCCCAAAGGTGTGAACTAAAAAAAAAAAAAGTAGCTCTAGTTTAGCAATTTCATTCCTGAAGCTGTGCGGTTTGGAGTTTTCCTGCAGTTTCATCCTATGCTGTAGTATAGAGCACAGACATGTACTTCTCCTAAAAGGAAACCATCAGAGCTTACAGGTGAGCTACAAAATCAATCTTGCCAACAAAATGCTTTCTAACAATCTATTGTTATCATTGATCTAGACACTTTGGAGAAAGTATTACTGAAAAACCATTAGACAACATTAAATATCCTCATTAAACAATGTTAAACTGATATCATTAAGTTACGAAGGTTGACCAAATATGTTTGACGGAACTGTAGGGGCAGCAGAAGCCCTCCCAGTCATTGCGTGCTAAAGATTGAGCTGCTATAGTGCTGTGATTTTCTCAGGCTCCAAAATGAAGTGGGGATGAGTGTTTAAATGGTTTCAGAGCTGTCTTTGAACTGTGCACAGGAGTAATTCTGGGACAATAAAATGGTGAGCCTATAATTGCTTAGGTCTTGGGGGAAACAAGAATCAGTTTTGCACACAAATTTCTGGTAACTTTCCAATTCTTAGAGACAAATTACAATAGCTTAGCAGCAAACAAACAAGTACTGTTTGCTTGTTTATGCCAAAAAGAAAAAGAGTAGAAAGATATATGTGCAGAAAATAATCTTCACTGCCATCCCCAAAACCAAAACACAAGCAGTTTCTGTTGAAGATACAGCCCTGCAGTTTTAACAAGGAGTGCATTTAAGTACTTTCTTCCGTGGCTTACACTAGGCTGATGCCAAGGCCTGATATCTTTGGCTGCTCACATCTGCTCTGGGCTCCTCTGTGAGCAGAACAGCTGCCTAGGCTCTCAGGAGCACCGCTAGGAGTGGTGCTACCATTACCCTCATCTTAATGCAGCACTACCTTGAGAGCTGACTGAGAACTGTAGTCTGCTTTCCAAAAATATCTTAATGAAATTGAAGTTCTATTCATTTTTGTGCTTAGCTTTCTTACATAATTTAAATTTTTCAAGTTTGAAGTTTTGCTTATTCTTTCTCTCTCATTTATGTGTATTTGACTTTGATTAAAGTCAAAACTTCCAAAGGAGGGGCTAGAAGCTGAAAAGGGAACAAAACATGATTTCAGGTTTGGTAATTTCCTAATAAACCATCCTTTGACAAATCATAGAAATTGATCATATTGCTAAATATATTTTGGTTTCCCAAAAAGTCTTTTTAGTTGGGGAAAAAGAAAATAAGTGAGAGAGGAGAAATTTCGGTTACTTCTGCTCCCCTCAGCACAGTAATGAAGTCAATCAATGCGAGAGTCAGTGTCCTGCATCATCTAGTGCAAGGCAGTTTCTTTTTTTCAGCCATTAATCTTAATGTCAGCGTCCCTGGAGGTTTCATCATTCTTCTCTTTATCCAGAAATATTTACCTTAGCTTTCAAACTGTTTGAATTTAGGAAGAAAAGAGCTCATCATTTTGTATGTAATTTCAGCCGAAAATAATTCCAAAAAGCTTTGGTGATACATCCTTAAAATTCAACTTGTACAGTGTAGCAAAACCTCTTAAATTGCTGCTCAAGGGACTGACAGAAATTGGTTGCTCAGTGGAGGTGGTCCGTCAATAGGAGTGAAGCAGACCTATACTCAGTGAGACACTTTGGGGAATACCAAGAGGGGAGCCTGGTAGCGTGGAGCAGTTTGTTATGGTGGTCTCATACAAGTTTCAGTATTTGTACGACATAAAAAATTCCTTTATCCCTAACTAGGCAGCAAGAATGAACTACTTTTGCTAGATGTTACCAGATAAGACTTCAGGGTATTAATTATACTATTAATTCCAAATGACATGGAAATTCTGCATAAGAATATCTTGTAGCTCAAGTTAACTAAACAAAATGGTCACCACTTTCCCCACCAGGCCAAAATATGGTTACTGTATCCCCAAATCCACAGAGGATGGCCAATCCTGACTAAATTTTAATTTTACTTAGACTTTTTTTTCCTGCCACTCAAACACGCAGTTCAAATTAAAAAGAAATTCAGCTCAACCATGTTTGCTTTCTTTTGCCTACCCTGCAGCCTGAAGCAGGCTGTGGCTGCTCAAATGCCTCTCTAGCTGGTTACAAGACTGGTAAAAATGTAGTGACAGTGTAAGAGGAGTGGAAGTTAAAGGATTTTTGCCCCCAAAATAACCAAAGATAACATTGTTTGATCAAATGTCACTAGGGAAGAGAAAGAGCTGCAGATATACTTCAGCTTCAGCACTAACATCAGAAAGGACACTTGCCCACAGATCTATTGAAAGACCCTGAATATGAAGCCGTGTGCCTGGACAAGGCCCAGGCAACCAGCAACCGACTGCGCAGAGGCGAAGTCGTTCCCCTCGTGGTACAGCTGGCTGCTGATGGGCCGCAGGGACCTCTGACCAGACAGCTGCTTGCTTTTCTGCAGAACAGCTCAGGCAATGATTAGCCCTGCAGGCAACAGCCAGAGTTTAGGCCAGAAAGCATAGAGAAGCGAGGAGGGATTATTAAAGCAGTCGGTAGTGGAAAGGGCCTTGCTGACACTGTACTTGACTTGCACATGAAAACTCTGTGCTTGTTGGCTGTGTGAGACTGGTCACCAGCCTTGCTGAGAGCACACATCTCCAGAGGAAGAAGTGGAAGACACTGCAAGAAGAAGAGCCTAAATGTCAGGGACTGCAAGTATTTCCATTTTCACCAAGAGAGCCAGCAGCACCCATGTCAGCACGGAGACCAGAAGACGTTCTGCATTTGACAGCATCTCTGGATAGCCCACATCACCACACTCTTTTCTCACCCCAGCCTGCCCCCACTCTTCTGCCTTGCCCATCCTCCTGCTCTGTCTTCCTGTGGCACGTAAACCACTCCTTGAAATAGTGTATGGGGTTAATCTGGATGAGAAATTTTCATTTAAGATGGGCTAGTTAAGAAGGTTGTGCTGTACACATCACTACCGTGCTGTGTGGGCTCGGGAGTCTGACTCCGCATTGAGCTCATCTTGTTCCACCGAGCATACACACTCACTTCTGCCTTTTGTTACTCGAGATGAATGTTAATCACTAATGGCTTGTTTTCAAGTAATGGTCTGCTGCATGAATCACCCAGAAGATGGTTGTAATTCAAAACACACCACTGAAAACCAGCACAACATAGCCTCAATTGTCTCCCTTTGATATATTTCTTTCAGGTTATAATATGTCTAATTTCACTTCCCCAAAGTTGTAGAGATAAGAGCAGCATCCCCACCCCTGCTGCCGGTAACTATGGTGACCAACACCAGTGCGCTGAACACACCTTCTGTTCCAACAGGAGTCCAGAAGCACTGGAGTTAAGAAACGATGTAAATAAAAATAGGGTCAAAAACCAAAGTGTTGACAAAACTTTGTCTGGGTTTTAAATACAACACTACAGAATACTTTATTCATTAATGCCTGTATACGTATATCTCTCAGTCTTGTGACCCTTCACCATTTAAAACTGTCAGACAAAACCAACAAAGTATATTTATTTGTATTTATGGAATGAACAGAACACATTTATTGCTGCCCCTGTCACACATACACATGCGCAGGCACATGTGAGCACACTTCAGCATAGCTAGCGGCTGATTCCTCCCTTACAGAGTATTATAAGAAGTTCTAGATGCAGTCGTGTCTGGTATGTTCCACAAATGCGATAATAAGCAGATGCAGGCCTGGAGGACTTAATAAATCTGTTCCAAAGTCCTGGGCACAATGTCCTGATCTGCAGTACGCGTATTCTGCTGGGGAAGAAAATGCAAGATTTGCATAATGGACAAAATGCCACCCAGCCTTATCCCCTAAGTACGCTTTGAGCTGCTCCTATCTGCTAAGTACTTGCAAGCTTCCCTTACAAGCAAAAGCAAGGACTTGGAGCAGAAGCGTGATGGTTCAGGACTCAATGTCTCACTGAGATTGCTTTATATCACACAGGAGAGGTGTTGCCCCTGCATATACACATCCACGCTGTGTCTGTGTGCACAGCATGCAGAGGCTTACACTTTCTCTTAACACTAAACCCAAGTATGACTTGGAGGTGACTTTTCTATCTGGAAGAGAGACGTGCATTGGGATGTTGTCTCCATCTGAATTCTGTCTCAGGTGCTCCCCATTGACACTAAAGGGTAAACTGAAAGGGAGTGGTTTACCAAAAGCCTGCATAATAGAGGACTTTGCCAGAATTAGAAACCAATTTTTTTTGTCTCCAGTTAAGCAATGAGCTATCATACATAATTTAAAAGTTTTTTTCAGAATATTTCACACATTAATTAGTAGTACTATGGATATTCTTCTCATTGTATCACTGATAGTTTTTTGCTGCTTCCTAACTGTACAAGTAGAACTTTTTTAATCTCCGGAGTTTACACAATACATTACATTGTGTCTGCCTTTTCCTTCTTCCACTTTTTGAAAAATGTGTTTCTGTTTATCCTAAGTATTTCTGAAAAAAATTTGCTATGTAGCTGGCAGTTGGTTTGCTGCACCATGGCATTTCACTAGTTGTATTCTAGCCAGAAACAGGGGCAGGGGACAGAGGGGAAAATAATCAGGCTGATTAGAGTGATGTTTTAAAGAACAATGTTCTGGTTTATTCCCAAAGAAAGGGTGGAAAGGATGAGCTATGGCTTTGAAGAGTTAAATGGAGAAGAGGAGAGTTAAACAGAGAAGAGATCTTAATTTACTTTAATGTCTCTGCTCACAGTCAGCAGGTTTCAGGGTGCTTGCTATCCACACTAATCAAATGCTAGTTTCTGTGTGACAGTCTCTCCTCCCCACTTGACACCCCTCAAGGCTGCTTTCAGCTTGCTGAAAGTATTTGGACACAAAGTCTGGAGAACCTGAGCCAGGCATGTATTTTTCCTGGTGAGGAGGTAGAACAAACCCCAGAGGACATTTCATGTTCCTTTTCATGTACTATCTCAAGGCCTCCTCCCCGCCCCCCCCATGCAGTCCCTTCCAGTAAACACACAAACGAAACAAAACGCCTTCCTTTCAGCTCTGAAAAAAGAAGTAAAACCACAGCAACTTTGCCTGAGCAGTCCCAGTACTTCTGAATACTCAACTCTGCCAACATCTGTTTCCCGTCTGTAGTTAAAATGCAAATGCCATCCTCTTTTCTCCCTCCTTTCCTTTCCCTAGACTACTTTGAGATCTGCTACCTGGTTTTAGGCAAAGTAAAAGAGCTTTTCCTTGTTGGATCTCTCCAAAAACCACAGGGAACAAAGCACTTGTTATTTTTAGATCCCACAGTTCCACTCCTGCTTGACTCAGCGCTGGAGACTCTCTGTCCTGGAAAGATGAGGATTCTCATATGTAGATTGAAAAATATTTATTGCACTGCTGGTTTAACCACTTATTTTCAGAGTGCTGCATTCAAAACCTGCTAACGGAAGTAGCCAAAAGCTATTAGAAATTTCTGTTTGTCCAAGCACACAAAGCTGAAATGTATATCCAAGCCTTCTCTGTCTGCAGTGTCAAACTTATCTTTTCTTATCCTTGTAAGCCCATTATTTCCAGCCTGACAGTTTTCCCCCTCTGTACCCTGGAGCGTTCTCCCATCCCCCAAGCCACACTACTTGAGTTCCTTCAGGTTAAAACCTTTTTCCCTCTCTGTCATCTCTAAAGGATCCCACTTCGGGACTAAGCACAGCTCTCTTTCTCACTCCCCCATATGCTCTGTGAGGGTATTTTCCACATCCATGTCACCATGTAATAGGCTTCACGTCTAATGTCACTTCCTAGGGAAGGTGGGCTATAGGATGCAATCCAGCAACAAATGAAAGGTAACTTGAAAATCACAAGGTCCCTGGCAAACAGCTCCTTAAAAGAGGGCTGAGGAACACAGAAAACAAGTGAGATGCAGACTGAAAGTCTGGAGGGTGGAGAGGAATGGCAGACTTTGACATCTTTGAGAAGAGGAGACTGAGGACCTAAATGCATGCCACACTGGATTTGAGCACTAAGGACCTCTTAGGACTGCTTAGGGGAAAGTGATGCTCACAAGACCACACAACCTGCCAGTGTGTATCTCTCTTTCCCTGCCAATATCTTGGAAAGCAAGGGAGACATCCCAAAGATAAAACAAGCAACCAACCAAAACTACTTGCAGAAACTTATTAATTAGGGACTGGGTTGAAGAGAGAGATACAAATCAGCAGTTACTGGAAGATATTTTTGGAATAAGCCTTAAACCATGAAATCAGAGAAGTATTTGATATGCATTGTGCTTCTGACTAGGGGTGCTGAGGTCAAGGGGACCACTTGTGGGCTGGAAGGTATGAGCACATACAATTGTGTTGTTGGATCAGAACCATCATGTCTGCAATGTGATGCATCTTCCAAAAGAGCACTGAGCACATTAATTCCCTGTGTGGGTATTTTATAGCTGGAACTAATTATATTACAAATGGGATCACATACATGGCATGAGGTTTTTCAAGTAGTTTGCATTTCAGATCACAGACACATAAAAATACATTATTCAAGTAATTAAGATCTGTATTTTCACAAATCTTCACCTTTTTCCAGATATTGTGCAATATGCTTACATATGCCTCCACTGCAGGAAGTGTTATGTTTTTTAAAAGAATCTGATTTCTTTATAGCCCAATATTTTTAATCACTATTACATATAACTATTAGCTATAAAGCAATTTATAAACTTCAGAAAATGGAACATAAAAGACCAAAAAGGTATTTTTCTCTAATTCTACTTCTCCCTCTTAAGAGCAGAAACCATCATTAGTAGCAAGTTGATCATTTAAGCAAGAAACCTTCAGCATTCTCCCACAATAGCTACTAAACCATTCAGTGATCTCTGGTTAATACATGGATATTTTAACAAGCTACTTAATTTTGCAGAGGTATCCTTTATTATCTATATTCTGTTGTACTACAAGCACAATGAAATTACTCTCTTATGGTATATTTCAGCGTTAGCATTTTCAAAGGCCAATAAAATGGAGACATATAAAAAAGGAACTTTTCCTTAATTACTCTTTTAGATATCAAAACATGTTTAGTTTGAGTTGTGAGCTTATGCTAGAGGCAAAGTATGGCCTATTCAGAATGGTTTCCATGTTCCAAAAGTAATAAGCCTTATTCTTTTGATACTAACACAGATGTAAGGAGGAACCACATCAAAGTAATGAAGTCACACGAGTACGGCATGACAGTAGAACCCAGTTACATTTTTAAAGAGGTTTTTTCTGCAATCATAATTCGAAGAGGAAATAGAAAAAACAGCAGCAGCAAAAAAATATTAGTAATCTCAGTTCCTGCATGATATTTCTGTCACATTTGAAACTCTCATTGATTTGACCAAGAAATGAACACCAGCATTTGGGGATGCTACATAGCAGCTTTGTCAGGGTGGTTAAGGAATGGGCTTGGAACATCCTCGCTTGACTCGATGTGTTGTCACAGCAATTTGAACTGATGGCCGTTTTGAAATCTGAACAAAACTTTGTACCTTGACACTACCTGGA
This sequence comes from Aquila spilogaster, assembly GCA_024606505.1. Taxonomy (NCBI): domain Eukaryota; kingdom Metazoa; phylum Chordata; class Aves; order Accipitriformes; family Accipitridae; genus Aquila; species Aquila spilogaster. Next base: position 41,349,385 of record JANHGO010000012.1, read on the forward strand.
AAGTCAAGATGCAGTCAGAACAGCTTCATCCAACACTCACAACTGCTCAGATTAAATTAGTTCCCATCCATTACCTTCTATCCTCTAGGTCTAACATTACGTTCAAAAAATAAGGTCAGTGGTGAGGTGGGGTATTTCTTAAAGAAAGCTGATGTCCCGGAACAACTCTCAAATGGCACCATCAGGACAGTGATCCAGCACAGATATGCAGAATGCTGGTGCATCTATTAACCTCATGGTCTGCATGCTTGTAGAGCTCAAGGTCTTTCTCATCCATTTCCTTTCCTTCCCCCTTCTCTTTTTTGTTTCTGTGTGTCTCCAGGTACTGAGAATAAACATATGCTCAGAAAAAAAGAAACAAAGAACAAAAAGCCCCAAGCAAGACACTGAAGTCTTTGCCTTTGAGAAAGGAGTGAAAAAACTACTTAAGGTTCACTGTTTCCTAAAGATTCAATTCTGTCCCTAAATTTTACATAGCACATTATCCAAAGCACAAGGCTATGGAGAAAAACTTAGCCCAAAGAATAAGGTAACCTGACAGAGTTCACAAGTTGACAATTCATTCTCCATGACAGGCCTGAGAACCTCCTCTCCTTTTTAAGGGGAGGACGGAGGAGCAGAGAAGGAAGGAGTGCTATAGTTAAATACACCAGGCTAGCCACTGTATCCAACAGTATCCAACAGAAAATCTGGGGGTTTTTTTCAATCCCCATTGCACAAGGAAGACTACACAGAAAGAGAAGAAAATGCCATTTCCTAAGAGCTGAAACAGCCATTACTATTAGGAACTCCCCTGAAGGTAAGGAACTGCATCACCCAGTAATGACAGGGCAATTTCTAATGGCAGAGGGAGGATGCACCCAATAGGAGCTGGGCATGGCTCTCTTGGCATAACATGTAGCCACTTCCAGAGGAGTGCAGACACAGGACTGCACAGTCACCCCTTTCAGACTGGGGTTGCATTGTCCCCCAGCGCTGAGAGATCAGCATGACTCCTTCTTTTCCTCTCTTAATTTTAATTGTTCTTGTTCTGTTATGTCCCACAGCCTGTTCATTGCAGTCCCCTGGAGTTTTTTTCTTCTATGGCACCAATTCATTGCCCTGTATCTCCTGCCTGCTGGGCATGGAAGAGTCATCTAGTTCTCCACAGTACACACCTGAGTGATGTGACACACACACAGTTATACAAGGCTACATGTTTTGACACCTGTTCTGTTTTCAGCCATGACTTCCCATCACAGATGTGCACAGCGTCATTTTCATGAAGTGGTTGCAGCTTCTGGGACCTTAAATCATACTGAGTATTTTTATTTTGTCTTATCTGTTGCTCTGCATGTCTACAAGTACCCACTGACTCTGACATCCACTTCTAGCAGCCCAGACAGCCCTGTTTTCAGTTTTCTGTTGAACAACGTGTCAGCAGATGACAACCCATACTCCACTGATGCCATTCTGTAATTTAACAATGTTAAATATGGGTTGGAGTCTGACCCCCATCACCTTTTTAGTAGACACTTTATTATTTTGTTTTCCATCAACCAGTTAGACTGGGCATAATGGGGATGTGCTGTGCCATAATTCATAGCAAGAGCTTAAGCATATGCTTATGAAATGGCAGCTTGTTGTCAGACATAATTATGTCAGGCTTATCACGGCTAGCAAAAGCAGATTTAGTACAAACAATCAGCTGCTGAACTCTACAATCTTCTAATACAACTATTCTAAGAGACATAGTCAAATACTAGTTGATGATAAATAAGCTGCTGGGGTTTGCTCCCGCCCATGTCCGTATGAATAAATTTGTGTTATTTTGTCCCATAGACCAGGGTTTTTCTCCTGTAAAATCCGCAATAGTAGGTGTCTGACTTGGCTCATCTTTTTTTACTGTCATCTGACATCTCATCTTTTCTTATTGGGATATATGACAAACCTTAATCTCTTCCTGAAGGTCAGTCTTCAGGGGAGGCCAGTACAAAATTTATACGGTTCCTCTGAGAATTCCAGGTTGTCAGCTGACCTTCCTGCCCACTTTATACACTTGCTTGTAACACCTTCAGAACAACCACCCTTGTGCCGGCATAGAGGTTCCTCTGGAACAGGTAAAAGGAGCTATAAATGCTCCTTCTAAGGCCCAGCTTCCCATAGCTACTATAGATTTAATCTGCCAGTTGACCATTGTTACTAAAAGTTGTTACAAAGGGTTGCTTTCCTCTTCTTTTATGGAGGAACCTTTATGGTAACTCAATAATGTAGCAACAAAAATGGTCAAAAGACTGCAGGAAAGAATACTAGCTATGGTGCCTAGCTATTTGTAAGATTCATGGCAGGGAGCAAATCTCACTATTCACACCTAGTGAGGTTTGGATTGACTGTAATGACAAAAAGCATCTGCTATGTCCGCAGTATCCTTTCTCTGGCTTCTGATGGATGATTCTGACCAAGGCAAAAAATATCCAGGTGACCCTGTGAAAATCCCTGAAGTATCCCAGAAGAATCCTGGAAACTAATTCATCTTACAGATCCAAGGTAGGAAGCCCCGATACCTGCCTCTTACTGAGTTTGAAAGGAAAAGCAAGCACCTGCTGGTGTTAATTCTTAGCTGAGACAATGATGAAGGGCAGCCTCAGGCTCTATACTGCAGCAGCTGAAGTAATCAGAGAAAAGATTGCTCTCCCAGAAAGACAGAAACTCAGGGCTAGTGAGGGAGATCATATTATGTCTATCCACTGTTTCATTCCCACCTGGCTTCAGAAGATGACTGTGGAGGACTCAAGACAGGTGGGAATGCCAGACAGAGGAAGTGCAGCAAAAGGAGAACTATTGGACCCTCAGAAAACCCCATGAGGACTGCAGTTGACTTTCACTTGCTGGTAAATAAGCATGTATCATGTGCTCTAGGAAATTTGGCAGACACACAATCACACACCCATGTCTGCTCAGATACTCCCCAGAAACCCAGTAAAGCACAGATCAAGTGTCAGTTCATCACGAACTATAGCTTCACTTCATTCCATTCCATACTTTTCGCACATTTCTCCTGTGTTTTGCTCTGATTTCTTCTTTTGTAGTCAGTCTCCTAGTAAGTTAGCTTATTTCTTCTACCCCTTCACCTCCATAACGTGGAAATAACCTGACATTTGCTGTCACCAGTTCTCTCCCTCCCCTTCTCAACACTGCGATCTACTGTTTCCTCTGCTGTAGTTGTCTTCTCCCTTCCAGCTGTGAACTGCTCTGTGCAGCAGCCCTCTGACCGACCTATGGTCAGATGGCAGCACTGCTCCAACAGGAGCAATTTACTGTCCATTTTGGTTGATCCTTAAACACAACCATAGCAATATTAATTATTTACCCATGATATATAAATAACAAATACTTAACTGCCCATCATAGATTCTCCATACTGCATTTTGTAGCTAGATATACCTACATTTGCAGAAGGCTGTGAAAAAACTTTAGTCTTGAAACGTAAGAAACAGTGCAATGTGACAGTTTGGGATGCCTGCAGCAGCAAGTGGGAACTGGTGCATTCGCCAACTGTGCCCGTGTTGTTTGAACGTGCTGGTTCTCACACGCCAATGACAGAAGCAGAGACCACTGGAGAAGCTGCCATGCTGATGTTGTGCCTATAATCTGCTCTCATTTCATGTCTTATTTCCTTTGAATTAAAAGTTGAGTGGTGTGTGAGGCACCATCCTTCAGGGGTCTTTCTGCAGTCTCTAAGGACTCCTCCTTAGCCGAGTACTTCAGAGGTTGTAAATACAGTGGTTAATTTCTCTGATAAATAAAGTGAGGACGGAGGAAGAGAGAAGGAATTGGCCCCACTGTGTCAGTTCCATTACTTAGGAAAATTATCCTTTTACTCTTCAGAGCACAGAATAGACATTTGCATCCTAAGTCCTGCAGGTTTAATTTGTAGCCTCCCTTCCTGCACTGAGACACAGACCTGGAACTACCAAACCACTAACATACAACAAATTTGGAAATAGCAGTGCTGCGTTTTTTCTCTCTTTCTGACTGCTACTTTGACGAAGAAGTATGTTATGAATTTTCCCTTTATTATCACTATCACTAATCTTGTTTGACATCCTGTATTAAAGGGTTCACACACAAAAGTAAAGAGCTGTAGATGCATTTTTGTCCTCACCTCAGCCCTATGTCTACAAGAACACTCTTTGATATTTTAGTTTCCTTCAACTTATTTTCTACCTTCAGTTTCCTTTCTCTCCATTAGTACTCTTTGCTTTTAAAGCAACAGAAGCATTTTTTTCTGATTGTATCCATTTGAAAAACATGAATTTATGTTTTCAGATGGAGTTGATGTGATCCTGTCTTTTTTGATCTGACAACACCCTCATTACATGTACCCTTTTGCTGAAAACATGTTTATTTCTATGCCAAAAGAAATAATACTGGCACCAGGGCTGCAAGAATTTTTTTACTGTAGCAATTTCAGAGTTCTTCAAGACAACAGTTCTATGGTCTTTAAAAATAGTATTTTAAGTCTGTCTGCATGTTTATTATTCCACTCTGACAAAATCAGTGAGAAACGGTTTCTCCTTCCCAACAAGATATTGGAGGAGAAAAGGAAAGTAAGTAAATCTCTTTTTTGACAATATTTTAAAAATACTTGTTTTACTGTTTCAGTTATTATAAAATTTTACCTCTTTGAGCATAACATAACCTAGGAGACATCATAAACCCAGAGCACCAAATTTAAGTCTACCAGGGTTTCTTTAATATACTACCACACAAATCAAGTAACTGGCAGCACAATCATTTTCCTATGATCCTTGGAATGGAGAATGGAATATATTTAAGTTTTATTTCTTAAACATAATTCGCATTAATGACCGGATCACCCAGTGTGAATTACTGAATGCTGCAAATCAACAAAGAACAGAAGATACCCAATTATTTTTAAAGGGCTAATGGATTCTAAACTGTACTGTTTATGTACTTTAAAGATGATGTGTTGTTTCAATTATTCATAATCACAATGTAATAGCATAGTTGGGCATATCTGTACAGATAATGAGGCTAAAATCATTCCCCTATAAGCATGCCTTTGCTGGTGATCTTAGCCTAGTGAACTACGGGACAGGGAGGGTCATCTGGAGTGTCACCAGCCATGGTAGCAAGTGAGCAAAAGTCAGAAAGAGGAGGTTTCCATTTCACAACAAGGATAGTGAAAAGGGACTTGAAGCTGCGGCCTAGGAAGTGACACACACCCTTTTCCTCCCAGAATATCATAACTGAGAGATAATGTCTCTGAGCCCTTGATAAAGAAGGGAACAACTCTGCAACCATTAAAGTGTGATTTTCTGCCGGATATGATTCCAGTACTTCATAGAGTAACATCAACCTACTCCGAGCACTTTCCTGTCATTGACCACCAGAGTTGTCACAGGAGCACCACCACAATCATTATTTACTTCAACATGGAATGACAGAGCTGGGTGGAAATGACAAAGATACACACGTGAGTTAACATGAATGAATGAATCTTTGATGTCATCTTTATTAAAAATTACTGTTTAGGAAAGACAAATGCAACACTACCCTAAAGTCTCCTTACTCAAACTGCACACCCTACTGCTGAGCTTTCCAACTCTGTAGCAACTGTTCAGACCCCTTTGAATGCTTGTTGGTGCTGGTGTGCTTGAGCTCCTGTAATGCAATGCTAGCTTTCAACTTGGCTATTGCTAGCTCTCCTCATTTTCAATGAAGTCAAACACCAACACCTTTAATGCATTTCCAGCTGTGTTGGAGTGTGTTCCTAAAGTGACTCCAGTTTCCCAAATTACTCTTGTTAAGGTAAAAATTGTCATTTTTTTCTCCTTTGGCAAGCACTGCATCTTATTGTGAAAATAACTGTTTTTAGTAGCAAGGATAAAAGCCTGATATTATTGGGCTCAGCCATTATTAGCAGCTCTGGGTCTTTTTCAGATCAGATATGGCTACCAGCAGCAGCTGGGAAGCTGAGAGAGACAGCTTCGCAGAACATGAGCCCCAAGCTGAAACCTCTCCATGAAGGCATATGCCGGCTTCACGTTGTCAGCTATGCAGGACAACACTGCTTAAGGTTTCCTAACAACTTATCTAACACTGTATAAAAGCCCTGTCTTTGGCACAAACAAGTACTTGCCGTGTGCCTGCATGTATGAGAAATCATGTTGATCTCACTGGAAGTGCTGCAACCTATTCAGCCTGAGAGTTGGTTTGTGTATTTGCATTTTTTCTTAACCCATTTTTGGCTGGGCAAGTCTCTTGGGTGTCAGTTTAAATCACAACTAGGGGTTATTGAAGATTTTCCCACAGTTCAATTGCGGATATCTGGAAAACGGATCCTAGCTGATCTAGGTATTGTTTTGATGAAAAAACGTACTGCAGGCTTCTCAACATGTTATTCCTCTGGTGTGCAGACATTTACTAAATTATTTGTTCTTGTATTTTTTTCAACTAAGATCTATAATTTTCCCAATTCTTTTTTATCCTGGCTTCCTAAAGAGACAATGCTTGTGCAAATCAGCTGGCAGACATCCAGCCTCCAAGCTTGAAAAACAATTTAAGTCATGTTTGAAAGAAAAGCAGAACTCTCAAACATGCCACTGTTTTTGTGAAAAATGGTGTTTGGCTGGAGGAAAGGGACAAAGGCACTGATAACTCGGCTGCTACACATGTCCTGCTCTGTAGTAACCAGTCAGCCAAACTAAATCTCCAGGCTAGCCAGAGCACATGCTTGCTGTCTTTTCAGTGGGGATGTTTGAGTACATAAAGGAGGCGAGAAGGAGGCAGAGGTACTGTAGTAAGGGAGAGGAGTCAAGCAGAAGACACACATCCTCTATGAATTTCCAGAGAAGTCTCCCAGATCATCACACCCAGATTTCCTTTGACAAGGTCTTTCCTCACAGTCTGATGAAAACCCTCATGCCCTGCCACATCAAACCTACAGATGATCTCAGTCCTTCCCTGGTCTGGGCTGGCTGCAGTTCCTGCACTGAGATCTACTCTGTGAGGATGCCAGCCCTTTTCTCAGCTTTTACGTTCTAGTAACCAATTTGGGGCCTCAGCTTTTCCAGTTTCATTTCAGCATGTCCATGCCAATCATCCTTAACCCTGTGTCTTATTTATGCTTGATTCATTTTTACCTTGTTTATGCTTTTGCTTGGCTGTTCCAGTCCTTTCAAAACTCCTGATGGAGCCATACTACCTCCTACTACTATTCTGTTTCTCCTTCTCTTGCATCAGAGCAGTTACTGTTTTCCTTCCAGTCTAAACCCTCACAGTAACTGCTGGGATTTTTTGGTTTGGTTTGGCTTTTTGTACACTTCAATCTCAAAAACAACCTCAGAAGCCCCAACTTACTAACCACTTCTTTAAATTTTGTTTGTGAGGACCTTTACTTTTATTCTGCTGTTCTCATTCTTACCTTTTGCACTAAGTCATCTTGTAATCACTGTCACCCAAATGTCACGATTGAAACTCATCAGACAATTACTTCCTACCAATGAGAGTGAAGCCTAAATAAGTTACTGGTCTGGAATCCCTTCTTCTGACACAGAGAGTTGTCTCTGACACAAGACAAGAACATGGTAAGCCATCAGTATCCTGTCATATTCTATTTCTAACTGCTACCCAGTTAATTAACCTCGTTACCTGGGGTTAATTAACACCAGAATTCCATTAGCATCATATTCTGCCTCTTGGAAGCTTCTATCAGCTGCTCAGAAACGCCCAGCCTCATCCACTCCAGGGCAGTATCTCCTCAGAAGCATCACTTAGTGAAAGCGTTGAGTTAAACTCTGGCATGTTATTCTGGCATACGTCACAAACTTTGCATCAGAGCCACTTCTACAAGTTTGTTGTGACCCTGCTTGGGAAGGTCATATGAGAAATGTAAAAGCTTTTATTTAGGAGTAGGATATAACTGCCTGACAACTCGGGTGGGGGGGGGAGTGAGCAAGCGGCTGCGTGGTGCTTAGCTGCTGGCTGGGGTTAAACCACAA
>JANHGO010000012.1:41357490-41383832 GCA_024606505.1 Aquila spilogaster
TTGAGGATATGGGGACATCCAAGGCCAACTCCAGCTCCTGCTTGGCCTCAGCTTTTGCAGAGACCTTGACATGAGATACAGGATCCTTGAGGTCCCTTCCAACCCAAGCCACTCTATGATTCTGTTTCTATGATTCCCTTGCTGCAGAGGAGCAGCAACACCTGCTGCAGGGAGTAGCAGATGAAGCGTGTTTGGCAGCATCTCGAGTGTCCCGTGCTCCTCCCTCACCCCACCTGCTCCAAGACTCTGCCCACCAGGGCACCAGGTTAATGTGGGTGAGAAACTCAGGGTTAACCCGTGCCAGTTAGGTGGGCTGTGCCATGCACAGTGTGCCAGCACTGCATGGGCGCAGGAGGCCAATTCGGCATGGAGCACAGCCTGCTCTGGTGAGCACACTCTCCCTGTGTCTTTTGTTACTCACCACAAGTGTTAATTGTTAATGCCTTGTTTCCAAGCAATGGCCTGCTGCATGAATTCAAAATACACCACTGAAAACCAGCACAACACAGCCGCAACTGTCTCTCCTCTATATACTTCAAGATCCTGTGTCTGGTTCTGGGACAACCATGATATCACACAGTTGCAGGCCTGGAGGATGCATAAATAACTATTCCAAAGTGGCATGCTCACAGCTTGACCAGCAGTGGGCACACTGTGCTGCACAGGGATGCACACAGTGGCTGGAAGCCTGAACATTGCACTAAAACCCAGCACGACTTGGAGATGGGGAGGGACACGCACTGGCACAGTATCTAGGGCTGAGCTCTGCCTGCACTGATCACCACTGGCACCAGAGGGTGAAAGGAAATGGATATACCAAAAGTCTGCATAATAAAGGGCTTAGCCAGAATTTGAAGCCAAGTTTTTGGTCTCCAGTTAAGCAATGAGCCATCACATGTAATTCAAAAGTTTTCATAGGATGTTTCACACATTAATTAGTAGTACTACTACGAATATTTTTGCTGATTCCTAGCTGTATGAGAAGCAGACCATAATCTCTGGAACTCACATGGTCTATTTCAATGTATCTGCCTTTCTTTTCTCACACATTTTAAAAATGTGTTTCTGTTTATCCTAAGAGTGTTTTTCAAAGAATTTCCCTCCGTGAGTGGCAACTGGCTTGCCATGCCATGGCTCTTCCCTGGTCACATTCTAACCAGAAACAGGGGCAGGGGACAGAAGGTGAAATGATCAGGCAAAGAACTATTACGTTTTACAGAACAATTTGCCGGTTTGTTCCCAGTATAAGTGTAGAAAATAGAAGCTACATGTCTGAAGAGTTAAATGGACAAAAAGAACTGAAGAGATGAGAGAGCTTCATTTACTTCCACGTCTCCCTCCCTCAGCAAGCTTCAGGACGCTTGGTCCCCAGACTGACCCAGTGCCGGTCACTGCAACAGTGTCTCCTCCCCACTCGACAGCCCTCGATGCTGCTTTCAGCTTGCTGAGAGTATGTGGACACAAAGGCTGCACAACCTGAGCCAAGCACGTATTCTTGCTCATGAGGAGATGGAACAGACCCCAGAGCACACTTCACATTTGTATTCATGTACTACCTTAGGGCCTCCTCCCCCCGTCCCTGCAATGCAGTCCCTGCCAAGTAAACACAAAGAAAAAAAAGTCCTTTCTCTTTTGAAAAGGGAAAGAGAACAGCCCCACCACTTCTGAATGCTCAGCTCTGCCAACATTTGTTTCCCCAGTCTGTAGCTAAAATGCAAATGCTGTCTTATTTTCTCTCCCCAGTCCTATCCCTAGACTGCTGTGAGGCCTGGCACCTGTTTTCAGGCAAAGTGAAGGAGCTTCTCCTTGTTGACTCCTCTCAAACCAAGGCAGGAAGCAAAACTCTTGGTTGTTTTAGACCCCACAGTCCCACTCTCCGGGTAACTTGACACAGGACATTCTCTCCTGGAAAGACAAGGACGCTAACATGTAGATTTATTAGACTGCAGATTTAAACACTTGGATTCAGAGAGAAGAGCTCAGAAATTGCTAACAGAAGTAGCCAAAAGCTGTTAGAAATTTCTGCCTTAGTACCAAAAGCTGAAATGTGTTCCCAAGCCTTCTCTGTTTGCAGTGACTAACTCGTCTTTCTTCTAACCTGTGAGCCCGTATTTCCAGGCTGACAATTTTCCCCATGTACTCTGAAACATTCCCCACCCCTTGGGAGGGCATTTTCTGTGTATCACCACATAGCGAACACCACATCTAATGTCCCCTCCTAGCAGAGATGGGCTGTAGGATGCCACACATCAACAAATGCAAGGTGATTCAAAGGATGTGCATGACATGAGGTTTCTGGAAAGCTTAGCTCCTCAAAAGATGGGGGAGGATCACAGAAACAAGTGAAGATGCAGCCAGAAGCTGCAGAGGCTGGAGAGGAATGATAGACTCTAAAATCTTAGAGCAGAACGGGAGACTGAAACACTGTGGGGACCCTAATTGTGTAGGTTCAAACTGAATGGCACACTGGATTTGAACACTAAGAACATCTTAGGGAAAAAGATGCTCACAAGAATACAACCTGCCAGTGTGTATCCTGCTCTCCTGACAAAATCTTGGAAAGCAAAGGAGATATCTCAAAGATAGATTAAGCAAACGAAAATACATAGGTTGGCTCCAAAAGTAATGCCTCCTATTTATTTCCATGGGAACTATAACAGATACAAAGAACATAGTAACACTATTTGATACAGCAAATCAGATACAAAACACTCTTTTTCAACAGTCAATAGCTATGTATTTTCAGCAGCAGTGAGCAAGAGCCTGCGGCGTGCCGCTCCCGTAAAAATCTGCACCAGAGGAGCTGATCCAGTGTCAGTGTCTTCGCTGCTGAAATGCACCACCCACTGCCCCTCTGTGCTTCACATCCACTGGTTGGCCTCCATAAACATTCAGCAAGCATTGGTCTATATCACTGAGTGCCATTTTTTCCAAATGGAGGAACTGAGTGACACCCCTTTGCTCCATCTGCACTTCTGTGTCAGACATCATTTTGCCAGGCTGCCCCTCTGCTGCCATCTGTCACACAGCAAAAAAAAAGTAATGGAATATTGGTGAGAAAGTTCAATCTCTACTGCCACACCATCAGTATCTGCCTCTGATGTTGTGGGCCAACATAATAAAATAGGAGGCATTACTTTTGGAGCAGCCACCTTACCTACAGGAACTTGGTAACAAAGGACTGAGTCAGAGAGAGAGCCCAAGTGGCTGCTGGAAGACAGCTTTGGAACAGGCCCTACACCAAGGAATCAGAGCCACACTGTATGTATGTGCATTACTCTTGTGACTGATGGTGCTGTCAACAGATCCCTCGAGGGCTTGATGAGATGAGCATGTACAGCTGTGCTATTGAATCACAGCTGTTATCTCTGCAATGTGGAGTTTTCTCTAAAAGAGCACCAAGTATATAAATTCCCTGTATGGGCATTCTACAGTTGAGATTGTATGTGTTACATATGAGCTAATATATGTATTACAAAGTTTTCAAGGTGATTACAATTTGGATTACAGATGCATGAAATACATTATCCAGTTGAAGCAGATAGATCGAAGAAGATCTATCTTTTCACAAATCTTCACTTTTCTCCTTGATCTTTTGTAGCACACTTATATGTGCCACAATCCCAGAAGCTGTTATTTTTTAAAGGAATTTGACTTCTTTATCACCCAACATTTTACTATTAGATACAGCTATTAGCTATAAAGCAATTTATAAACTTCAGAAAATGATATATAGAGGACCAAAAATATATTTTTTCTCTGATACTACTTCTCCATCCTAACAGCAGAAATTATCACTAAAAGTAAGCTGGTTATTTAAACAACAAACCCTCAGCACTGTCCCACAGTAGCTAGTATAACATCAGTGATTTCTGGTTAATAGACGGAAATCTTAACAAGCTACTTAATTTTGCAGAGGGGTTCTTTATTATCTGGATTCTCCTGGACTAGAAGCCCAAGGAAATGACTCTCCTGTGGTTTATTTTGGCTTTTTAAGGCCAAGAAAATGGAGACATATAGAAAAGGAACTTTTTGTAATACTCTTTTAGATATCAAAACATGTTTAGTTTGAGTTGTGAGCATATGCTAGAGGCAAACTGTGGCCTATTCAAAATGGTTTCTATGTTCCAGAAGTAATAAGCCTTATTCTTTTGATATTAACACAGACGTAAGGAGTAACCACATGAAAGTAATGAAGCTACACTGGTACAGCATGGAAGTAGAATCCAGTTGCATTTTTAAAGATGTTTTCTCTGCAATTGTAACTTGAAGTGGAAAGAGAAAGAAAAAAAAAACAAACCAGCAAAAGAAAATGAGCTATCTCAGTTCCTGACTGATATTTCCACCATGTTTAAAACTCAAACTGATATGACCAGGAAAGGAACGCTAATGTTTGGGGATGCTACACAACAGCTATGTCAGGACAGCTAAGGAAGAGGCTTAGAACATCCCCACTTGACCCGATGTGTTGTCACAGCAATTTGCATTGATGGCAGTTTTGAAATCTGAACAAAACTTTGTACCTTGACACTACCTGGAAAGTTGAGATGCAGTCAGAACAGCTTCATCCAACACTCACCACTGCTCAGATTAAATTAGTTCCCATCCATTACCTTCTATCCTTTAGGTCTCATATTATGTTCAAAAAATAAGGTCAGTGGTGAGGTGAGGCATTTCATAAATAAAGCTGATTTCCTGGAACAACTCTAAAATGGGACCACTGAGAGAGCATCAGTGATCTAGCACAGATATACAGAGTGCTGTGTGCCCATTAACCTCATGCTCTGCATCCTTGTGGAGCTCCAAATTTTTCTCGTCTGTTTTCTTCCTTCCTTCCCTCCCCTTGTCTCGTTTGTTTCTGTGTAGCCTCCAGGGTCTGAGAATAAACATATGCTCAGAAAAAAAAAAAAGAACAAAAAGAACAAAAAACCCCAAGTGAGACCCTCCAGTCTTTGCCTTTGAGAAAGGAGTGGAAAATTCACCTAAGGATCGCTGTTTCCTAAAGATTCAATTCTGTGTAGCACACTTTTCCATAGCATGAGGCTATGAAGAAAAATTTAGCCCAAAGAATTAACTAACCTAATGGAGTTCGTAAGTAAACAGTTCATTCTCTATGACTGGCTTGAGAACACACTCTCCTTTTTAAGGGGAGAGTGGAGGAGTAGACAAGGAGGCAGTGCTATGGTTAAATACACCAGACACTGCAGCCAACAGAATATATGTTACAATTAAATTCATTTTTGAGTTGCCGTTGCACAAGGAACCCTAGAGAGAATAAGAAGAAAACACTATTTCCTAAAAGAGCCTTTACAATTACGAGCTCCCATGAAGCGAAGGAACTGCAGCAGTAGGCACAGTGCAGGATGGGTAATTTCCAGTGGCAGAGGGTGAACACACCTCGTGCGAGCCAGGCACAGCTCTCCTGGCATGATGCATGGCCATTCCCAGAGGAGAGCAGACACACAGTGCACAGCCAGCCCTTCCAGTCCATAGCTACTGAGACCCAGCACTGAGAGAGCAGCATTACTTCTGGTTTTCTCAAATTCAATTGTCCTGGTTCTGTTCTGTACCACAGCTTAGTCATTGCAGTCTCTGGGAGTTTTTCCCTCAGTGGCACCCAATTTACTGCCCTGTATTCATTGCCTGCTGGCATTTGAAGTCATCTGTTTTCCCACAGCACACACGAGTGGCACGACCAAACACAGTCATACCAGCCTACATGTTTTGGCACCTGTGCTGTTTTCAGCCATTGCTTCCATCACAGATGTGCACAGCTGCATCTTCATGAAGCAGTTACAGCTCCTGGGACCTTAAATCATACTGAATATTTTTATTTTGTCTTAACTGTCGCTTTGCATATCTGCAAGTACCCACTGACTCTGACATCTGCTTCTAGGAGCCCAGACAACCCTGTTTTCAATTTGCTGCTGATCAAGATGTCAGTAGATGACAACCCATACTCCACTGATGCCATTCTGTAATTTAACAGCGTTAAATATGAGGAAGAGTCTGACCCTCCCCACCTTTTTAGGAGGCACTTTATTATTTTGTTTTCTATCAACCAGTTAGACTGGAGATAACCGGGACATGCTGAGCCATAATTCATTGCAACAGCTTAAGCATATGCTCATGAAATGGCAGCTCATTGTCAGACATAATTATGTCAGGTCTATCACGGCTAGCAGAAGCAGACTTAGTACAAACAATCAGCTGCTGAACTCCACAATCATCTAATACAACTATTCTGCGAGACATAGACAAGTAATAGCTGATGATAAATAAGCTGCTGAGGTTTGCTCCCCCACATTTTGTATGAATAAATCTGTATCATTTTGTCCAGTGGAACAGAGCTTTTATCTTGTAAAAGAAACAGTGGTAGGGCTCTGACTTGGGAATTTAATCTTCTTTACTAGGACATATGACAAGCCTCAGTCTCCTTCTGAAGGTCACTCTTCATAGGAGGCATGTACAAAACTGTGGTCCCTGTGAGAATTCCCAGCCATAACCTGACCTTCCTGCACACTTTGGAAAGATACTTGCTTATAACACCTTCAGAACAACCACCCTTGTGCCAGCAAACAGAGGTCCCCCTGGAAGAGATAAAGGGGGCCATAAATGCTTCCTCCAAGGACCAACTCTCATATCTATTGTACATTTAATCTGCTAATCGATCATTACTAATAGGCAGAGTTCTTTTACAGATGAGCCTTTATAATAACTCAGCAATCCAACAGTATGAATGGTAAAAAAGAGTATAGGAAAGAAGATCAGCTGCAGAGCCTTTTGTACAGAAAGAGCTATTTTTGCAGGATTCATGGCAAAAAGCAAATCTCACTGTTTTCACCTTAACCTCAGGATTGGATCGTCTATAATGACAAAAAGTATCTGCTGTGTCCCTAGTCTCTTTTATCTGGCTTTTAATAGATGATTCTGATCAAGTTAAAAAATATCCAGGTGACCTTGTGATAATCCTTGAAACACACTGGAAGCCATTTCATCTCAGAAATCCAAGTTGGGAAGCCCCAGTACCAGCCTCTTGCTGAGTTTAAAGGGAAAAGGAAGCACGTGCCGATGTTAATTCTCAGCTCCACTGGAAGCCGGTGGGGACTGGCTTCCCTTCACTGAAGAGGGAAGTCAGTCTCAGGCTCTACAGTGCAAACTGTAGTGATCCAAGAAATCGTAGTACTCAGAGAAAAGCTTGCTCTCTCAGAAACACAGGCACTCAGAACCGTGAGCAGTGAGACAGATCATCCTATGTCTATCCACTCTTTCATTCCCATTTGGCCTCAGAAGAAGAGTGAAGGAACTGATCCCCTGTGGGAATGCCAAGCAGTAGGAAAAGCAACAAGGGACAACTACAGCACCCTAAGAAAACTTCCCGCAGAGTGCAGTTGATTTTCCCTTGCTGGCAAATAAACACATTATGTGCCCTAAGAAGTTTGCAGAAGTATAACCACACACCCATGTCGGCTCAGGTACTCCCCTACAAAGATCAGGGGTCAGTTCTCTATTTTTTGCTCAAGTATCCTTGTTTTTTTTTCCTCTATTTCCTTCTTTTGTAGTGGATCTCCTAGTACGGCAGCTTACTACTTCTACCCATAAACCTCCATAATGTGGAAATAACCCTTACGTGCTGCCATCAGTTTTCCCTTTCTCCAAGTCAACTCTGTCATCTACTGTTTCCTTTGTGGTGCCCTTCTACCTTCCAGCCATGAACCGCCCCATGCGGCAGCCCACTCATTGACCTGTACCCATGCATCAAGATTACTCTGGTAGGAGCAAGTTATTTCCATCTGGGTTGGTCCTTAAACAGAACCATAGCAATAATAATAACTATTATTTGCTTTTGGCATATAAATAACATACTTAATTGTCACACTTAGATTCTGCATCTGCATTTTGTAGCTAGATATACTCACATGTGCAGAAAAAGGCTGTCAAAAAACCTGACTCTTAAAACACAAAGGATGCTGACAGATGCCAATTTGGGCTGCACACAGCAGCAAGTGGAAAGTGGTGTATTCACCCGCTGTGCCAGAGCTTGAACGTGCTGGGTGTCACATGCCAACAACAGAAGCAGTTACCATCATACAAGTTGCCATGCTGGTGTTATGCCCAGAATCCACTCTCATTTCATGTCTTATTTCCCTTGAACTAAAAGTTGAATGGTATGTGAGGCACTACCCTTCAGGAGTCTCTCTACAGTCTCCAAGGTCTCTTCTTTAGTGGAGTACTTCAGGGGCTGTAAATATAGTCATTAATTTGTCTGATAAATAAAATAACGACATAGGAAGAGGGAAGAATTTGTCACCACCGAGGCAGTTCCATTACTTGGGAAAATGATCCCGTTGCTCTCCAGAGCACAGAGTGGAGGTGTGCATCCTAAACCCTGCAAGTTTAATTCCTGGCCTCCCTTCTTCTGCTGCAGCTCGGAGCTGGAGCTGCCAGTCACTAACAGCCAGCAAATGTGGAAACAGCAATACTGGTTTTTAATTTCTCTCTCCCTGCTACTTGGAAGGAGAAGTATGTTATGAATTTTCCCTTTTTTATCACCATCATAAATCTTGTTTGAGATCCTGTATTAAAAGGTTAACATAGAAAAGTAAGGAGCTTTGTAATTCAAGCTGTAGAAACATTTTTGTCCTTAACTCATCCCTGTGTCTACAATAAACTTTTCTAAACTACTATTTTAATTTATACCTTCAGTTTTCTTCCCCTCCGTTAGCAGCAGTCTTTACTTCCAAAGGAAGTGAAGTGTTCTTTTTCTTTTGATTGTATCCTATTGAAAAAATTGTATTCTTAAATGGAGTTGATGTGAACTTTTTTTTTGCCTGAAAATGCCTTCCTGACACATACCCTTGTGCTGAGAACCTGCTTACTTGAATGCCAGTTGAAATGACACTGGCAGCAGGGCTGCAAGGATATTTCACTGCAGCAATTCCAGAGCTCCTTAAGACAACGTTTCTTTAAAATTAACATTTTAAGCTTATCTGTGTGTTTCTGATCTCACTTCAACCAAATCAGTGAGAAATAGTTTCCCTTTTCCAACAAGACATTGGAGGAGAAAGGGAAAATTGGTGAATCACCTTTTCGTTGGTATTTAAAAAATACTCATGTTACTGTTTTACTTGTATTTTTACCTTGATAAGCATAATGCAACAGAGGAAACATCATAAGCTCAGAGCACCAAATTAAAATCTGCCAGGGGTTCTTTAATACTCTGCCTTACAAATCAAGTAACTGGCAGCACAATCATTTTCATGCCATCTATGGAAGGGCTTTGGAGAATGGAATATATTTAAGTTTTAGTTCTTAAACATAATTTGCACTAATGACTGGTTCACCCAGTGTGAATTACTGAATGCTGCAATCTAACAAAGAAGAGAAGATACCCAATTATTTTTAAAGGGCTAATGGATTCTGAAATGTACTGTTTATGTACTTTAAAGATGATGTGTTGTTTTAATTATTCATAATCCCAATGTAATAGCAAACTATAGCTGGGCGTATTTGTACTGATAATGAGGCTAAATTGTCCCACTCTACCCCTGCCTGTGCTGTGATCTTAGCTCAGTGAAGCATGGGGTACAGGGGTCATCTGGAGTGCCACCAGCCGCAAAGGGAGCAAAAGTCAGGAGAAGAAGGTTTGCATTTCAGGGCAGAGGTGCCTGTGCTGGAGACAAATCACAGCAGTTTCCAGAGCCGCTGTTCCAGATCCTTCTGCTACTGCTAAAATCAGCTTAGGACCAGACATCCCCTGTGCAGTGTGCATACGTGCACTTCCACAGGGCTCAGCAACGTCTCCTAGCAGCTGGCTCCCATTGTCAGCTCCCAGAGCTGCTGGTACCATAGTATGCTGGCAGGACTGCATCAGTGGGAGGCACAGTCCTCTTCAGTAAGAGTAACTCCAGCAAGCTGTATCTTCAAGCAACCACGGGCAGAAGCAGCACACACCCCTTCCTCCCAACACATCTCAGCCAAGAGACAAGAACGTCTATGCCCTTGACAAACATAGGAATAACTCAGCACCATTAGAGGGTGAGTTTCCACCAGATATGACCCCAGCACTGCACAGGGTGACACCAACCCACTCTCAGCATATTGCTGCCATTGACCACCAGGGCTGTCCCTGGAGCACCGCTGCAATCACTACTGACAAGCATGGGATGGCACAGCTGGGTGGAAACGACAAAGATACACACGAGTTCACATGAGTGAATCTCTGAGGTCACATTTACTAAAAACTACCATTTAGGAAGGACAAATGCAACATTTCCCAAAAGAGTCTCTAGCCAAGGTGCATGTCATGTCCTCCTGCTTAGCTTTCACCACTGCAGTGACTGCTCAGATCCCTTGGAGCGTTCTGGTGCCAGTACGCTTGAGATCCTTTAGTGCAATGCAAGCTTTTAACTTGGCTACTGCCAGTTACCTTCATTTTCAGTAAAGTCCGACACCAACACCTTTAATGCATTTCCAGCTGTGTTGGAGTGTGTTCCCAAAACGACTCCAGTTTCCTAAATTACTCCTGTTAAGGTAAAAATCGTAATTTTTTTCTCCTTTGGCAAGTACTGCATCTTATTGTGAAAATAACTGTTTTTACTAGCAAGGCAAAAAGCCTGATATTATTGGCCTCAGTCATCATTAGCAATTCCAGGGCTATTTCGGGGCAGGGAGGGCTATTAGCAGCTGCTGGGAGCGGTGATTTCCTTACAGAAGGTGAGCCCCGAGATGCACTTGCTTCATGGGAACACACACTGGCTTCGTACTCACAGCTGCACAGGACTAACAACTTATCTAGCACTGGCACAAACAAGGAGCTGCAGTTTGTTTTCATGATTTTGAAGTTGTGGTGATCTGACTGAAAGCTCTGCAATCTTTTCTGTTTTTCAATTAAGTTCTATAATTTTCCCAATTATTTTTTACCCTGTTTTCCTCGAGAGACCATGTTTGTGCAAACCAGTAGGCATACACCAGCCCCTGGGCCTAGAAAGCAATTTAAATCACATCTGAAGGATAAGTAGAGCTCTTGGCTGGTTTTGAGAAAATGGCATTTGGCTGGAGGAGGGGGACCCAGGGCAGGGAGGTACAGCCTCAGCTGCTCCACTTTCATTTCAACACATCCATGCCAGTCTTGTTTACACTTGATTCGTCTTTATCTTGTTTATGCTTTTGCTGGGTTGTTCCATTCCTCTCAAAGCTCCCAGTGGAGTCCTACTGTCTCCTACTACTATGGTTTCTCTTTCCCTTGCACCAGACTAGCATACTGTTTTCCTTCCAATCTAATCCGTCACAGTAACTGCTGGTTTTGGTTTCATTGAGGTTTCCTTGTTGCTGTTGTAGCTTCATTGTTGCTGGTTTTTTGTACACTTCAATCAACCAAAACAATCCCAGAAGACCCTACTTCCTTAATCAGTTTCTCAAATTCTGCTTTTGAGAACCATTACATCTGTTCCGCAGTTCCCATTCCTTCATTTTGTAATCACTGTCACCCAAACGATTTCTCACCATTGAAACTAATCAGACTGTTACTCTCACTGACAAAAGTGAAATCTGAATGAGTCACTGCTCTGGAATCCCTCTGCCTGCAGTGGGGAATCATCTGTGACACAATACAAGAACTGAAGGAGCCATCAGTACCCTGTCATATTCTAACTGATACCCAGTTAATTAACCTCATTACCTGGGGTTAATTAACCCCATAATCCTTTTAGCATCTTATTCTGCCCCAGGAGGCTTCCCTCAGCTGCTCAGAAGCGCCCCTCTTGTCCTCCTCTCATCCTCTTAAAGGCAGGCAGCAGCAACTCAGACACAGCATTTAGCTGATGAGTGGAATTAAGCGCTAGCATATTTTTCTGGCATACGTCACACACTCTGCAGTAGAGCCACGTCTGCACGTTTGTTGTGACCCTACGTGGAAAGGTCATCTGAAAAATGCTGCAAAGCTTTATTTAGGAGTAACTGCTTGGCAACTGGTGGTCAGGGACTGGGGATGAGGAGGGTGAGGGAAAGAGGAAACAAACTTACTCTTTCTATTTATACTGAAGGATGTTAGAGCATCTCTCTTTACCTCCACTTGCTTCCCACACACTTCTCCCCATTTTCATTTTGGTGCTCATAATTCCCGAGTTTCTGAAGGCAACACCAGCCAGAAGATTCTCAAAGCTTAGCAGGTATACAAAGCAGTGCCAACCAAAATGTGGAATAGATTGTCTTGTAGAAATCAAAACAGTGATGTCTCATGTCAAGATCCCAATTTTACAGTCCCATCCTTTAATAAGAACAAAATTGGGTTACTGTTTATACAACATCAATTTTGTTCTCCTCCATTCTATGATATAGGCACTAATTTTATAACCTATCTTTCTATGACAGGTTTTGAAAATAACTATAGGCACCCTAAAATTTCATTTAAAATATTACTTTAAATTGAGCCCAGTAGTATTTTTTTAAAGTCCTGTACAGAATGCAAGACAACAGTGTGAAGTGCAATCTATACGTGCAATTTGTCTGACAGATCTCATCCAGAAAGGCAAATAGGGCAGCACAATACTGCAGTGCTGACACTTGAGACTTGGGAGAGCTGGCAACACTTCCATAAACCATTCTCCATCCAAGTTATGATAATGAGATTGCTTTCTTATTTGTTTAAACTTGGAATGGTAAGAAATTGAGTATTTCCATATTTCTTAACTTTTTTTTTTTTTTCCTGGTTTCTTTTAAATCATTCTTTCAAACTTTGAAAGACAGTCTGAAATATCAGCATTTTTTTGCAGGGTGGAAAATCTAATTGCTCTCACAATTGTCCCCTCATGCCTCCTCCCATTTTCTCCTCCTCTTTATACCACACATTTCCTGGGGCAGGGATCTGGCTCATGATTATTCTCTGTCCATGTAGGCAGTACACAAACCTCCAAATCTCCTAAAGCCCTTATGTTAACAGCGTCCTTTTGGCACAGACTTTGTATTGAGACGTTAATGGGAACTTTGAGCTGACTTCACTTGACATGAGGCAGCTTCAGCATGAAGTCAGAGTCCACAAGTTTAATGCCACATGTAATTCCATGCTATAATTAAGGAGCACCAGCTCAGAGACAATGTAGCAATGCAAGATAAACTAAATCTATTATGGAGGCATCAACTGCTATTAGAGAATTGTGTCTGTTAGCATGCTCAAATGAATTTCTTCCTCCATAAAAGAATTACAGTCTACTGATGGGAGAAGAAAAAATATTATATGCAGTAGATTAAGATAGTGAAGAATATCGCCTATCGTAGTGTGCTAAGTCTACATCTTATAATCTCTCAAAAAATTACAAAAAGGAACCCGTGCCTTGCAAATATTATAACACATTTACCAATAATCATATACAGTAGTTTCTAATGTAAAAGGGTTTAATGTCCCAGCAAAGGAGCTTTCCCTCTTTATGAAGTCTTAGCTCTACTACACAGAGACAAAGCTGAGCTTTTGCAATGGACACTATGTTACTTCACTGCTTCACGAAGAAAACCAAAATTATGATGCACTTGAAGAGATTCTTAAGTGCAATCAGAACTGAACAGTGAACAGCTGACGATCCTTTTTCACAGAGCTTGTTCCTGTGTTCTCATCGTGCTCATGATCAGTCTGTGCTGACTCAGCCCCAGATCAAATTCTAAGATGATACAAAAAAAATATCAAAAGATGGCAGATCTCATGTCATTTTGAAAATATCCAGATGTGAGATGAGATAGATTCATTGGTTGAATGGTAAAAGGAGAATTACTCTCTATTATACTGAGAAAAAAATTGCTGATTCTATCAAACAACTTCACCTAATTCTCATGAAAACATCTTCAGATGCAACCTCCTGCCTATATATATTATTCTATACGCTGTTAAGAATATTACTTGGTGAGAGTTAAGACATAAAATAAAACCCTACTTCTAAAAATATTCTGACTTTCTGCTGCTTTTGCAGAAGACTAAGATACATTCAGATAGGAAAGAACGCTTTTTTTTTTGTTCAGCAATAGTTTCTCCCTACTGCTTATTCAAGTTGTTCTGTCACAGAAGATCTACATTTGTACATCTTTACAGGACAGACAGATTTTCACATTCGGAGACCAACAAGAAGAAATTAGCATTTTCTCCCTAATCTTACGTATAGATTAAGTTTAATGCTGTGATTTTATCCTAGCCTTACAGATAATTCCATTGTATTTTGTAGAGCCACTGGAGTGTGAAATTGCATGTGCTATTAATGACTATCCTTACATACTTATTAAAGTGCTGTTTTCACTGATAATTCAACACCAGGTCTGCACACACGCACACAGAGGCTTGTGCTCAAATACTTGCCAGTCGTTTCTTATCAATAAAACAGTACTTTCAACAGTTAATCTATACCACATTTACTGAGGAAAAGTTGTACCTATTTAAGTACAACCGTAAATCTAACTCCCTATTGTGTGTGCACTACATGAACACAGGGATGACGCTCCCACCTAAGATCTTCAGACTGTACACTTAACCTTGAAATATTCAGGTTGGACATTAGGAAATACTTCTCTGAAAGAGTGGTCAGGCACTGGAACAGGCTGCCCAGGGAGGTGATAGAGTCACCGTCCCTGGAGGTGTTCACTAAATGTTCAGATGTTGTACTGAGGGACATGGTTTAGTGGGAAATATTGGCGATATGTGGATGGTTGGACTGGATGATCTTACAGGTCTTTTCTAGTCTTGGTGAGTCTATGATTCTGTGACTCTAATACCAACTCCTGGGGAACATCACTTGTAACCAGTTGCCAGCTGGATTCAACTCCATTCAACACCACTCTCTGGGCTCAGCCCTTCAGCCAGTTCTTTACCCAGCAAAGAGTGTACCTGTCTAAGCCAAGGGCTGCCAGCTTCCCCAGGAGAATACTGTGGGAGATAATGCCAAAGGCTTTGCTGAAGTCCAGGTAGACTATGTCAGCAGCCTTCCCCTCATTCACCAGGCCAGTCACCTGAGGCTGGTCAAACAGAACCTGCCTTTTCACGTGAGCCCATGCTGGCTGGGCCTGATCCGCTGGTAGTCCCGCACATTCTGCACAATCTCCCTCAAGATGATCTGTTCCACAACCTTTCCTGGCACTAAGGTCAGGCTAACAAGGCCTGTAGTTTCCTGGATCTTCCTTATGACCCTTCTTGTAGATCAGAATCACACTGCCAAGCCTCCAGTCCTCTGGGGCATCTCCGGTTGACCAGGAATGCTGATAGACGGTGGAAAGAGGACAGGCAATCACCTATGCCAGCTCCCTCATCATCCTTGGGTAGATCCCTTCTAGCCCCATGGACTTGTGGCAGTCCAGGTGGAGAAGAAAGTCTTTATCTGAATCATGGAGGGGTTTATTCTGCTCCCCGTCCCAGACTTCCAGGTCAACGGGTAGAGCTCCCCAAGGATAACTGGTCTTACTATTAAAGACAGATGTAAAGAAGGCATTGAGAACCTCAGCCTTTTCCTTATTCTCACTGGTCACATTTCCCGACACATCCAGTAAAGGGTGGACATTTCTCCTTGGCCCTCCTCTTACTGTTAGTATATTTGTAAAAAAAGTTTTTTGTTCCCTTTTACTACAGTAGCCAGGCTGATTCCAAGCTGGGCTTCTGCCTAATTTTCTCCTTGCATATTCTAGTAACTTCTTTGTACTCTCCCCAAGTTGCCCGTCCCTTCTTCCACAGAAAGTCGACTTCCTTTTTCTCCTGGAGTCTCAGCAAAAGTTCTCTGTTCATCCATGCCTATATTCTTCCCCACCAGCTCATCTTACTGCACAGGGAGACAGCCTGCTCCTGTGCCTTTAAGACTTCCTTCTTGAGGAGCGACCAGCCATCCTGGATCCCTTTACCCTTCAGGAATTACTCCCAAGGAATTCTCTCTACCAGTATACTGAACAGTCCACACACTCCAGAAGTTCAAGGTAGCAGTTTTGCTGACCCCCTCCTGACTTCACCAAGAATAGAGAACTCATACCATTTTGCACTGCCCAAGACAGCTCCCAGCCTCCACATCTCCCACCAGTTCCTCTCTGCAAACAGCAGGTCTAGCAGGGCACCTCTCCTGGTAGGCTCTCCTACCAGCTGCATCAGGAAGTTATCTTCCACTCTGGAAACCTCCTAGACTGCTTCCTCTGGGCTGTATTATATTTCAAGTATATATCATGAAAGTTGAAGTCCCCCATGAGAACAAGGGCTGGTGATCATGCAACATCTTCCAGCTGCTTGTAGGACACCTCATCCATCTCTTCATCCTGGTTAAGTGGCCTATAACAGATCCCCACTAGGAATTTAAAATCATCTGATCTTTTCCTGTGGAAAGATTACTGGTTTGCCAAGAAATGAGGAAATTCTTGGAGTGGAGGAAACTAGAAGTTTATCTGAACGCAGATAAGTGATATTTTTCTCCTCTGTGAAACTTGTGTTAATATTAGGCAAACACAAAAACCCATGTGGTTCCAATACAAAACCATGCTGCACCACTGCATTCATTCCATAAGGGTTTTTATTTCTGTTTGCTTGCTTTGTTTGGAGACCTGGTTGCATAGTGTTTACTTGGAAATAAAGAGCAAATCATTTCCATTCATTACTAGGATGGGCATTAGCAAATGAGAGGGCCTGGAACAACATTAGATAGATGACCTGTACATGACAAGACTAAATAACTGACCTCACCAAGCATTGCCAGCCCTGGTAAATCCCAGAGCAAGAACAAGATTGTGTCACTCTGATGCTCTGCCGTACACTCACAATTACAGTTTATATTCAGCATAAGTACTACCTTCAACACAGAGACAGCACAGCTAATTCTTGCATCATGAAGGTATTAGCACAGGCTGATCCCACCTAGCTTTGCAGCTAACCTCCTCTGCCATTAACTCCAATGCCCTAACTGCTGCCTGTTTGCAGTTGCACAGCCCCTGAGAACAGAATGAGGAGTATTCCAGACTCCTACATGCATAATGTCCAGGGCATGACCAATTTGGGACCTGAATCAGACTTCACCTGCATCAAAGTTGCTTTCCATTTGGAGCATTTGAAGGAAATTCAGTCATCCTGCCTTCCCAGGTCCAGCCCTTTAAGACCAGTTTCTACCTGCTGACTCAAATGGCAGTTGAACTGTTAGGGAGTTAACATTTTAAGATTACTTTGGGATAGGCAAGTAGACCAAAAAGCTTTGAACTATTGGTTAAGTCAAAATATGATCAAAGACACTGAGTCTGAGAGTTTTAGAGGGGAATACCAGTGCAAGAGAAAAGTCCATGGAAAAGGCCTTCAAAATAAAGTGGCATAGATGGATAAGTAATTTGGAAACATTGGAGGAAAAAGTTCATTGTTAGGAAAGCAAAAATGAAAGGCAAGAGACAAACAAGTGCAAGGCTGTGTGCAGTCTTTGAAAAGAACCCTTATCTCTACCAGGCATTTCTCTTCCAGGTGGAATGGATGGAGAACAAAACATGGAAATACAAAGCAGTCTAGAAACCAAGCACCAGTGCAAGGATGGGGATTACATCACTAACACAGCAAGCTAGATGGATGATTTTATCTGTCATAGATTTCAGGGGATTCTGGTAAGCACCGAGCAAGTCAGAAAGACAGAAGATTATAGTCTTCCAGGCATTAAAACCAGGCAATTTTGGTTGAATAGGAAAAGGACAAATTTTCTCTTCTATCACGCTGATTTATATCTGGAGCAGCTCAGCTGAAGTCAGTTGTGTCAATGGAAAATTAAACTAGGGAGATGAGGACAAAATTTAGCTCAAAAACTGTACAACTAGCATTTAATGGACAGGTGACTTTCTGAAAATTGGATCTCCAGCAATAAAAACACCTAAGGGGAAGTACATAGTAAGAATTTGTTACGGAAAGGAGTAGCTCTGTGAAGATGACAGATCCCCAGACACACTCAACCCACGTGAAACTTAATCCTGGAACACCCTCGTGTCTGGGCAGTGTGTTCTGTGGTATGTAAGGCTGCATTTATACACAGACCCATAAGCAGAATGATCCATTTTCAGAGAAAAGAAAAAAAGCAACAGTATTACGCAAGCCAGCGGTATATCAGAACAAACAGCATTGCATGCTCAGCAATGGACTTGGAAGTAACCAACATATTCAACATTTTCCTGTTTTTCTTGCTACTCTTGCACTTATTCAAATGTCAGATCATTCCGAGAAGGCAGCACTGCAGCACTTTGCTGCGGGCAGAGCTGGGAGCGCCACACACAGACATAAAGCAGTGGCAATGGCCCAAGAAGCAAGATGTTTCTCATGTGCAGGCTTCACAGGCAGCACTACAAAGAACTGTAACAGATGTGGAATGTGCCACACACAGCTTGTGAAATGGGCGTAGGAAGGTTTGTGATGGTTTCCATTTCCACCCAAGCTCATCATGGTGGTAGTCACAGCTGTCACTAGCATTGCCCCAGTGTCTCTCAGCAGAACCTGCAGCAGCAAATGCCACTGCTAACTCCTGGCCCAAGGTACAGCCCGTCTGTGGTGACAAACATTCTGCACATCTCTTTCGTGAGCAGCCACTATCTTAACTGTGTATCAGCTCAGAAGCCTCAGGCATCCAAATGCTCCCTGTGGTGAGAAGCACTCTGCATGTGTACGATGAGAAAAGAGGATGGCATCAGTAATCAAGCAGCTAAGTCATAAATCATAATACTCTGATATGTCCCAGTCCAATTTACTCACTGAACATTTGCTTAATATTTTTTTTCCTCTTAAGATATTTGCGGAGATGCTTAGCACCCAGATAGTCAGTCCTGAAATGGCATAATATAGCTAAGTTATTCCTTGCACATCATCTACTGAGAAAGAAAGGTGAATGCAATAAAGCTAGATCTTAGCTATGCCTACGCTTACAGAAGCAAAACACCCAGTTCTTTGTTCAAGCTGACGACTGCCAGTCGTGGGTGTGGGGGAAGCAAAGCTTGTACAAACTGTCTGTGGAGCAGGCATTGCCCAGCTGCAAGCACAGCCCCATGTGGACAAACAGAATTCCGTAGTTCTCTATTAGGGCTTTGATGTCTATGAAAAAGATATTTCCCTATGTTTTAACCTGTAACTCTTACTCTAGGATCACATAACCTGAAATCTGAAAACTAACTAAATGCTGAGCTCTTGTGAAAATCTGAGTGCATATATGCTTTAAATGGCAGCTCTGGTGTTATGCAAATATAGTCCTACATGTAATCAACACATAATGTGATAAAGCTGCCAGTTATCAACACAAAGTTCTAAATGGAATCAGAAGGCCATTTGCCAGTTGTTCTGTGGCTGTCTACATACAATCAGATGCTGTCTTAGAATGTCTATTCTTAGCTGAAACAACAAAAGACCTTAAATTAATGGTACAAGGTGTTTTGCCTTAGTCTACGTGCTTCTCCTTGGTTGTTATATCCTCACTTTACATCTGCTTCCCAAACTGTGGGTTTTTCTCATTAGTTCTACAACCATCAGCTTTGGCACAGTGAAATATTAATTATCTCCTTCCACAACTGTTTCATACCCAGAAAACAAATGAAGGTTGTACTGCTGGAGGACCGAATCCTGGTGACCCCTGTTATCGCTCACATTGCACATTTTCTGTTACAAGTGCTTCCTGCTTTCCCAGAGAACATTACAGCAGCCGAGGCATGACCCCCTGTGCATTGCTTTCTGCATGCTGGTAATACTGAAGGCAGACATTCCTCCTGCAGCACTGTGGGGACAGGCCCAGCCAGGCACAGGATGCAACAATGGTTTGTGGCACTTCGTGCCAAACTCCTGAGAGAGGCAGTGGGTGGTGGCAGTCAGACTGAGCCACTCCACCCTGAGGAGCTCCCTCTTTCTCAGGTTTCCCTCTTTCACTCTTAAATTCCTCCTCTTTGTAGTCTTCCTTCATTCTCACCTCAGAACAACTGCCTTTATCCCAGAAGCAACCCTGTCATAGAAACCCCGAATGTGCCAATGGTGCCCCCGGTTCCCCAAGGGCATTTCTCCAAAGTCTGGAGAAATGCCTTCATGTAGCCTAGCACAAAATGTCACCCTTCTCTGCATTTCTTTTCCATCAAAAAACAGTGTGTCTGTACTTGTAGGAAAACTCAGATTTCAAACCAATCATGCAGCATTATTATACCAGACTTGTTTAAATACCACGTGTAAACAGCAATTCACTGATAATAACTTTGCCTTCTTCTGCACTGAGTTAAGGAAAGAGTTAAGAAAACCTGAGACAATAATGAAAACAATATAAATGGACAACGTTTTCCTTTTGTATTGGAACGTATGTATTTGTCGTGACACAATCAGAGATAGTTTTACAATTAGAGATTTCCATTTAATTCAGGAAGCACTTGTGAAAAAAAAAAAGGTGGAACTACAGGCATCTAAATGAACTCCCACATATACTGAGCTCTACCACTGTGTCTCATCTTAATGATGGTGAAATGTGTGAGTGCACTTAATTAGCACAGCTAGCTCGGAATAACTTTTATTTCAATCTTTCTTTGTGACCTTATTTATTCTGCGCTTGCTTTTATCACAGCTCTGCAGCACACTAGCAAGGCGGTGTTGCACAGAAAACATGACTTGATTATTCACTTACAAACTTATTCCAAAACGGATCATTGTAATGGACTACATCTAAATATGCATCAGACCTGCTGATGCATACATCCATCTGTTTGACCAGCAGACTTCACCCTCCGATGGCAACACAGTGCACCTAAGCATTGCCAGACCATTTGTTTCTCCAGCTGCTCAGTGCACCCATGCTCACCAAACGTGGCCCTGCAGAACCAGCGCCGTTACTAATTGGTACTGTGCAGAATGGAAACCCCAGGTTCCTCCCGCTTAATGTGGCACACCCAGGGCACCTTCCAGCCTTCACTAAAGCTCGGATCAAAGCACAACATCACAGAAACCCAAAAGAGCATTTACTGAAAAGCAAAACTTAATAGCTAAAGGCTTCAGCAATCCATCCACCTTCCTGCATAACCAGCTACTTGAAGTACAATGAGCTTAAGGTAGCAGACCTCCCCTTCACACAGTGTATCCCTAGCTGTAGCTGCATCCTGTCACCAAAGTCCAACAGACCAGGGAAGAAAACTGCCTTCTGGGGTGTCTGGCTCTTGGAAGAGTCAACCGTATTTGTGTTGTTCTAGTGAGAAGGGTTTCCAAAGAATCACAGATAGCTTGGCATATAAATGTCACAGTGATGTAGTTACAGGCTTCACATTTGAAAATATATGCGTTATGCTGCCTTTGGATGATGATAAACAAGTCAATGTTTGAATCTGTTGTTGCTACATTACAGTCGCTATATTGTGGCATCACACAATGCATACTTAAGTTTGTAGCAGGCTTTCTCTACCTAAACAGGAGCTCTTACTAAGGAACAACTGTACGCATCCTTTGGAGCAGAGAGTCCTGAATTTATTTCTTTTTTACAACACCTCACAAATCAGGTTCCCAGGATGCTTGGCCTCAGCGTGTGTGTTAAACTATGTTAATCTGCCTCAAGGTTCTTCATTTCACTTGGGAACCGTGTGTTTCCTGGAAAGTTATAAAGTGAGAGAACACTGTCAAATGCCAACAAATCCTTATGCGCATTGAGATTTGATAGACTGGCTGCAGGAAAAATCCATTCCCGACCAGGGCTGTGCCCAGCAGTGCCCTCGTCACGCCCAGCATTTACAGACATCTTCCTGCTCCCTGGTGTGCCTCTGCCCCAATGAGCCTTCACAAATTCTGGTTCACTTTTAGTCCCTTCTTAATTCTTTCTCAAGTCCTGTATCCTGGGGGTGGAGGAGCTCACACTGCCATCACTTCCCATCTTCTTAAAATTCCTCCTATGACCAGCCAGATGGAGGTAACCTACATGAGGTACTGAGACTACTGGAGAACACCTAGCTGACCCTTTACTTAACTCTCCCTGAAATAGATTTTGGAAATAGCTGACGCTCTGTTACCTGCATGAGCTTTCCTCCACCCTTCCCTTCTCCACATGCAGTCAGGGAGGAAGTTCTCAGCCCAAGCAGGAACCACAGCCACCACTGCAAGCCACCCAAGCAAGCAGCACACAGCTGTGCAGAAAGCTGTTCTACTGCTCAAACTTGTATTTTACATTGCATCAGGAGGATGGAGAAGAAGGAAAAAATTAAAAGGAGAAGACTGCAGTTCGGGCCATTAATGTTTCATGAAATCTCTCACATCCTCCCCACAAGTGGCAGGATAAAAATGATGCAGTCATTAAAATTCAGATTGGTGTTCTCTATATTAAAATTCTGAGCTAAACTATTGCTTCGCAGAAAATTTGTGTCTCTCCATATTCTCACACATCAGTGTCCCAGGAAAGACCACATACTGCAGTTACTTCAGCATCAGTACCAACTGCCTATATTGCTCAAGTATGGCCGTTTGTCACCTTAGAGGCAAGTTTTGTTAGGCTATAGTGGCATAAGTCTATAGTGCTTTAAAGATTGCTATAGAATAAGTATAAATACATATGACAAGGCCATTTCCCCCTTCTGTTAACAATAAACATAGTAAACACAGTCAGAGAAAAAGACTTCAGTGCTCATGGTAAAGCCTTCCTCTGTTCTTGCAAGTTCCAGGAGCCATTTTGCAAAGGAAGAATTTGAAGATCTGGAATTGGGATCTACATTTCTACTGTGTTGCTTTACACAATTAAAGTACTGTTTGCAATGTGATAAGGAGGTAAGGTAAATAAAAATCAGAAATTCTGAGCAGAACTTGAAACTTTTGAAGCTTTAATTCAATCTGGCTTTTATGAAATGATAAAGGTTTGCTTTGGCTTTGTTTCCTACACTATTCCCTTAGGAAGCCTAGGAGAAAAGTAAATGCTTTTTCATCATATTAAGAAAGCTTTATGTAGCATTCATGTTTAGAAGGGGAAAAGATCACGAATGAAGAAAGCGTTTTAGAAAACTTATTATCTGGTGAAAATACTTACTGGATGTTGTTGAAAGAAAAACATTAACTTCTTTTTGGTGATTTCTTTTTGAGATTTTCATAGCTTTTCCCTGCTCTAAACATAGGACTGTGCTAGAATACTCCAAACGAGCAGAATGATGCACTATCCACTTACTGTTTAACTGAAGTCCATCATTTATCCCACAGACATGTAGTCTAGGCTGATTCATTATCACTGCACTAATCATCACACAATCCAGGCTCGGCACACCTGGCTTTTCTAGTCAAGCGTGAGCATTAATTACAAAACGATATAGAAGGAAAGAAAAAGGAAAAAGAAAAGGTTTGTATGTCTTTCTTTAGAGAAAGTAGGAACGGTCGATAGACTTGGAAGCCTGCCTTATCTTATATATGGGATAGGTATAACCCTTTTGGGCATCAGTGGAAACACTGAACAGGTCTCAAAGGAAAGGTGCTAGGCTGGGCTCCCTGTACAACTGTTTGACTTCCTTCTGCCAACATCGAGGTAGTACATTTGCAACCCTTAATTATAAGTGGCTCTAAGAAAAAGCAATGGGAATTAAATGTGCACCTTTATGCTTTTGGTGTTTCTTAGCTTATTGTCCTGATATACTGGTAGCTTAAACAACATAGTGTACTTCTACAGCAAGAAACAAATCAAATGCATAGTGTCTAAATAACAACAAAAACAAGCAAACCACCCAACCATTTCTGTGACTTATGGCTGTATTTTGATGATGAACTTGACACATGCCACTGCTTTATAAAGCTTATGGAAATACGCAACCACCCCCTGCTACATTACCATCAAGTAAGAGCAATGAGAAAAACCTCTGCCCAAGCTATTTACTGCTGTTGGAACACATCGTACCATCTTCCTTCCAGCCCTTTCCTGTGACCCAGCACTCAAGTAAGTGAACAGGAGACTGTTCTGCTTCCACTTCCTAGCCAGAGATTGTCAGGAAAGTATTTCCCTCTTTTGCAGATGGTGCAGTCTAGCATTAGGACCATTCTAGAAAAGCTGGAATTACAAACAGAGCCTCTGCAGGTATATTAGTGTGCAAATGCTTTATGTCTGATTTAAGGTTCAGTGAAAACTGCAGCATTCACTCTGTACACATCATCCTCCCTTCAGCTGTTTAGAGGAGCACTGAGTAGCAATCAAGGAAATTTATATCCTGAAAAATTCGTTTTTCTCCAAAAAGCGTGCTTGAAAACACTTTCAAGTGGGCCTCTGAATATATGAGAGTCATTTCTCATGGGAAAAAAAAGCTTTCCCCCTTACACTACACGTGTTATGTATTTTATGCAATTAAAAAGGGTGCAGCGGTTAAAATGTAGTTGGATAGGATATTAAATGTTTGAGTTATTGAGAATGAAAAGCCTATTATCATTAGAATACAAAGATACTGCTTTTTTTTAAAGAAGTATGGCGTTAAGTACAGGGAAAGTAAACTTCATTTTATTTTCTACAGTATCCTGACATTTCCAGATGACTCCTCTTGTTTACAGCCAGGCTCAAATGCCAATTAACACTTCGGGGAGGTCAGCGTCAGCTTACGAAAGCCCCCTTGTTAGATTGAGTTTTCCTCTGCCTTTGGTAGCACACATTTACAAGCTTGTACAAGATATGTGAACACGCGCACATGCACTTGCGCAGTTCCTATCTCTCTTGCTTGCAGTGGCCTTCCAGATTTTTCTTCAAATCTTAGCTCACCCTCTACTTTTGCCAGTGCAATTTTTCAAGAATAAATAACAGTTTATTGCTATGGACCTATAAAGAACTGAACCTAGAAATGCTAGGTTTGAAGAGTGCAGCAACTTGAAAACTGACCTATATTAAAATGATAAATTGAAGCTCGCATCTTTAGAAATAATAGATACTTCTTGGCCAAAATCAAAAGCAGTTCAACTTTGCAATACTATTTTCCCAGTTATGTTGCTTTTTCACATTAGAAAACAGTGTATTTGAGAGAACGACAGACACTTGCATTACTCTCGGCCAGTCTTTTGTCTTTCTGGTCCTCCTGCATGAGGAGAAAAGGAGGCCAGAGCCATGATGAAGCTTCGGCAAAGGGCTGCAGGCTTCTCAGGGCTCCACAGCTGGCCAAGGGCTGACACTATCTCCTGGTCCTACTCCAAAGCAGATGATAAAATGAAGAACATATTTTAACCTCGTGCATCTCTTTGTCTGTCTTTTAGCTCAATTTCTATTTATTCTTCCTTTTAATTAAAGGGTTTTGTTACATGGGAGGGGAAAGTATCAGAAGAGCCTCATCTCTCACAGAGGAACCGATGAGCAATAAGCAGACATAACACTAGTGGGGAGAAACTTAGAAGGACTCAGTTCATTATAAACTAACACTAAATAAGGAAGGACTTAGCTCACCAGATTCATACTGTTTGTTAGCGAAGGCCTTAAAGACTCTGGATGTTGATAGGGAAGGAACTGGCTGGTAAAAGTTTACTGATAAGAGAGGGTCTGGAATGTAAGCATCAGCCTGGTGGGACTGTGCCTGCGCACAGCTTGAGTTCATGGAGAGTTCACGAGGAAGAAGAAGAAATCTTCATCCCTGAGACCCCGGCCCACGACCACCAGGAAGCACTGTGCAAGCGCAAGCTTGAAGAGACCCTTCTAGAACTCATTGTAATACAAAGCGGGGATAGGTTATAAATATGTATTAGGCGCTAATGTATATCCATATCTGCACACTATAAGTAGCTGCTTGTTAGACGATCAGGTGGGCAGAGTTATCTCCCTCGCACCCGCCGGCGAAATGCATACCTGTTTTATAACCCTTAACTGTGTTATAGAGTATGATCCGCAAATTAGGCCACCTTTTCATCTCAGGCTCCAAATCATCTTTGAAGGGATATTTTTCTTTTATGGCTAATAACACTTGTTCCCAGAGGGAGGCAACTCCATCTAGACATCTACTAATTCCTCTCTCAATAGCTGAGTCTCTGACAATGCTTCCTAGTTGGCGAGCTTCATTACCATCCATAAGCATGCTATTGGCTCCAGTGTCCCAACACCAAAGCAACCAGGTGACAATAGTCTCGTTTGGGTGCCGTGCAAGCTCATTTCTTGAGCCTTGGATTTCAGTCATTTTCAGAGGACGACGAGTAGTGGTGACAGTGACTTCCTCCTCCTCAATCTCATCTCCTTGTCTTCTAGTTTTTTCTGTTGTCTTTCTCGATGACGGTGGTTTTGGGAGGGGCCCCTCGCCTGGATCTTCCTCTACTTCCTCCACTTCTTCTTCTTCTTTCCTTTCTAGTGACTTGCGGAATTAAACTCTATAACCCAAAGATTGGTTATAAAGCAGGTATGTTTATTACAGCGTTGCGCAGCGCCGGGTGCAAGGGGGATAGCTCCACCAAACTT
>JANHGO010000012.1:41387343-41419194 GCA_024606505.1 Aquila spilogaster
GGAGCAGATATCCACCTGCAGCCCATGGAGGACCCCACGCTGGAGCAGGGGGACACCTGAAAGAGGCTGTGATCCCATGGGAAGCCCACGCTGGAGCAGAACCCTGGCAGGGCCTGTGGAGAGAGGAGCCCATGCTAGAGCAGGTTTGCTGGCAGGACTTGTGACCCCGTGGGGAACCCACGCTGGAGCAGTGTGCTCCTGAGGGACTGCTCCCCATAGAAGGGACCCACGCTGGAGCAGTTTGTGAAGAACTGCAGCCCGTGGGAAGGACTCACACTGGAGAAGTTCATGGAGGACTGTCTCTTGTGGGAGAGACCCTACACTGGAGCAGGGGAAGAGTGTGGGGAGTCCTGCTCCTGAGGAGGAAGGAGCAGCAGAGACAACGTGTGATGAACTGACCCAAACGCCCATTCCCCATCCCCCTGCACTGCTGGAGGGGAGGAGGTAGAGAATTTGGGGGTGAAGTTGTGCCTAGGAAGAAGGGAGGGGTAGGGGGAAGCTCTTTTAAGATTTGGCTTTATTTCTCATTACCCTACTCTGACTGGATTGGTAATAAATTAAATAAATTTTCCCCAAGTCAAGTCTTTTTTGCCCATGATGGTAATTGGTGGGTGATCTCTCCCTGTCCTTATCTCAACCCTTGAGCTTTACACTACATTTCCTCTCCCCTGTCCAGCTGAGGAGGGGAGTGATAGAGCAGCTTTGGTGGGCATGTGGTGTCCAGCTAAGGTCAACCCACCACACATTTCTATTTATTTTTCCTTTTCATTACGTGAGAGGGGAAAATCTCAAAATAGCCCAAACACCCCTGCCTCTTATTGTGGAACGCAAATAAAGCAACGATACCCACTGTGCAGACTCAGAAATAGGACTGTACACTTTACTGAGTTATACTTTTCTCTT
The DNA here is from genome assembly GCA_024606505.1 of Aquila spilogaster. Taxonomy (NCBI): domain Eukaryota; kingdom Metazoa; phylum Chordata; class Aves; order Accipitriformes; family Accipitridae; genus Aquila; species Aquila spilogaster. The sequence goes on from JANHGO010000012.1 coordinate 41,388,247, forward strand.
TGTTTTTCTATGACCTTCCTAGTGCCTCAGAATTTGATGTTGCTTAGGAAATCCAAGGTGCCTCTTTTTTACTGCCATGTGCTTGTCAGCACTGATGCAGGCAGGAAAAAGAAAGAAAAGTCCAGTCCTTGTGAATGGCCACAGATCCTGCTGCTACTGGGGGAAGCTGAGAGCATTAAGGAATGGAAATTGAAGCTGAATAGGACGGGAGGGAAACAACTGAAACTTGCTCAGTTCAGTCCAAGAAATAAGGTCTCAGTGGAAGACTTGAGACTATGCAAATAATATTTTAAAAGGTTAGAAAAATTCTTCCCGGTTCACATTTTTTCAAACTAAAATGTCACAAGAGACCATCCTGGATGTTTTATGGGAAACAAGCTAGTATTAGCACAATAGTGCATGTACTAAATAGGTATTTTCTGACTTCCCTCATTCCTTAACAATGATATAGGAGAGACACAGATCTGTTAAAAGCATTCCCACCATATGCACCTGTATTGCCATGACTTATTCATGGCAAAGCAAAAACAAACTAAATATCTGTACAATTGATTCCCACTTTTCTATCTCTCTAAAAGAAGGTTACAGAATTGCTTGATTACAACAGGTTCCAAGGAACATACATGACATTCCTGAAAGTGGCCATTTGTAAGAGACGTATAGAACTTTATTACAGAACAGAGACATATCCTCATATGCTCTGAAAATAGGATGCTTTGCATGTTGGCTGACTCCTGCAAAGCTTGGTAGTAAAGTCCTTTTAAAAAAAAAAAATTTTTTTTTTTTCCTATGTCAATTCTTGCTTGTTCAGTAATATGTACAAAATACTCAGCTTTGGTAAAATAACATTTCCTGAGCCCTACCGCTGGGCTTTGGTGGGAAACAGAATTAAAAGAACCAGACTCTAAAGGCTTCTTCACTCCTTGCAGGACTGCTTTGTCGACAGAAGCAGCCTTTGGAGCTGTCTTGACTTGTAACAAAGTAAATTGGTCTCCTTCCTATCTGCACGCTTTCCTGTGAGGTTAGTTTCACCAAGGACCATGTCCACAGATATGTCAGTCTATTTGTGAACAAGGCACATCTCACCCCAAGCCACAATTCTCACTGGGCTGCAACTGTTGACACTGGGGAGTAAAGGAAACGCAAAGGACTCCCACCTCTAGCACTGGTATAACTAATCCTTTTTCTCGTATTCCTTTGAAGTCAGGACAGCAAGTGGTGACATTTAAATGCCATTCTTTCTGTTTATAGTATCTTTTGCTTCCAAACAAGATGGAACAAAACATAAATGTGGATAGGCAGAAATCGACAGAGTGTGTCTGACAATAGGATGCTTAAGTCTCCTATGTCCCTAACTCTCTTCCCTGCTGCTTTCAGATACTGTCTATGGCTTGCTTTTCCAGTGACGTGACCTTAGCAGCTTTGCTCCCTTGGGCCAACCTACTCACTGTGCCGTCTCACACAGCCCACTGGTCCACAGGAGTGAGTCAGGCAGCTGAGTACAATTCTCAATTTAGCTAAAAGTATCATTTGATCTGGTAGTACCTCGGATATGTAGCAGTGTGTGTTTACTTCAGAGAGCCCCTAATCAACTCTCCCCAGTAACCCAGCAGTCTGAAAGAGGTTTATCTTCCTGTCTCAGGTCCCTGTCTGCCAACTCTAAAGTGCAGCCTGTCCATCTGTGACTCTCAATATTAGCTCATTCAGACAGCCACTTGTTTGGAAAAATGCATCGAGACACTAGACAGGGAAAAAGAAATGTATCCTAAAGCAAACAAAATAACCAACCGACGCATAAATATGACTGAGGTCAACAGCAGAGTAAGTGAAAATGCAAGTGTCAGGTGCCTTTCCCCAAAGAAAACCAGAAGGAAAAAAAAAGTATTACCTATTACAGCAAATTAAGAGAGGCCATTTTTCATCTGCATGTGTCTAATATCCTACCTCCTGTAGTGGGAGGAACAATACAGCATTATCTTTCACAAGGAAAAAAAAAAATAAGGACCAGCTATTTATTCTTTCTGTAGAGTTTGAATTATCATCGCTCTTTCACCAGCTAAACATCCACCACAGCTGGTTTTGTACCAGTGAAGCTGCACTTCAAATGAAGCATTAGGGATAACAGTCACCAAAAACAATTTCTAAAATATTCAGCTGTGCTATCTGCTTGCCTAGAAAGCTATCAGAAACTTTGACCAAAAGGGTGTTGCACCAAGGCTGTTTGGGGTATGGCCAAGCTCCTTCAATCTAGTTTGACCAGACCCTACTTAACAGTCCTTTTATAGTTGTAGTTGTTGCTGAGTGGATTAGTGAGGTGATGGTGTATGTTCATGGAACATAACTGCCAGTCGCTGGGATACATGATAAAATTTAATTACCCAGTCCCAGTGCACTTCCTCTCTAGTCTTTCATTTCTGGATTTATCCCCCTAAAATTGCTTTTCCTGAGAATTTTACAGCTAGCTAATTGACTTTCTGTTCCTTCTCTTGCACTGTACATGAATAAGGTCTCTTCGGAGTTCTGCTAGCAGCTCTTTCCTTTAATAAAAATATTGTATTGTATTCATAAACCACCTGGATGGAAGGAAGGTTTGCAAAAAACACAATAGTATTTAGAAGAGGAATAATCATTGAAGAGATACTGAGCATTATATAATCTTTACTAGCCGTCTATTTCATGCCAAAATGCCTGAGACATGCAGTTAAGGAGGACTGGATTCTATCATATGCTGAAATGACAACCTAAGCTTCAAGAAGAATTGACAGAATAAATTTATTTTCTCTTCTCTTTCTTATTTTCTCTCTTTTTTCTCTTTTCTCCTCTCTGTTTCAATATTTGATTAATTCTGATACCTGATTCCATAAAAACTTTTATTCTTTATTCCTCAATTTATTTTACACATAAACTTCCATTTTTCAAATGTTATGGAAATTTGCAGTGATTATTAGAAGAATTTTGATCACAGGTGGATTTGGTATTTTATGGTGATTGATAAAGAGGTAGAGAGTGTCCAGGATTCCAGGAAGCATGCTGAGGCTTTCCCACAGTGGGTAACAGTCTTGTTATGAAGTAGACTTTTGGGGAAGGAAGGGAATGAAACAGTAAAAGCAATCCACATTGTAGGCCATCTTGTACCTGCATATGAATCCAGCAATGAAAAACTATAAAAATGCAAATTATTCATTGACAATTACACAGTCATCGTTATGTTTCAGAGCCAGAGCTGAAGTGCGGCCATTCTTTCTGCCTTTCCAAAATTTTTCATTGAATGTTCATTTCACATTTTGGAGATAATCTCTGCATCCATAAAAGCTGGGCACAACTACCATACTCAGCATCAGACACACTGTGCGTATGTGTGTATATATACGTTTTTATATAATAGAAACATCTTTCTATATAAAGATTTTTAATGAACTTCCAGTTTCTGGAATATTGTTCTAGATCAGTGCTTGAATTCTGTGACTAAAAGTACACTTTCCTCCTGGATTTTCCCTGAGCATTTTTTTCCTTACACTGATCTCAGAATTACATAAAACAAGCATTTTGTGTGGCATTTGGGCCTTTTTACATCTTGGCTTCATTCAAAACAATAAATTTAAACTGCATGTGATGGGAAGGTGAACAACTAAGGAAACGCTCTGCTGTTTCCCCAAAGAGGTTTCTACTGTCCAGCTCAGACTGTCTTTTAACTCTGAAGGAACAGATGAGCTGGATCTTACTGACCTTTTCTTCTAATATGGCCATTCAAAATGAGGTCTGACACCAATTTTAATTTGGGAAAAATTGTACCTCTGGCACCAAGTCCTCAGTTCAGAACATCTGTGCAAAGGCTTATGAGCTCTGCAGGGGTTCTGAGTTATTTCTAACAACCATGTAAGTGTCTAACACTTTTGTCTTACAGCTGTTTTCTCTAAATATCTGACCCGACCATGAGGTTTCCGGGGAACCAGATGCTGGCAGGTTACTTTTGTCCACTAGTTTGTAAACTCTTGTAAACTTTTGTAAACTCTTTAAAAAGCAGTATATTAACCAATGAGTAATAGTTTGCAAAGTTTCTAGAGTCAGGTAACTTGTCTGCTTACACAGATATGTGGTAGATTTCTTTTTCAAAGAAGATGGTTACCATGAGGTTCAAAAATATTCTCAAAACTCTCTTCAACATCCAGATACAGCAGAGGTCAGTGACAGAGTACAGCCACGCTTGCTGTCAAATGTGAGAACGAGCACCTTCTTGGAAACACAATATTCCGCTCGCTGCTGTATGTGAAAAACCTTATTAACCAGGAGGTAGGTAAACAAAGGAAACAGAGTGATGGGGGTATGGGCATGTACGAAGATGTTGTCCCTGCTTTCCTGCTTCCTACTCTCTGTGCATCAGGCAGATAAAGAGGAGGAAGCTGTAAATAGCCCAGAGAAGCCGGAAATGCATTTATGCCAGCAAAAAGCATTCAGGTACATATTTACTTTAAAAAGACAGACACACACCCCCCCCCCGCCCCACCGCTTTCCCCCCACAAAATCAGAACAATTTTTAAGCCGTTCTTTCACTCATGTGCTGCTGTTTTAGTAATTAATGTATCTACCATAGCAACACATTTCAAGCTTGAATACATATAGTACATTTATTGTTCTTAGAAACACTCTCAAATAGACAGTACAACTACTTATCTTTCCTATATCATATTTACAACAGATGTTTTTCCCCTTGTACAATAATTACTTGTACTCTATTCGCATTAGGCACACACTCAGAGAAAAATGATATGATTACCGTTTGGCAATTTTTAGCATAAGAAGCCTGGAGGATTGTATTTTATGATACATTTCTAATCACTGTATCATGGTAGAATGATATGGAACACATTTAGAGTTGGGACTAACCATCTACCTATGGACAGGGTTTGGCAGGGATGCTCCTGATGCTGAATTACTGTTCTGGAAGTCAGCATTGATTTCCTGGTCCCTTGCTTGCTGCAGGGATAAGTAAAACCAGCACTGAGCTATTTTAGGCTAGTAAAAGAGCAACAGGCTCAGGAGGAGGAAGAGCACCAGAACTGTCTGTCAAAAATGAGTGTGCTACTTGTCAAATTGGCATTAGTCAACTTTTCTTGAGCTCTTGTGGTTCCCTCTTGTCAGCAGTCTGAAATGGCTGCACAGAGTTGCCTAGCTACTGCAGTGCTCCCAAACCTTGAATCTCTCCCTTTCCAGCTCTCTCCAGCTCCTCCGTTTGGGTACGTTTATGTCACATCTTTGCTATCTCTCCCTCTGTGAGACCCTATGTGCCAGATGCAGCTGTTTAGGGTGGGATCTTCTATCGTACATATGTGGGGTGGATCCCGGCGTGGCACTGTACTGCAATCAGTGCAAGAGCTTCACTAGAAGAAATAGTCCTTAGCTAAAGCCCCATACCTGACCCACTCACACTTTGCCATGCAAACCAGCGTGTCTCTCATGACTCCACAAACTTCCACTGTCCTTGCATAGCCCTCACTGTGGCAGACCTTCACCCTTACCCTTTGACTGCAGAAGTGGTCCCCATCACATGAGGGCAATAAAGATAGGGAACCACTGGCTAGAGTTATTCCTTTAACATGGCACACTGGAGGATAACCACTGTGTTTTAGTGCTTGGCGTAGAGCAGCAGTGAAAAACACAACCATGCTGGTAATGCTGAAAGCAAGCATAAGTTGCATTTTAGGTCTCCATGGCGGACCCAGCCTTTGCTATTCAGAAAAAGCTCTAAGCCAAATAGTCTGACCGAGGGCTGCCTCATTCACTGTCAGAATTAACACAGCAGCATGGAGCAACCAGAGCTTCTACCTGATGCTATAACAACTGGCTCCAGCTGACTCTCACTCTGGAAGACAAACCAAAAAAAGAAACCTTCCCCCAGTCTTCGAGCTCCCGATACATCGTTTCCACTGTCATCATCTGGTGCTAAGTCAACTCCTCTGGCTGTGCCGTATTCTGGCACTCAGCCACCATAATCCACTGCATTTGCTGTGCGGGAAGGCCTTAAACTGAGTCATCACATATTAAGTCAGGGCCTTTCAGTACCATCTGAGAGGACTGTTTTACTCCAGGCCTCAGTCCTGATATAGTCAATTACCAGGGACTCAGGCTAGCCTCATAAAATTGCTCTTCAGCCTAGATTTTCTCTTCAGTCTTAACAAGTCACTAGTGCTCCTGTTCTTTCCTCTTCCTTTTCTAAACTTTATTTTAAAGCCATACTACATAAATGTTTCATTGTTACATAATAAGCAATGCTCCAAAAATTACTGCAAGACAGCCTCCTCCAGCTGGAAACAGAAAATGTGCTTTAGCTGTTCCATTAGAAAGAAGTTTATCTCCTGACTGCCGCTCTCCTTCCTACCACTTGTTGCGTGTTGATACACTACAGCTTAAAGCCTTCTGCAGTAAATCTGAATGAATAGTAAAACTAGCCTGTCTCTGAGGACAGCTAGCTCGGCTACCTTTTAAACTATGCCACATCATATGTGTAGATTCACTCCACTGAGTGAGTATTAAAAGATGTCTTCAGCATTTCTGGAAGCTTTTGGCTTTAGTAAGACAATTCCACACTTTCCTTTAGGGTTTCTTCTTTGTGTTATTCCTGCCACTGCACTTCATTGTGAAAACACTCGAAACAAAAAATGTTTTTAAACTGATTCCCAGGCACTGGAATTTGATTGTCCTTACTGTCAAAGCATTGCACTGATTTCTGATCAGGGCCAAATTGTGGCAGTGTCCCAAAACAACTCCCAGTTTACGAACTAATATGAGCTAGAAACCATTCCCAGTGGCAGTATGCTTGCACCTGCCATAGTTTGGAGGCTAAGTTTAACAGGGAGAACTGGTCATTCTGTGCAGCTGGGCTCGGAGCCAGAGGGTGCTTCTGTGCACGTATAATTTACTAATACAGATGTGGCCAAGGAGCCTGACAAAAGAGAACTTCATTCAGTGCCTTCATCTCACCTGTTTATCTCAGTGCGACACTTCTGTCTTACACAACAGCCTGTTCCAAATGACACTCTTCTACACACATAGCCAGCATAAATCTGTCCATGTGAAAATTACACTAAGTTTCTATCAATTTTAATGACTGTGGGACTAGGTATACGGCCTCTCTGTTGACCCTACTATCTGGCACTCAGCAAGACAAGCAATCAGCGCTAAGAGGTGGTTATCTCCAAGTAATACCATGTTCTGACTTGCACCAACATTAAGAACTGCAGGCAAAAATTGTTCACTGTCTTATTTTGCTCTCCCTTCACACTGGGTAAACACAGTCAGGATGTGAAAGAGGCACAAGCAGGGCTTCCCCTTGCACCCCATTTCAGTGTAGGTACAACATAGCCACCAGGACAGGCTTGAGTCCCTAATCCCTTCAGCCTCTCTTGTAGCCTTTGGCATCCTGCTTGCTTAGCTTGATGCTGGTGGCACTCAGTGCACAGCTGCAACAAGAGAAAGAGAACTAAGCTCCATTAATCAAATCCAGCCCTACACTCCAAATGATTTTATTTAGATGTTACTTTCCAGAGGAAGTCTGAGTCTCTTTTGTAACACCCTTTCATTCAAATACGCTTAAGAAGTAATGACAGTTCGTCCATCTAGTCCTATGCCTTTCTGCCTTTCTTTTTAGTAAGAAAAATAGAGTAGATATATTATTGTCAGACTCTTAACATTTACCTTTAGAAGGCAACTTTAGCATTGTTTGAATATGTCTGCTAAAATGTCTGATGAACACTATAGAGAGAAGTCTGTCAAAAATCTCCGTTTCTCTGCCTCCTTCCCCTGGCCAGTTTTTCAATCAGGCTACACATTGGATGATACAAATATATAAGCAGCTTCCAGTGAGTGCTTTTACCTCAGCCTATTTATATAGAGGAGAGGTTTCTGCAGTAACATATGTATGAGTCATATCTTCCTTTTATCATGAGGGACCTACATCAGCATAAAAAGGGAAGACCTTACTTGACATTGCTGATATTTCTATAACAGAAAAGAAGGACAGCTAAAATGCTTCCTTCCTTGAAAAAAATAAACACAAGCCCAGGCCATTGCACACTTTTGACATATATCAAGAAAAGAGCAAATAAAATGAAAACATGGGGTTTTTTTCCCTAGGATACTTTTAAGAGAAGAGTGATTAAGAAGTTAGAATTTACGCCACAGAGGAAAGAGTTTGAATGGTTGCTTATGTTAGAACAAGCTATGGTAATTCAGAGTCCCTGAATACACGGAAGAAAAATAGCAGTGACATGTCATTCAAATGTGTTGCAAGTTCTTTAGGAAAGTTACCTTACCCTTTCACCTGTGGATGAAAAACTACAACTACAACTCAAACCTTGCCTACATACTAAGCAGGGCATACATCCCGTGCATGCGTGCAGTCCCAGATACCCTATCTTCTTTTCAGAGGCAGAGACATAAAATGAATGAGAAAGATGTTCCAGCTCATTAAATATTGCAGACTCCAAAGGAATACCTGTGGATGGCAGAAAGTTCCAAGAAAGGAGGCAAACCCAAATTCCAAAATCCGAAACTCATTTCTGCAGTTTGAGACGTCTTAACGTCTACAAACTGTTACTCAGTGCCTGTTCCCCTGATGCAAAATAGGGTAGGTCATTGCATTGGGTTTGCATGGAAAGGTTTTGGTAGCAGGAGGGGCTACAAGGGTGGCTTCTGTAAGAAGCTGCTAGAAGCTTCCCCCATGACCAAAAGAGCCAAGGCCAGGCAGCTCCAAGACAGATCCGCTGCTGGCCAAGTCCAAGACCGAGCCCATCAGCGATAGTGGTAGCACCTCTGGGATAACAGATTTAAGAAGGGGAAAAAAAGACCTGTGCAACAGAAGCAGCAGCTGGAGAGAGGAGTGAGAACATGTGAGAGAAACAACCCCGCAGACCCCCAGGTCAGTGAAGAAGGAGGGGGAGGAGATGCTCCAGGCACTGGAGCAGAGATTCCCCTGTGGCCCGTGGGGAAGACCATGGTGAGGCAGGCTGTCCCCCTGCAGCCCAGGGAGGTCCACGGGGGAGCAGATATCCACCTGCAGCCCGTGAAGAACCCCACGCTGGAGCAGGGGGACGCCTGAAAGAGGCTGTGATCCCATGGGAAGCCCACGCTGGAGCAGAACCCTGGCAGGGCCTGTGGAGAGAGGAGCCCACGCTGGAGCAGGTTTGCTGGCAGGACTTGTGACCCCGTGGGGGACCCACGCTGGAGCAGTTTGTGAAGAACTGCAGCCCGTGGGAAGGACTCACACTGGAGAAGTTCATGGAGGACTGTCTCCTGTGGGAGGGACCCTACACTGGAGCAGGGGAAGAGTGTGGGGAGTCCTGCCCCTGAGGAAGAAGGAGCAGCAGAGACAATGCCTAATGAACTGACTGCAACCCCCATTCCCCATCCCCCTGTGTCACTGGGGGGAGGACGTACAGAAAATCAGGAGTAAAGTTAAGCCTGGGAAGAAGGGAGGGGTAGGAGGAAGGTGTTTTAAGATTTGGTTTTATTTCTCATTATCCTACTCTGACTGGATTGGTAATAAATTAATTTTCCCCAAGCTGAGTCTGTTCTGCCTGTGATTGCAATTGGTGAGTGATCTCTCTCTGTCCTTATCTCAACCCTTGAGCTTTTCATTCTATTTTCTCTCTCCTATCCAGCTGAGGGGGGGAGTTATAGAGCAACTTTGGTGTGCACATGGTACCCAGTCAGGGTCAACCCACCACAGTCATATGTTGGAAATCACCTGATACTTTTCCAAACACTTTGGAAATGATCATAGAAATATCTTTAGATACCACACAAGTGAATCTTAAGGTATTTAGGAATTATGTGAATATCAGAGGACTGAGTTGTTAAAAATTATGTCCAAAGGAACAGAAAAGATCTTGAAAAGTAAGTGTTGGTTCAGAAAATACAGACCGATAGGACAAATAGCAATGATGGAAAAAATCCATATAGCTGCATGTGTCTCTCTCTGGAAGTAGAAAGAATGCCCCATAGATTTTCCCCTGGTGAAGCATTTATTCTAGGGCTACTATCAATGGCTACATTACAAAAAGTCACCATTCATTCCCAGCAATATTATATACTTGGCTGCAGTGTCCTGCATAGTATAAATGATGATGTTTGTGCCCTGAAGCTAAGAGCCATACTGATAAAGGATGTTCTATGGCCACCATACTAGATACATTGGGTTCTGTGTGCAAACCTGACAGTCTCCAGGCATGCAATGTATAATTCAGAGCACCTTTCCCTCCTCTTTCCTCATTTGTTGAGTGAAAGAGAGCAGAAAGTGTCAAAGGAGACAGGGAAAGAGCTACTTGCATCCCTATATGGAGAAACAAGTGTGTTTAGCCATCCTGTGCTGCCTTCCACAGGTCAGCTCCAATGTACTTTTTAAGGACTACAGATAAGTGTTTCCAAGGCCACTGTCAGAGAGCCCACTATCACATGGCAGGCTAATCTCTACGCTGCCATTGATAGAAGAGCTTACACTGCAGTCAGGGTGTCAGCTTCTGTAGTTGTAAGCTGAATATATTCCTTGATTTTAAAAGGTCACTTAGTCTGAACCCTTTTAGCGATAATAATTCCAAAAGGGATGTGTGCTAATGGCTACCCAAAATACTGCCAAGCTCTTCAAGTATATATACTTGGAATATTGGCCAAGAGAGGGGGAAAATTCTTCCTTTCACTAATTTCAGACACATTGTTTTCCATATTGAACTTCCAGTTGTGGATGTCTTGCCCTCTCTGACTTGTATATTCTCCAAAATTTCAAAGTCATAGATTCAAGCAAATCCAGGTCTAAAGAGTCCAGGGCTGTTTATGCAAGAGCTTCCCAGATGAAACTACTGCTACCTCTACAAAGCACATAAGATGCAGACTGGCACTCACTGGGAGAGACTGGCCTCCCAGTCTTCCCTGTCACTTCACATCTTAAAAAGCTATCTCGATGTGACATAGAGAACTTAAAATGACAACTAATTCCATTTAGAAATAACACTAGGTTGTGGTTTAGCCCCAACCGGCAACTAAGCACCATGCAGCCACTTGCTCACTCTGCCCGCCTCAGTGTGATGGGGGAGAGAATCGGGGGGGGGAAAGTAAAACTCATCGGTTGAGATAAAGACAATTTCATAGGACAGAAAAGGAAGGGGAAAATAATAACAACAACAACAGTATATACAAAACAAGTGATGCACAATACAATTGCTCACCACCCACTGACCGATGCCCAGCCAAGCCCCAAGCCTCGGTGCCCCCCAGGACACTCCCCCAGTTTATATACTGGGCATGATGTAATATGGTATGGAATATCCCTTTGGCTCATTTGGGTCAGCTGGGACACTGGCTGTGTCCCCTCCCAGTTTCTTGTGCACTCCCAGCCTCTGCTGGCAGGGCAGTATGAAAAGCTGAAAAGTCCTTGACTTAGTATAAACACTGTCTAGCAACAACTAAAAACATCAGTGTGTTATCAACATTATTCTCACACTAAATCCAAAACACAGCACTATACCAGCTACTAAGAAGAAAATTAACTTTATTCCAGCTGAAACCAGGACATTCTATTACTCATCACATATTTTCTGTGGTTTTGTCCTTTTATTTTTAATACTAAGGATAGTTGCATAAATATTGGGCTGTTTGTTTCTTAATTATTTTTTCCTTGGCAGTTTATCCCTAATCTGTTGCTGTAACTAAAGTTGTCAATTAATTTATTAGATTAATTTAGTATTTTTCTTGAAAAAAAATATTTTGGGGAGCATCCTTGTTATTCAGGAGGATTTGCTGATATTTTCTTTTCACAATTTTCTGCACACAGCTTATTATAAGTTTTTAGGTTTAAAATGGTAATAATACTAACGCATTTTATCTCCAAGTATAGGGTCACCAGATACTTTTTCTTCCTATCCAATGGGATGGAAGCAATTAAGTTCTCAAACTGTTGACTTTTAAGAGGAGAACTAAGGAATAAGAGCAAAAGAACTTATCAAAAAAACAACGTCCTATCATTAAAAGAACAAAGGAGGAAGAAAAATAAAAGGAATAGCATGATGTGCGAGAGAATCTCTTTAGAAACAAACTTTTCTTTCACGTTTCTTTGATGTCCTAGTCTTGTCTCCCACTGATTTTAGTCAGTAGGCTTTGGGTCAGTCTAAAAGTTTCTAAAATAGCTGCACTTGTCATCCTTCCTATTCACTCTGTAAAGTTCACTTTGACCTTTGTATTACAGATCATCTTAGTGTTGGTTTAGCACATTCAACGTCTTTGTCTCAAGTCTGCTGCCAGGGTCCATTGCAGGGGAGTTATCTTTCTCAGAGTGGAATAGATGACATTTTCAGCCAACCAAACTAAAAAAAATAAATAAATTAAAAAACATATCCTCTCCAAGTTTTGATCCATCATGTTTAGCTTTGTTCTCATTTCCAAAGAAAGAGGAAAAACCACCATGCTTAGGCTGCAAGGGGCAGGGGGGGAAGAATTGTAGTACCAATGAAAACATTTTATTACAGTATTGTCGCAAGAGCTCTTTGTCACCAAAATCTCCCCCAGTCCCCTTTATCTTTCACTGAGTACTACTCCTGCTAAAACTGGTTTACTGAAAAAACAAGCCATATTAACTAACAATAATAAAAATAATAATGGAAAATTCTGTTGTAGGCAGATTTGTGTTTTGTTTTCTAGCTTCAAATGTTTTTAATTTTCTATTTAATTTGTATTAAGGAGAAAAAACATATTTTTCCTACAGTCCCTGTTACATGTGTCAAGTAATCTTTTATGTACACTTAAACAAACATTTTATTATTATGAACATCCTTCCATTTCAAATATATTTATTAAGAACACTTTATCAGTAATTTTTTTTCATGATCTGTATTATTTCTCAAATACAATACTTTCATATCAGGAACGTCATTAGCCATAGAAAAGTTGATATGTTTTTTACAATGCCATAGCAGTGGATTTTTACTCTATATTTGTGGTCTAGATAGTGGGATTTTACTTTGCTCTAAAGACAATAAATTTTTATAGAGTTAATGCTTGTGAAGAATTCCACATTCTCTCAAAGAATAACTCTAGAAAGTAGGTATAGATACTTTTGTTTTCAGTTTTAGCAATGAAGCATAAAATACGATAGTGAAATAGCAAAAGTTGTTTATTTCTGTGTCAATCATTTTAACCAAAAAACCCAGGAGGGTGGTTATCATAGGTAGCTCTTAAAAACTCATCTCTAATGAAAGCAATGAAAAAATTTACATTATCCTACTCTAAGCACTTAGCCACCTCGCATGCTTAGCTACTGTGCTTAATATATCTTGCTGCAAAAGTTATCTGTTGTGTATACAAAAGCTGCACTATCATACATTTTTAAAAAGCATATGCAATATAAAATAAATATGATCTAATTTACTGCTGTAAAGACCATCCATTTATATAGAGAGAGTTTCATAAATTTGATTGTGGTGTTTTTTCATTAATTCATGTGGTGACTTAAAAAGTAAGAAGCAGAAATTATACCCAGTTTGCAGAAGAGTAACTAGTGATCTTCCCTTAAAAATTAAAGCTCCTCCCATTCTCCCTCTAGTGAATCCATGATGTTAATAAATGCCACCTCATAGGCGCAAAAATGCATGGATGTGCACATGTATGAAATTTCCACTGACGCAAATGAAATTTGAGACATCTGAAGTCAGGATTTAGCCCAGAGTACTCGGTGTGTGACAGCTCATTTATTCTCATAGCAATGAACAGATGAAGGAGAAAGGCTCTTAATGTGACACAGAGAGCTTTAAAAGCAGAAATGGGAATTCAGGAAGTTGCTCATAAAGTCAATTGCTTTTTTAAAGGTGTTCCTGCATTTCATGTTTACACTCAGCCTGGTGGTCCCTGATCCCTCCAGTTTCCAGTAAGAGCTGATTTGTCCTTCAGCTACAATTGCAGATGTTGGAGGACCTGTTCTTAGACTGTTAAACAGTTCAATTCACAAGCAGTCTACACAGGCCAGTTCAAAATGAAAAATTATCATCCAAAAGAGAACTAGAGAAGCTGTGGATAGAAGGAAAGCTAAGAGACCAGGAAAGCCTCTACTGCCCAGACCCATATCAGATGGTAAACTGAAGAGAAGTACCTTCACTACCACATTCTATATTTCTTCAAAATTGTATGTTAAATTACTTAGTTCAGTTAATATATTGTCCATTCTGAAATATAAATTACGGAGTCTTTCTTCTTTAAAATATAGTGCTTGTGCAATGTGCCAGGCAATCTCAACTTTGGAGATAGAAGCTTTCTGTTCTTCCAAGAATATTAAGAGGAAGCTTCAAACCATAATCTCAACAGGAGAGAGCGCTATTCTGTCTTTCCTGTGATTTTAAAAACACTTAACTACCACAGACTAGTTAACATGACCAGAGAATGCAGTCCTCACCATTACAACATAGATGTCTCTTCAGAATATTGGTCATAGACTGAGCCTTTCCCTGATTTTCTGGGGCTCATTGGCAAAATTAAGCCCTGCAATAAAATGAAGATAAAAAAGAAAATTCAAAGCAGATGCAGTAGAAAAGAAAAAGAGAGAAGGAGAGGAAGAGGGGAGGAAGAAACTGTGCCCAGAAATTTCTGTTTCTTTTTCTTGTTAGCAACATGCACACATAATACTCTGGAGGAGTACCATATACTCTGACAGTAAATTGACAGAGGATACTGAAGGGGGTAGGGGAGGGCTGTATTACAAAAAAATATTGCAGTCCAGTTTTGATACCACAAAAAAATTAACAATTTTCATTACTAAAGTCTCGATACCTTCATCTTACTTTCTCTGGTGACAATTTAGACTTCTCAGCAGATCAGTTTGAAGACCTAATTGTTACATTTGATGATTTTTTTTGCTTTCTGAATTTCTTCCTATTATTGAAAAGTCTCATTTTTTTTGTCAGAAAAAAACCCTTTAATTAAACAGAATGTACCATTAATTAGTTTTCACACAAATCAGTAAGATGGAGTGGAGAAAGAGAGCTACTACTAAAAGAAAGCTGTAGAGAAATTATGGAATTTCCTAAAGGAGTGTCTGTAGTTTCCAAAACACAATCACAGTTGACAGAAATTCTCACCTCTATTTACAATCTCACCAGAGTCTAAGGACTGAGAAAGCACAGGAGACAGTTTAATGTCTTGTCTTTCAAAGTGATCTCTTCAGATTTAGGATGAGCAGAAATGCTGAACTGATGTGAGGACACTTTCACTATCGCTACTCAATGTTTTATGTGATGTTCTATAGGGAGCTAGAAGATTTCAGTCTCTCTTGCTCCCAGCCTGGCATTTTTCACAAAAAAAATGAGGAAGACAAAAGAAGTCATGGACAATAAAATCAATCCACTCTGAAAAGACAACTAAAGCATTTCATTATAACGTTCAAATACCTGCATCAACTCAGTGTGTTCACCTCAAAGACATACACAGTAAAGTTAGAATTTTTATTTGATAGCTGACAAGTAGCAAAGAACCAAATGGCCAAATTAATGATAAATATAACTCAAGAGCAGAGTTGTTGGGGCATGCATGCAGAGGTATCATAAAGACTACAATGTGCAGCCTTAAGTTTTGAAAGCCTCCAGAAAACGGGGAGTGGCAAGGTTTATCAGGGAGAAAAGAAAATCAAGAATGTGCCAAAGTGTTGTGTGACGGCAATAAGCAAGAGAACATCAGAAATGTGGCACAAACAAGAGCTGTCAGGATGATACTGGGAGCCAAAGAGACAGTGTCAGTCTCTAAGGAACCCAGGTGTTTCTAATGTGATACTACAAAAACAAATTATATGTCCTACATGTTGAGCACTGTAGAGATATTTCATGTTAACCCTAGCTCTAGCAGTAGCACTGAAAATATCCCCATCTGGAGGAAATTTAGCTTAATAGTCAAGAATGGACATTCAAGGACATTCTTAGTCCTTTAGTGACATCTTCAGAAGCCAAACAACATAAAGGCAAAGAAAACAAACAAGGAAGCAAAAAGTTATTTGCTTTAGTTTTATTTCTGTAAGGATTTAAGAATCCCTAGTCATACTGCCAGTTATACCTATAAAATTAATGGAAGCACTGCACAAGAGCTGGCACCCTTTATTTGTCTTTCTCTCTCTCTTCCTCCCATTTTAAATATTAGATTTTTATATTTTTTTTAACTGAAAGATGTTCTGGACTTGACAACAAATGTTTCATGCATCAGGAAAACACGGGTTAGGGATTTGGAGTTCTGCCCAGTATGAATAATGCAGTAGAGTACCATGGTAGCATGAACTGTTAGAGAAATCACAGCTGCTGGTGTTCACTGCTTATCCAGACAAAAATTAGGTCTTAGTATGTTCTTGATGCCAACTAGAGTCATTAGGACAGGTATTGAAATATGGATTTCACATGCCATATTAGTTCTGTGAGCATATGTTAAATAACCCTGTGTCCCCATTCCTGTCCCCCTCCCAAACTGTTCATCTATCCTTTATATGTTGAAACTTCTACTATCTTGGCATTTTCTCCCTAGAACTTCTGCTCCAGAAAACTGAAACCACAACATGGAACAACATTAAGTATTGTAGATACCAAGCTATTTTGACAACAAACCAGAATCCCATGTATCAGAAATACTTGTCCATTAGCATTCATTGCATTTTTTTGCTTCCTTAGCCTTCCAATATTGTTGTCTGGGGATAGGGCCCTTAGAGCTGAGTCAGCTTTTCTGATTCTCAAACAAATCTTAAGGCCTAGGTGTGCATAAGACTAAATTTTTCTTTTCCTCCGCCCTCACTTATTGTCTTTGCCTCTTGAAGCAATGCTCAGCTGATATTCCAGCAAAAGCATCCTTCAGCTCTCCATCTCCTCAAGCACAGCACCACATGAAGCTCACCAGCATTCTCTCTGTTGAGGCCACAGGCCTCTCCTACATCTTAATTTCTGCTATCTGAAACAGTCAAGCCCATCAGCCTGCTCACAAAGATGCTACAAGTAAAGGGATGAAGTATTATGTGCCAGGTGAATTCCCATACTGCAGTTTCCCACCTGCACTCTGGACTACTTCAGTGGTTAAGTTCTCACTCTAACAGAGAAGGAATTCCTCCTGCAGTTCTTAGCTATGCTTGAACCAGAACTTAGGGATAAGGAGAAAGGAAAAATGTGCTGAAGAAAAGTAGCTGAGATTTAGAGAGCAGTGAGAAGGGTAAGAAGATGCTCTCATTTCTATCCTATCACTTTTGTATCAATTACAGAAGGAACATCCCAAATAAAATCAAGTACAGTCAGCTAAGCCTTCACTTGGGGAATAAGTGCCAGCTATGCATCATCACCAGATGGGACCGGCAATTCTCTGTTGACTCAACCCTGAGTCATTTTTCATTGGGTTTCAACTAAAATTGACTTTACATCATATTCATCTGAACGAGGAGCCTCTGCACTTTCAACCAATCCTCACAGTTACAGAGAAGGAAAATCACAGGAAGAAAGAGGGAGGTGAAAAATACTATGGCTAAAACTTGCTTTGTAATAGAATAGCATTAAGCTTCTGATGGGGTACATTTCCTTACTTTATGAAGGAGCTTAATGATGTCTTTTAAGAGCAATAAATAAATGGGCTGCTTGAAAGCATTCTCACGTTAGTATTGCTCTTCTCCTGCTAAGTCTGCTAATTATGGCATTTTTCCATTAATTGAGAACTTAAAGTCCTTAAAACCAGCTTTGAATCAGTTCTTTGAACTTCAGTAGTTCCTCACAATTGCACCAATATCAGACTAGCCTCACTTTGCAGTGACTACACTCACAAAGGGCAGGATGTCTGTGTCTGACTGTAAATTCCTTCCCTGACAATATGCTTTCAGGAGTGACCAAGCCTCCATCTCCAATTTTCTGCTAAAAAAGTTTGACCCGGGTATTTCAATTTCCACAAGGAGCATTGCTTGTAGCACCTAAAAATGTAACAATGTATCACCAGTTAGGTTTTCAGCTACCAGACAGTAAGGCTTATTTCTAGATTTCATTTTATGGGTATCTGAAGCAATAAAATGCAGAAGTAACTTATTTAAAGAAGCTATATAGGAAAAGTAAACTAGTTTGTCTGTATTAATCCCTAATGAGAAAAACTGCACCATACCATCACATTAAATATTTAAAATCACCTTCCCATGATAAATTTGCATCAGGCTCAATGTATTACATGTCATTATTGAGAGTTTGTCTGCAAAATCCAACAAACTGGTTTGCACTTTCTCATCTATTCTTAGCCTTCTTGTTTATTTATTCTTATATGTACAAAGATGTCTACAAATCTGAACCCACTCCATCAGACAGGCTTGTATCTACAGGATACATGCAAAGCTGACTTCAGAGTGAATTTTTAATAATTTCTTTTTAAGGCTGAGAACAGAACGGATCAAACATTGAATATGTTGTAATTTTCCAAGTTCTTCTTGTAGGTTTTTGACTCTGAAGAAATAAGATATTTCTCAGTCCTTAGTTTTTCATCTTCAGTAATATGAAATGCTCCTTGAGACAAGAGTTGTTTTGATTTTGGGTCTCAAAAAAACCCCAAAAAACAAACCCAAAACAAACAAAAAAAACACAACAACGCAGGAGCAGTCATTTTCTCTTTTCACAAATAAGATAACCTATAATCATAATGTTTTTTAAAGCAGCGTATGGGCTGCCATTTTCATTTCCGAAATGGAGTAGAGACACAGCCCAATTTCTTCTAATTTAGTTTATATACTTCTTTTAGAACACATGGAGATCACCAGAAAAATATTCTAGACTCCTGGTGACTTCTTGAAACTTTTAAAATCCAGGTATGAGAAAGTGGTCACCCTACCTTTCAACAGGTTATGGACAATAAAGTAGAACAAGTAAATATCTCCTGGCAATTCTTCTCTTCCTGCCAGCCTGGACCATGGCATAGTGTGCAAGCAAGAGTGCGCAAACAACATGTTGCCAAAACTTGCTGCTCTGGGGTAATATTTAGAATATAGGATTATGAACTAATAATAAATTATTTTTAATCTCCTTAGAAATACACCATATCTCTAAAAGTACACACAAGCAGTTTCAACCAGTTATGAATGTTTAAATAGGACGTTACCTTGCTTACTTATTTTCTATTTTAACATTAAATGATGTGCATAGAAATTTGTAACATAGTATAACTTAAAAATATATATCTTCTAACGTAAACCAAAAGAAAGTCTAAATTATGTCTATGATAAGATTATTTCAGCTTACTTCCCTTCAGGTTTCTCAAGCTGCCTTGTTTATATAAATCTAAATTTTATTTTCAATGTATTTAAATTATTTGGTATAGGATTCCCCATTAAATAAATTGCATTGAGTTTGAGGGGAGAAGAGTCTCTATTCTGTTTTTTTATTTCTAAAAAAAAAAAAATTTGAGTAAGAGAAACATGGATTTTTTGCAGCCTCCTGAGATTTCTGATAGATTATTTCATGTGGTTTTTTTCGTCTCTAACAAATACACAGAAATGCAGAATAATATCCTACAGGGAACAATTGATTGAACTGGCCAGCCACTGATGGTAAAAATGAGTCTAGCAACAGGAAATTGGTGAATTTGAAAATGAGGGACTATGAAGATAGTAATTATCATTTCAAGCAAAGGAAACAAAGAACAACTTTCTAGCACCTTAGAACCCAGAGGTAAAAGATTGAGATAATATACATTCAAATAAATGTCTCCAGTTTTACTAAGTGCCACTGTAAAAATTCTGCTTTTCCATCAGTCTGAAAATGTTTTAGTGGAAGGTGAATACAATGAGACATGAGAAATCAAGGACTTTCTCTAAGGTCCTCAAAGGGGAAACCGTGAGTCTGCTTAAGGAACGAAACTCAGAAGTGAGGTGGAAAAGACAAGGGAACACTTTGGAGTAATGCATCTAAAATAGAATGTGTTTCATATGTGTTCTTAAAGATTTCCCAGAAAAGTGTGCGATACTTAAGCAGCGTGTATTATTTAAGTAATACTTCAGAATTGTATTCCTCTTTGGAAATACAAAGACTCTTACTCAGGATCAGAGCTATGAAAGGACAAATAGTGCAATGAGATTAATAGCTCTGTCCATGCAAGTTCAGATACTTGCATTCTTTAACATTATAATTTCTTTTTCCAATACTCCATGATGGAAAAAGAATATTAATAGTGGAATTTAATGAAGGGAACTGAAGCCAGAGAGGTCAGGGTGAGGGGAACTCTGCAGAGTTGCTGATACTTAGGTGTTCTAGACTCCAACATAAAGGTAGCCCATCATTCTCCAAAAGGTAGAAGAAAAACAGTGTACAAGCTCCACTGCTCTATACCCATTACAGCAACTTTCTAAGCTAGCACAAACAATATTTGTTTGATGTTAGTAGGGTAATATGCAGGGATGCTTTTGCAAGATTGACAATTAACAACTTTGTTATGAGATCCCAAACATTCCCTGTGACAAAGTCAATCGGGCCAATGCCCAATGGTGAATCAAGTTGTATTGCAGTCTACTCTCCCTTCAGAAAGACATAACCATCCTCATGGGTTCAGTCACAGAATGGCCCTCAAATTGAGCAGCAAACTTTCCCTTTCTAAACACAGCTGAAGTACTTGCTTAAATACCTGGAACTGCCGTCCTTGCAACTATCCCAGATTGGGATTGATGACCTTTACAGGATTTCTACTCCTAAAAGGAGTTGTGGGAACTTTCCTGAGGTCCGACATTCAATGATGCCTGTGGCAATGTTCTACTGCTGAGGAACCTTTGAGATGGGGTTTGCAATGCTGAACTGAGCTCTCACCATTCCTGCAGGAAATCATTTCGTTCCCATTACTGACACTGGCAGCACAGCTCTAGGAAATTATTCATTTTGGGATTACAGCTATGGAAGAGAGGAACTATAAACTCCCAACTATAAAGGAAGCAGTGGATTGGTGTGCTCCTTAGTCAGCAGCCAGCCACCCTGTCAAGTGCCCAGTCTTTAGCGGGGAAACCAATGATCCAATCTGAGGACTGAATTCCTCGAACCCTTGTCATTCAGTGGTGCTTTCAGAGGATAATGCATTTCTTGCTGGAGCGTCTCTCATCACTCGGGAGATGTACAAGAGTCAAAAGAAAACTACAGAAATTCCTAGGACTGGAACTAGGGAAAAATACTGAATCACACAGAATCACACTTTTCTATTTGGTGGTAAAGACCCTTACCTTCTGATCAAGACTTTCCACAGCATTTGGCTGTAAACAAGTCTGTAATGTGAAGATGCTAGGCCACGGTGAAGATGCTGAATCATGTATTCACCACACATGCCTTTTCTCATTGAGCTGAGCTCTGAACAAAGCATCTGTGAGAGAATTTTTGTTCCAAGGAGTGTGAAAGAACCTAAGAAAGCAGTGATTTTTTTATTGCCAATGTGTGACGGAAACAGTTCTCAAGCTCCTCTTCTGTTCTGATAATGTACTACTATTCAGTGGTCTGAAATAATATGTGTATATCACCCAAGCAAGAACTTAAGTTTTGAGAGATTTGACGACACTGTTGATAAGTCAAGATTCATGTTCTCCCAACATCTGGCTGACATGTTCAGTCCAAGAACCCTCTCCCTCTCCAGTGTGTGTTAGTATCTGAGGAAATAAGAGGACTTGAAACAAAAATGATGGTATTCTTGCCTGAAATCTCTTTATAATAAGGAGTCAGAGGATGTAAGAAAATATAAGACTTTGTTACTCTAGTCATTTATTTAAGATCAGTGGTGGCAGGCCCAACAGGGTATGGCAAAAGGAACCAATTAAATATTACTTATTTGTACTTATTTGAGTTTTAAATGCTAAAGTTCTGTAAAGTTTGTATATCTACTCATACAAATATGTAATAAAAACCTAGAGATCCTGGTCTACTGAGCAAGTCCTACCAAAATAACTATTTTGCCTCATTTGTCCTTCTTATATTTTTTTGCAAAACTGAGTATCTTTATGGGTGGAACACTGAAGGCCTGATATACTGGGTCTATAATGAATCTCGTAAGCTGCAACGATTTCTGTGGAATCAGGATTGATTTTTTGTTGTTCTTTATCCAAAACTGAAAAGATTTTAAGAGGTGGATTGTCAGATACAATTGCTTCATGAGAAGGAATAGCAATTAGGATGTCTTCTGTGTAGGTTAACTCCCTGACCTCTCCTGGAAGCAGAAGGAAAAGGAGTGGCCCTGGTGTGCTGTTGACAACCTCCAAACCACCAGCTTGCATTCATACAAATTCCTTCATCAGCTCCACATGAACAATTTCTTTATTCCATGTGAGTTGAAAGGCTTAAGAGCATGACTAGAATACATTTTTAACAGATGCTTTTGAGTGTTTGCCATGACAAGTCAGACAGTTTGTACACTGTCTGGTATGAGGGATTCTGTGCATCTCTCTTTCCAAGTGAGATATGAATATGCATTTTTTCACCTTCCGTTGCCTGGTCTCTCCATCTTGGTGCAAGATGTAGTGAAAACATCCTGGTACCTGTCTCAGGACTAAATAACCACAGATCACCCAGAAAGTGGTAAGTGTCCATTAAAATACAGTGCCTGGGTATATAAAGATGGATCTCTTCACAGTTATTTCTTCTAGTCTGAACTCCAAGAAGGGCACAGCTTAGAAAGAAGTGGTCTGCAGGATACTGACCACTTGTCAAGGCTGATCAGAAATGCAGCCAACAAAGTTACCTGGGAGGTGTAAAAAGTGATGGTCTCTTCCTAGCTATTTTGGACACGCAGGCAAGACATAAATAGCATAACTACAGGATCAGAGACAGACTTTGTGATTCATAGCTTGTTGAATAAACCAGGTAGGAAAAAAGTCTAGCTGGTCCTGTTGGCTACAGTGCTTTTTAGAGCCACCACAAAACTAATATCTGTATTTACTTCCACTATAGTTTTTCCCTGACTGGACCTCTGAGAAATGCTGTGTTTATTGTATTGCAGACTCGTCAGTGGGGAAAAACAAATCTGCCCAGGCTTCACTTGGGAAACCCACAACCTGGACTGACATAAACAATTAGAGACTAAGAGCCCATACAGAGCCAACTGAGGCCAAGCAGGAGTTCAACAGCACATAGTTCTAGCAGATACCGTGTTTAGGTCCCACTATGAAGGCTTTACCAAGCCTACTTTGGGCTCAAGGAGAATCACACCTAAAGATACATGCTTCAAATGGAAAAATTCTTTATAAAGGACCACATCTAAGTTTTTTAATGAAATGTTTATCTCAAAAAATACACTCATTACTCAACTTTCATAAAGTTGAAACCATGGGGATAAATATGCTTTCTTCTGCCTAATCACAAATAACCTCTAAATGGGATACTGGCCAAAGAACTCTTACCTCGTTTCAGGAAGAACATTTAGGCTAACAACTGGCATAGGGAAAGTCATGCATCCAAGTGTCTCAGGCTTCTCAGGAGTCCAGAGAAGATCAGACTGAATGGTTTCCTATGTGGATTTCTGGTGAGTACCTGGAAAAACAGATCCCACTCTTCTCAAAGCTCTTCCTGAGGCCAGGAAGTAGAAGGTACATTCTCTAAGCTACTAGGCAGTGGTATTACCCTCTGCTCTAGTCCTCAAGATGCTGCATTCGCTGAGTATGTTACTGAGCAGCTCTAGGACAAAGAACTTGACTAACTTCAAGAAGCCTATAAAAACCATACATGAAGTGCTCTTGGGTGTCCAAGAGAGAGAGAAAAGGGAGGCAGTAAGAAAGGCAGACAAGAAAAGCCCTGCCAGAATCAAGCAATTACAATATTCCAATGAGAATTTAAAAAGAAAACAAACAAAAACAAAACAAACAAACAAAAAACCAAACCAAGAACACTTGATTAATACAAATAGTCATATCACCTATGTTTTTACTTAAGCAATAACTACCAGAAGTGAAGCAAACTTTTCTGGTACACCTTCATCCACTCTAGATTATTCATAAGGTCAAGCATTTGCAAAGGAGGTTATTTTGAAACATCGGATTACTCCAGAAACTTAGCCTTATCTAAATTAGTTCTGCCCACACTCTCAGCCAATAAATTTCTCTACCTGTTTGCATATTGATTTTTTCCCATCTTTTATTTATTTCAGCTTCCTCAGGGGTGAAAAGAAAAAGTCTATTAAGCAGCTGACAGGAAGTATGAGTTCTGAAAGGGTTTTTTTGCTGTCAAATGTCTCTCTGGCTGGATCACCTTACAAATGTAAATTAAAAGGTGTAAAATGTAGTGACCTGGAGTAGAATTCTAATTTGACTTAGACAACACATTTTCTCATTCAAAACACAATACATTGTTTTTCTGTTCTAACACCCTGCTGATCTGGATCAGGACCCATTAGCTCTCAGCTCTTTTCTGGTATGTAGAAAAAGAACTGTCTAAAGGATCTTTATTCTCTTTTTCTAGTCCATCCATTTTGCTTCCCTTTTTCTGAAACAAATGAAGCAATGCAACATATACTTATCTGCCCCATGGACCTCAGCAAGTAAGCACGAGAGTTAAAGCAATAATCAACAGCAGTAGCTTGAGAGATTTTACAGATGGATAATTAACAGTCTATGAATACTTATTTCCATACACTTTTGTGTCTGTTTTAAAATGTCCTTTGGATAGATTTACATTCCTGTGACACTCACTGGGCAGGGCACTTAACCTTTAATACCACTATGAAACAGTATTGCTTCTTGACAGTTCTCAGATGCTAACAAGTTCTCTCTACTGATTTAACCTTGAGTATTTCATCTCGTGCAAAGGCGTGACTTTTCCAAGAGATCAACAGGAATATATAATCAAATGAACAGCTAGATAATGCCGAGCTGATCATTCACTAGCTCATTTACAGCACTTTGTGATTAAGTTTAATTAGTGTTTATTTCTGATGAAGCTGTTGTCTTACAAAAGTTTTCAGTACAAAAAAGGATTACATTATTTACTGTTCCTTGTAGACCCAGTTCTCCCAAACCAGCTTTGGACAACCAGTTGGTAGATCTGAATCTGCCTAAAAGGGGAAAGCAGGCAATTCTTAGCTAGGGATTGATGCGTACTGGGCAAACTTCCTTTTAGAAGCAAGAGAAGAGCTAAGAGAGCTATGCATTAACAGGACTGTAGCTAATCCCTCTGGTTCCTAAGAAAATACAAAAACCTTTAGCGTAGCCATTTACACTATCCTATTGTGGTCCTACTTCTGAGTGCAAGAATTTAGGCAGAAGTTTCCAATGTTAGTACAGTATGGTCCATAGCTGAGAGAGTAACTTTAGTAGTTAAGTATATAAAAATCATCAATTCCTAAAATAAATGCATGAATAAATAAATAAATAAAAGCCAAAGCTTACCTGGGGATAGACACCTTTCTAAGATAATAAAACATGCTGGAGATACTATTCAAAAAAACTATCCCACCCCAAATCTCACATACCGGCTGGCCTACAGTGCAAGTGCAATTTTTCCCTGACCTACTCAACACCAATGGTTTGTCCAAAATACTCTTTGAGGATTCCCCACCACCACAAGTGGCAGACAGAGGTAGGACATATTCAGAGAAATAGGTTAGTATAGAGACCTGTATTCAATTTAACCCATTGCTATCTTGCTTAGGTTCTAAGACAAATTATATGGTTTTATTTTCTCATATTCAATAAACATTTTCAACAACACCTGTAGTTTTATGAGTTTGCAAATGGCTGCTACTGCATTAACCATAAGTGTTCTAAGAGAGATGTATGAGAAATTCCTCCAGTTCTCTTCCACTGCCTTGTGTGCAAATTTGAGAGAAACTGGAATAACTTTATAGCCTGCAAGTGTCTTGTGGAGGCATAGAAAGTTTCCTGAAAGTGACTTTACATTGTATCACTGATTGCCAGGATGTGGCTAACAAGTTCTGCTACAGCTTTAATTCATTGACCTGATAAAGCTCCTTGGTTGTCACAGAGCTCTGAAGTGCTGCTTCAAGGTGTTTTCTGGGTAGAAGTTTCATTTTAGACAGGACAGGATCAAGGATCAAGAAACTTACGTCAAAACATTCAAAACACTGAATAATAAAGTCAGAGCAGTAACATTTTACACCTGCACTGAATATCATTAAGAGCTACAATAGAAAAATAGTCCTGCAAAGAACTCACTGAGCTGAGTTCCCTGTTGTATTAGGCAATTGTATCATACATGCCTTTTAGGCTGACTGAACTATCTAGCAGCAAGCTTATTGTTTTGGGGTTTGTTCCCACTGCTCCAGTGGGAAACAGCATCCTTCTGCTCTGAGGGTTGAGATTTCACTGTGCTTTGAGACAACAGCTTTTACTTCAGACTAGAGCAGGCTACAGATACACACCCAGCCTCCCGAGATACCCCAGCCGGCATCCTGTAACTCAGTTGCACATCTGAGCTCAATGCTCTCCTTCAGAGCTTGTTCTAACACAGAAACAAGTTATTGCAGTAATTCCCTGCCTTCTGTCTTGTGAATTGTTCCAGGTTTTCTTCTACCTTGAATGTGTCTCTACCTCATCAGCTATCCCATTTTGTTCTCAGGTTCAATAGCCTTTCCCTTGCTGAAAATGGGCATTTTAATTTGGGGCCATGATTAACACCTGCAGCCCCCTCCTGTTTTTTCAGATATATTACTGACAAGCTTTCTGCTGGTTTTTTGCCATGTTGGTGTCCAGTTCAATATGATGAAGTAATTGTCACCTTATCCTGACTTTCTGCTATGCAGCTTAATTTCCTGGTCAGGTTCTTCTGCATTACTTTAACTCATAACTCCTGATTTCTATTTCATAACCCTTTTGAACACACAGCCCTTTGCCTTGAAGGCTTTTTCTGTTGTTCCTAAAATAAACTCCAGATGGCTTTTCTACCTGTAACTTGAGGACACTGCTAGTATTTAAATGTTTTAGAGTAGCTGACATTTTTTCAAAGCCGTTTTGAACTCAAGAGCCTTAATACAATGGGCTCTTCCCTAGGTCTTTTAATCATTCCTCCGTTCCCTAACAGTGATGCCCCAGAGCCTCAGCTACTTAGCCCTGTAATAACAGAGAAATCCTAGAGTGTCAAACATCCTTCTTAATCCTCTCTTAATCTGTTGTTCTTAACACATGACAAAGGGAGGCACTTGGCTTTGTCAAGGCACACCGACCACCAGACAGACTGAGACGTTTCTGCAACATGCAATTCTCCACTCAGCTTTTTGAAAGTTTCTCTGCCATTTTCATGCTGCCTTCCCAGCTCGTCTCCCCTCCCTGCTGCCTGCCAGCCTGTTTTCTCCTCAGTCCTCTCTCTTCCCAGCCAGCTCTTCCAATGGCCTCTGAAATATTTTCCTCTTGTCCTAAAATATTTTCCTCCTGCCTCTGAGCTGCCAGCTCTCTGCTTCGCCCTCTCCCATAGAGGCTCTCCCTGCTCCCAGCCATCCCCTGTTTACATGCTTCCTTGGGTGGGGGAGAGCAGGGCACCTCCTGCTTGGCAGCTCCCCTTCAAGAGCTTTTTCTCAGTTCTCTACTGTAGGATTTCCAATTCAATCATACTTAGGTACAGATCTATTTCTATCCTTCCATTTAATTCTGCTTAATTAACTTGTATATTACATAACAATTTTAGTGTAGCTTGTATATGGGAACTACTTTACCATCCTCCCCCTAAGCAGTTTGATTCCAGAAGTGTCTATTTCAGCCATGTTTGCTATCTTGTTTCCATGCCATTATAAGAATAAAGTGTTTTTTTCGAACATAATTTTCTGCTTCTCTTGATTTGCACAGGTCCTTCAATATTGACATCCCAATTAAAACCTTTATTCCACTGTGTTTTTGTCACCCTAGATATCCACCTTCAGGTTCTGCCTGAGAAGCTCCCTTTTCTCCACTCTTGCCCAAGTTTCTTTCATTAACAAGAATGGCATCACAGTACTTGCTCATTAATCTCATCTATTTTCTTTTCAATATTTGGTACCACACTTTCACTAGCTGAACCACTTACGGTACTACTGTTCTTACTAGTTTTGTTACCTCATTTTTCCTTGTTGTCTACCATCCTAACCTTTATTTCTGCATTTTTTTCATTTACCAGATTTTTCTGTTCTTGTGGATTGAAAAAAAGCTGGAAGGCATTGGAGATTCAGGCCCAACTTAAGTAGAAAACACCTCTTACATCACCTATCCTGATTGCTGTACTCACGAGGTTAAATATGGAGTTCAGGTGATAATAAAAGTAATATATGATTCAAAAATTCAGCAATGCTTCATCACTATTTTACACGCTCTTTCTCTCTAAAACAGGTGACTTAATTAGAATAAATTAGGTCTACTTATTTTTTAAAATAAAGTGTATTTTCAGCAGTAATAGTAAAACTACATGTTACATTATTTCTGTGACTCATTTTAAACTTACATTTTACAGCCACTGCCAGGGTTGATGTTAATTGTGCCTGCACTATATCACACTTGAACACTCCTTGAAGTGGTAAAAGTGTTTATGGAGGCTAGATTTCCTTTTTAACTTGTCTTCTAGCTTCAAGGAAATTTAATAAGATCACCTGAAAGAGACAAACTGCTGTGTCAAAGTTTTTTCTCTTGTGCTTTTTGAAAGAGATGACTTAATTTCCTTTCCTTCCCGCTATCCCTTCCACCACAAAATACATGCAAGTATTATATCTTATTTATACCTTGTTTCAGAAATAGAAGCTGTTACATGTCTATGCTAAAGCATGAGTAACGTGAGATAGACTCACAAGCCAAAATCCAAGAGCTGTCACATGCAGCCCATGTAACAGAAGTGGAGAGCCTGATGATCTGCAGTTCAAATCACTATCAAATCAATTGTGCACAAAAAATTATGACCATTTTCTAGCAAATTGGTGTCTCTGTGGATTGAGAAGAGCTATAAAACACAATTTCAAAAATGTAGTGCTAAGAGCTTAAACAAAAACTGCTAAGGAAATTCCCCATGAATTTTTCAAGCTTTTGGTGAGATTTTTATGTTCACATGAAATTTGAAAGAAAAGCTAGAAGGGTAAATATTTGTTCTGAGAAGTCTGCAGAGACTACATCTGAAAAGGTTTGTCTGTGCCTATTACTACTATATTTAGAGATAAGCATTGGACACACACACACACACAAAAATCATGAACTTTACCTTTCGCTGATTTTGAGACTTCTGGATATGTATGTTGTGCAGACAGTTCCTTCCTTTGAGGGTGACAGACAGAACTACAAAAGAAAAATAGAAAAGAAGTCAGGTTTCCCAAATCAATGTTTCTTTATTGATTCTCCCACTTTTCCAGGACTGTTTCCTTTTAGCTGATGCAGGTGACCTGCTGACACCCCTCTTTCTTCATGTGACTGGAAATTGCTAGTTGATCACAATCACAAAGTAAAGATGGAGTAAGGACCCTTTTTGCAGGAGTGCATAGTATTTTACCTACCAAAGCAAACTAAACCATTATTTTCTCACAATTCCAGATTTTGTTGCTAATCCAAGTTATTTGCAGAAATGTACAGATCAAGTGGAAAAGCAAGCAACAGCTTTTTGGAATAAGGGCTTCTAAAAAATGTTCCAAAGGTGACAGATCTGTTACTTCGACAGCACCTAGGCCAGATTAGAAATTTTTCTCCTAAATTATTTTTCAAATATAAACTGAGTTTTGATTGAACTTGATGGGCAAACACATAGAAGTGCAGAAATGCTTGCTATCAGTTTGAAGTTAATCAATGGTTTAATTATTTGGTAAAAATATGGGAGGGCTTCCTGGTTTATTCAAGAAAATAATGGTGTCTGCAGAGGTGAAAAAAAATTGTCTTTTTCCAGTCTAACAACTGGAAAAACCTGTGAAAGGTTAGAAATACTTCATCTTCATTTCGTATATATCCAAGCAAGCTGATTGAAATTCATTTACATAATAGAGAATTTGTTTTGGTCCTAGGATGGTATCCCAAAAGACATTTTAATATAAAAAGGAACACATTTGGTGTATCAACTGAATTTTTTTTTTTTAAGATGATGCAGGTAGTACCAAGACTCTATGCCCTATGAAAAAACAGCAGCAAAGCATTGGTGATTATTAGTATATAACAACTTTTTACCATATCAGCACCTTCCAGAGTTTCAAACTAGTATACATGTAATTGCCTTTTTGCCCTTGTGTCAGAAATAGCCAAGGCTTCCCTTAGCCTTTCCCAGCTCATATTTTAATGCATTGTGCATCTTCTCAACCAACAGAATTATAGTTCAGCTCTGACAGTAAGTATGAGTTCACGCTGCAGCAAGGCTTCTGTGCCAGAGCTGCTTCAGCCACAATGCAGTACTTTCTTCCCTGAACACATCATATCTGTGAGTGCAACTTGGAAGATAAACTCCTTACCATGGCTGTGGCACAACTTATAAATGCCTCACAAGGACAGATCCTCTACCACAACACAAATTAATTCCAGGCTGCCATAGCTGTTTTGTTACTTGTCAAGTGTTTGGTATAGGAAACAGTTTGCGTCCTACACTTCCCCAGAAAAGATAGACCTGTTTTAATTCCCTCTAAGTTTTACATATGAAGCAGGACGGTTTGATTTATACCAGAAAACGTCCTGCAAGTGACAACAAAAAAGACTGAAGCAGCTTTCATTTAGCATAGTGTTAGGATAGTGTGGAAGCCAGCCACGGGCTGCTTTCTACCATCAAGAGGAATCAGCTGGAAGGAAATGCAAGTGAACTTGGATTCTTCTGCGCAGAAGACAATTCCATTCAGGATCTATGGGTTATCTATTTATGTGAAAGCATGTATTTCATAAACCAGCTTGTTGCTTTGTGGCCAATTACCTTGGGCTTTATGTTAGTGCTGTTTTATAAGTACTACAGAAGGAAAATATTTTAGAATTGAACTATACCCATCTCTTTCAGGAAACAATTTTATTTAGAAACATGTCTCAGCCTTTTCTACAGGGATTAGTTATAAAAC
>JANHGO010000012.1:41419294-41448415 GCA_024606505.1 Aquila spilogaster
GATAGGGAAGGAACTGGCTGGTAAAAGTTTACTGATAAGAGAGGGTCTGGAATGTAAGCATCAGCCTGGTGGGACTGCGCCTGTGCACAGCTTGAGTTCATGGAGAGTTCACGAGGAAGAAGAAGATATCTTCATCCCTGAGACCCCGGTCCATGTCCACCAGGAGGCTCTGAGCAAGCACAAGCTTGAAGAGACCCTTTAGAACTCATTGTAATACAAAGCGGGGATAGGTTATAAATATGTATTAGGTGCTAATGTATATCCATATCTGCGCACTATAAGTAGCTGCTTGTTAGATGATCAGGCATGCGAGTTGGGCAAAGTTATCTCCCTCGCACCCTCTGGCAAAATACATACCAGCTTTATAACCCTTAACTGAGTTATAGAGTTTGTTCCGCAAATCAGAATGAAAACAAATCAAAAATACCCACCCAGTGGCAGA
Source organism: Aquila spilogaster (assembly GCA_024606505.1). Taxonomy (NCBI): domain Eukaryota; kingdom Metazoa; phylum Chordata; class Aves; order Accipitriformes; family Accipitridae; genus Aquila; species Aquila spilogaster. The sequence continues at coordinate 41,419,737 of JANHGO010000012.1, forward strand.
CTGTAAAATCTGTGTAGATAGACTTTTCTCTTTGTTTTTCCCTCTATTGTTCTACATCCTTACTGCTTTGGGATGTGACATCGCTTTGGAGCCCCACGGTGCCTCTCCCTGCTGCTCTGAGCCTGTAGGTAGCATTGCAAGTAGGAGAAAGCAGGAAGGGCTGGTGCTCCTGGGTGGAAATTGAAGCTGAATGGGAATGAAGCAAAGCACAGGCTTGCCCACTTCAGTCCATAAAATGAGTTCCCAGTGGAAGACTTGTTGCTTGAGACTGTGCAAATTAAATCTGAAAAGGTCAGAAAAACTTCCTGGTTCACAGTTTTTCAAATTAAAATGTCAGAGGAGACCATTATTAATGCGTTATGGGAAACAGTCTGAGATTAGCACAATAAGGCATATATTAAATAGGCATTTTCTGACCTCCACCAATCCCTAACAATGTTGAAAGCATTCCTACCATATCCACCTGTATTGCTGGGACCTACTCGAAGTATGTTTTCCTTCCCAGCATGATGGAAAGAAATGCAAATTTGGATAGGCAGAGTGTACCTGAAAACATAATGCCCAAGTTCCCTACGTCTTTATGTTCCTTATTCTGCTGCTGCTTCTAGATATTGCCTGTAGCTGTCATTTCCACTGATATGCCCTTAGCAGCTGTGCTTCAGCCAGCCCAGCCACTGTGCCATCACTCACAGCCGCAGGGCAAGCCAAGCAGCCAGCACAACGCCCTGTTTAGCTACAAGTGCCATCTGATCTCTCAGTTCTTGGATATGTGGAGGTGTGCCTTTCCCTCAGAGACCACTCATCAACTCTGCCCAGTAACCCAGCTGTCTGAAGGAGATCTGTCTTTCTGTTTCAGGTCCCTGTCTGCCAGCTCTGAACTGCAGCCTGCCAATCTGAGAACCAATATTAGCTCATTCAGACAGCCATTTGCTTGGAAAAACGCATCAAGGCATTAGACAGGGGAGAAGAAACGTAACTTAAAGCAAACAAAATAGCCAACCAATAAGTAAACATAACTGAGGTCAACAGTAGAGCAAGTGAAAATGCAAGCACCAGATGCCTTTCCCCAGACAAAACCAAGAGGAAAAAATAAGTGTACTCTATCAGAACAAATTATGAGAGGCCGTTTTTCATCTGCATGCATCTAATACCCTCCCTTCTTCTCACGGGAGGAACAACACGGAATTATCCTTCACAAGGAAAAAGGAAACCAGAAGCAGCTATTTATCCCTTCCCCAGAGTTCAGAACAGCAGCATCCTTTCACCAGCTAAGCATTCAGGACAGTTCCTTCAGTACCAGCTAGGCTGCGCTTCAAGTGAAGCACTACTGGTAACACAGTCACCAAAACTATCACTAAAGTCTACCAGCTTGCCTAGAAAGCTGTCTGAAAGGAGTGTTGCACCAAGCCTGTTTGGGGTACGGCCAAGCTTCTTCAATCTGGTTTGACCAGCCCCTAATTAACACTCCTTTTATAGCTGAAGTTATTAGCGCTGAGTGGATTAGTGACATGATGGTGTATGTTCATGGCACATAACTGCTACTCCCCGGGCTACACAGTAAAATTTAATCACCCAGACCCAGCGCACTTCCTCTCCAGTCTTTCAGTTTTGGATTTATCCCCCTAAAATTGCCTTTCCTGAGAATTTTACAGCTAGCTAATTGACTTTCTGTTCCTTCTCTTGCACTGTGCACGAATAAGGTCTCTTCAGAGTTCTGCTAGCAGCTCTTTCATTTAATAAAAATAGTGTATCATATTCATAAACCACCCAAATGGAAGGAAGGTTTGCAAAAAGCACAATGTACTTAGAAGAGAAATTATCATTGAAGATATCAAGCTTCATATAATCTTCACTAGACAAAATGCCTGAGACGTGGCTGAGGAGGACCACATGCTGAAATACCAAATGAAGATTCAAGGAAGACTGATAAAAGAAATTTATTTTCTCATCTTTCCCTCTTCGCTCTTTTTTTCCCTCTTTTCTTTTCTCCTCTCCTCTCCTTTATTTCAGTGTTTCATTAATTCTGGCACCAGATTCTGTAAAGGTTTTGATTGCTTTTCCCCAATTTACACATAAATTTCCACTTTTCAAACATTATGGAATGAAGCCATAAAGCAACCCACATTGCAGGCCATCTTGTATTTGCATATGACTCCAGAAATGAAAAAATATAAAATGCAAACTATTCATTGACAATTACACAGTCATCATCATGTTTCAGAACCAGAGCTAAAATGTGGTCGTTCTTTCCACTGTTCCAAAATTTAATTGGATGTTTGCTGAGTCTGAACACTGAAACCGTTATGGATAATTTCACATTTTGGACACCACTGCTGCATCCATAAAAGCTGGGTATCACTACCTACTCAGCATCAGACACGCTGTATGTGGGTGCATCTATGTTTCTGCATCTATTTTTCTTCTTTTTAAATATACAGAAAGCAACACAACATAAAAATACATTCTATATAAAGATTTTTAATGAACAGTTTCTAGATCATTGTTGTATATCAATTCTTGAACTCTATGACTAAAAATTCTGCATGGGTTTTCCCTGATTATTCTTTCTCCTTCCACTGAATCAGAATTAGAAGAAGCATGCTGTGTGGCATTTGGGGCCCTTTTTTACATCTTGATTACATTTAAAACAAGATCTAAGCTGCATATGATATAAAGGTAAGCAACTAAGGAAATGTTCTGTTGCTTTCCCTTAGTGGCTTCCACTGTCCAAGGCAGGCCGGCACTGCATTCTGAAGGCTCAGAGAAGCTGGATCTTAATGACATTTTCTCCTAATATGGACATTCAAAATGAGGTCTGACACCGGTTTTCATTTGGAAAACTTGGCTCTTCAGTTACAAGCCATCAGCTCAGAATATCTAAGCTCTACGCGGGTGCAGGTTATCTCTGATACAGCTCTTACCCTCTTCACCACATGGGTGGGCAGAGACCTATCAGAGGACATAAGGCTGGTGCTGCCCTGAGAAGGACAGAATCATAGAATTGTCGGGGTTGGAAGGGACTTCTGGAGTCTAACTCCCCTGCTAAAGCAGGTTCTCTACAGTAGGTTGCACAGGAAAGCATCCGGTTGGGTTTTGAATATCTCCAGAAAGGGAGACTCTGCAACCTGTTCCAGTGCTCCGTCATCCCCAAAGAAAATACGTTTTTCTTTAGAATCTTAGAATCACAGAATCATGAAGGTTGGACAGAGCTCGAAGATCATCTAGTCCAACTCCAGCTCACCCCCACCAACAGTTTCTATCAGTGCCACATCTCCACAGCTCATGAACACCTCCAGTGAGAGACTCCACCACCTCCCTGGGCAGCCTGTGCCCAGTGTTTAATCCTCTTTCTGAGAAGAGATTTTTCCTCATATCCAACACGAACATCCCCTGGTGTAACTTAAGGCCATTACCTCTTGTCCTATCACTAGTCACTTGGGAGAAGAGGCCAGATGGGCAATCTTGTTGTAAAATGAAATTACATCAGTTAAGCAGGACTTTCCCCCCACAAACCTGTGTTGGCTATGTTCCTTCACCTTACAGCTTTTTTAAATCTGGAAGTCAGTTATCAGATATAAGCAGCTTCAGAACACAGTCCTCAAATGGGTGGTTTAAAAACAGAGATTTCAGTTTCATCAAAAGCTGGAAGAACAAGCTCTTGTTTTTTAAAACATAAAACCAAATTGGAAATATTTATCTTTCTCATTATTAAGTTTGAAGCTACACCAGGCACCCACGGGAGCAGCAGGCAGGTAAACAGGAGGGAACTGTTAACAGCCCAGGGAATGTGGAAATGGGGTTGTGACAACTGAAAGCATTCAGGTGTGCATTTACTTTAAAAGAACAGAGCCCTCTCCACCCCAAAATCAGAAAAAATGTTTGAGCCCTTTCTCCACTCATGCTGCTATTTTACCAATTAATGTCTCTACCATAGCAACACATTTCAAGCTTGAATACATACAGTGCATTTATTGTTCTTAATAAACTCAGTGCAATTATTTATCTCTTCTGTATCATATTCACAAAAGATGTTTTTCCCCCTGTACAATAATTACTTGTATTCTATTCTCATTAGGTACACAGAGGAAAATGATATGGTTACTGTATAGCAGCTTTTAGCATGAGTAGCCTGGAGGACTTTATACATTTCTAATCACAGTATCATGGTAAAATAACATGAAACAAACCCAGAGTCAGGGCCAGCCATCTACCTGCGGACAGGGACTGGCAGAGGTGCTCCTGATGCTAAAGCACTGCTCTGGAAGTCAGCATTAATTTCCTGCCATAGAAAAGCACAACATACACACTGGTTGGGGACTTGGACAGGTCTCATAAAATTGTCCTTCAGCCTAGATTTTCTCCTCAGTCTCAGAAAGTCACTAGTGTACCCATTCCCTTTCCTTCCTTTTGTAAATGATGTTAAAGACATATTACATATGTTTCCCTTCCCAATAACCAGCAGTGTTCCTGAAATTATTGCAATACAGCCTCCTCCAGCTGAAAGCAAACTGTGTGCCTTAGCTATTCCAGAGAGAAGATTATTTCCCGATGGCCACACTCCCTTGTCAGCCCTGCTGTGAGCAGGGTCTGGGGCTGTTTAATGCAGAGCATTGGGCACTCATTGCAGGGGGCCTGAAGCCAGGAGTACACTGTGTGCCTGTAATTGGCTAATACAGATGTGGTCAAGGAACCTAACAGCAAAGTGCTACATTCTGTTGCTTCATTTCACCTGTTTCTCTTAAGGTGCAACTTCTGTCACTCGCAACAGCTTGTTTCCAGTGACCCTCTTCTACACACACAGCTTGTATAAATCTGCTCGGATGAAAAATAGAGTAAGTTTATATAAATTTTAATGACAGTGGGACTAACTATTCAACCTTATCGCTGACCCTACTGCTTGGAACTCAGCAAGACAAAAGCCAAGGGTTTCAGTGTGGTTATTTGAGTCTAATACCAGGTTCTGACTTGCACAGCATGAAAAACTGCAAGCCAAAGCTGCTCACTGTCTTACGTAGCTCTCCCTTCACACTAGGTAAACAATCAAGCTGTGTAAGAAGCATGGGCAGGGCTTCCCTGTGCATCACCCAGCCACCATGACAGCCCTGAGTCCCTAATCCCTTTGGATTGCCTCCAGTGCATCTGCCTGCTGAGCTTGGTGCTGGGTCACCCATGGAGCTACAACAAGGAGAGTACCAACCTCCATTCGTCAAATCCAACCCTGTACTCCAAACATTTCTACTCAGATGTTACTTCCCAGAGGAGGCGTGAGTCTCTTTTGTAGTGCCCTTTTATGCAAACATGCTTAAAAAGTAATGACAGTCCATCTGTCTAGTCCTATGCCTTCTTTTTCATATGCAACACAGCAACACTTCCTAAAAACTGCTGTAGTAAGAGATGCAGAGCAGGGCCATTATTTTTAGTCTCATAACATTTACCTTTAGAAGGGAACTTCAGCTTTGTTCAAATGTCTGCTAAAATGCCCAATGGCACTACAGAGAGGAGCTAAGTCTGTTAAGTCTACACTTGTCTCCCTCCTTTCCCTTCCCATGGCCAGTTTTTCAGTCAGGCTACACACTTGATCATACAAACATCTCAGAAGCTTCCAGTGAGTGCTTTTATCACAGGCTGTCTGTGCAGAGGAGAGGTTTCTCCTCTCTATGTAACGTAAGTATGAGTCATATCTTGCTTTTATCATGAGCAATCTGCATCAATATTAAAGGGAAGACCTTACTTGACACCACTGGTATTTCTATAAAAGAGAAGAAGGAAAGCTAAAAAGCTTACTTCCCTAAAAAAAAACATACAAGCCCAAGCCATTGCACATTATTAACATATATCAAAAAACAAACAAACAAAAACCAACACAGCAAATAAAATGAAAGTGTATTATTTTTCCCTGAAATTCCTTTAAAAGAAGAGTGATTAAGGAATTGGGACTTACTCCATAGAAGAAAGAGTTTGAAAGGGTTGCCAATGTTAGAACAACCCATGACAATCCAGAGTCCCTGACCGTAAGGGAGAAAACCAGCAGTGGCACATAACTCCAATGCGTTGCAAGCTCTTTAGGAAAGTTACCTTTTGTGTTTGCCTATGGATGAGAAACAGGAACCTGACCAGATGCTGGATGGGGCACACATCCTGTGCTTGTGTGCAGTCTCAGGTACCCTGTCCTCATCTCAGAGACATAAAATAAATGCAAAAGATGTTTCAGCTCATTAAATATGCTGACTCCAAAGGATTACCTGTGGAATTCAGAGTGGTGCAATAAAGGAGGCAAACCTGAACTTTAAATTCATTTCTGCAACCTGAGGTCCCTTAGCTTCTGTGAGTTGTAACTCAATGTCTCATGCAAAATAGGGTGGGTTGTGAATTACACACCTGATAGTTTTCCAAGCACTTCAGCAATGAACAAAGCAATATCTTTGGATAACACTCAAGTGAATGACAAGGTGTTTAGCAATTACTTGAAGACTGGAAATCTGAGTTGTTAAAAAGTATGGGCAAAGGAATGGAAAAGATCTTGAAAACTAAGCAGGGCTTCAGAAAGTAGACACTGATAAGGACAAATAACAGTGATGAAAAAATCCATTTGCCTGCATGTCATAGGCTGCAATTAGAACAAATGCCTCACAGATTCCTTCTGAACAAGCATCCACTAGAGCTGCTACCACTGGCTACATTAAGGTCACCATTAATTCTCAGCAACGTGTCATGCCTCAGTCTTCTGAGTGTCCCATATATTAAAAATCTGATTTAAATTAAAAAAAAAAAAAAGATTTAAAAAAATAAAACATTATACACATTATATTAAAATATTTAAAAAATATTACACTTTAAGCCCCAAAGCTATGACTGCTACTGACAAAAGCTGTTGTACGACCACTGTGCTAAATACCCCTTTGGTTCAGTTTGCAACCCTGATGGTCTCCAGACAAGCAGTGTGTGTAATTCAGTGCTCCTCTTTTTGCACTGAAGTGAAAGACAGCAGTGAATGACCAGGGAGACAGAGGAAAGGTTACCTCTCCTCTCAGGAGAAACAAGCACATTCAGCTTTCCTGTGCTGCCTTCCACAACCCTGCTGCAATGCACTTTTTAAAGGCTGTAGATGGGAATTTCCGTGGCTGCTATCGGAGCCCATCACCAACTGAGGGCAAATCTCTGTGTTGCCACTCACAGAAGAGCTCTTGTAGAGGTCCTAGTGCCAGGTCCCATAGGCTGGATATACTCCTTGATTTTAAAAGGTTTTTAAATGCTTTTAGTGACAGTAATTCCAAGAGGGAACTGTGCTAATGGCTTCTCAAAATACTGCCAAGCCCTTCAAGTATATGCACGTAATATTGGCCAAGAGAGATGGAAATTTCTTCTCTTTGCTGATTTCAGACACATTGCGTTTCCTTTTGAGCTTCCAGTTCTGGATCTTACCTTCTCTGACCTCTACTTGCTCCAAAATTTCAAAATCAGCAATCCAAGCGAACCCAGGTCTAAAAAGTCCAGGGTCACTTAAGCAAGGACGCCCCAGATGAGACTACCACTGCCTCTATGGAGCGCGGGAGATGCAAACAGGAGCTTACTGGGAGAGAGTGGCCTCCCAGTCTTTCCTGTCACTTCACGTCTTAAGAAGCTATCTTGATGTGACACAGAGAACTTAAATGGCAATTAATTCCATTTAGAAAGTACTCTATTATTCATTACATATTTTCCGTGGTTTTATCCTTTTATTTTTAATACTAATGAAATTTCAGTAGAAATTGGGCCTTTTCTTAATTATTTTTCCTTGGCAGCTTATCCTCTATCTATAGCTATAAGCTGTCAAGTGCTGTATAACAATGAAGTTTATTCATTTAGCTTTTTTCTTGGGAAGAAAAGCATTTTGGGGAGCACAGTTGTTATTGGGGAGAATTTGCAAATATTTTCATTTTATAATTTTCTGCACAGAGCTCATTATAGATTTTGAGGTTTAAAATGGTAACAATACGAACTTACTCCACCTGAGAGCACAGGGTCACCACCGCTTCTTACTGTCCAATGGGATGGAAGCATGATGTATGAGAGAGTCACTCTAGAAACAAACTTTTCTTTCACAATTCTTTGATGTCCCAGTCCTGGCTCCCACTGATTTTAGACAGGAGGCTTTGAGTAACCCTGAAAGCTTCTAAAATAGCTGCACTTGTCATCCTTCCTATTCACCCTATGAAGTTTACTTTGACCTCTGTAGTACAGATCATCCCAGTGTTGGTTTAGCACAGCCAACATCCTTGTCACAAGTCTACTGCTAAGGTCTGTTGCAGGGGAGTGAGCTTTCTCAGAGGAGAAGAAGAGATGACATTTTGAGACAAGCAAAGCAAAACGAAAATAAATAAATAACAAAGTAAATAGAAAAATATTCTCTCCAAGTTTTGATCCACCAGGATTGGTTTTGCTTTCATCCCCAAATAAAGAGAATAAAACACCACGCTCCTGCTGTAAGGGGAAGGAAGATTTGCTGTACAAATGAAAATGTCTTTTTATGGCATTGTCACAACAGCTCTGTGTCACCAAAAGCTCCCCAGGCTCCCTTTATCTTTCATTAAGTGAAACTTCTGTTAAAACTGAATTACTGAAAAAATATGAAAATCTTTATCATCAGGCTGTATTAATTAAAAATAATAATAGCAACAAAAAAGCTATTGTAAGGAGATATATGATTTGCTTTTACAGCCACAAACATTTTTCATTTTCTATTTAATTTAAGGGGAAAAAAAGAATGTTTTTTCTAATATTTTCCTTAGTTACAGGTGTCTAAGTAATTTGTTATGTACATTTATACAAACCTCTTATTATTGTGAACATCCTTCCATTTTAACTATATTAAGAGAACTTTACCAGTAATCTTTTTCTTTTTCCATTATCTGTATTATTTCTTAAATGTAATGCATTCATATCAGGAACTCTCTTAGCTGTAAAAAAGCTCTGATGCTCTCTATAGTGACATGATAGGAGATTTTTACTCTAAACTCAGGGTGTAGAAGGGGGGATTTTACTTTGTTTTAAAAACGATAATTTTTATGGAGTTAATGTTTATGAAGTATTCCACATTCTTTCAAAGGATATCTCTAGAAAGTAGGTATAGACCTCCTTTATTTTCATTAATAGCAATGAAGCTTAAAATACAACAGTGAAATAGCAAGAGCTATTTATTTTAATGTCAATCATTTAAATAAATAAAAAAAATAGGATGGGGGTTGTCATAGACAGCTCTTAAAACCTCATCTCTAAACAAGTAAATGAAAACATCCGTGTTGGCTTCAGTAAGGTCAGGATTCTGCTCTAAGCCCCTATCTACCTTCCTGCTTAAGCGACTGGGCTTAATAAACGTTGCTACAAATTACACACTGAGTATAGCTGCAACAACAGTACAGGCAATTTAAATCTGATCTAATTTACTGTTGTAAAGTACATCCATTTACACAGAGTAAATGTTACTCCTTTGTTTCATCGTTCCTCATGGTGACATAAAAAGAAGCAAAAATTATAACCAGTTTGCAGAACAGTATCTAATGAACTTACCCTAGCTCTTCTAAAATCAAAGCTCCCCATCCTCCTTCAAATGAATCCATGGCGTTAAGCAAATGCCATTTCCCAGACATGCAAAGACATGGATGTGCACATGCATTAGATTTCCATTGGTGCAAATGAAATTTCAGGTTTTGGTATCTCCAGAGACGGAGACTGCAAAACCTCTCTGAATTTATCAATATCAATCAATAAATTGAAGAGAAATAACTTCACTACTTCACCTTCCATATTTCTTAAAAAATGTTAAATGAATTAGTTCAGTTAATACATTGTCCATACTAAATTATAGTCTTTCCTCTTCAAAATGTAGTGCTTGTGCAAAGTGCCAGACACTCTTAACTCTGGAGATGGAAGTCCTCTGTTCTTCCAAGAACACTAAGAGGAAGCTTCCAATCAGTGCCAACAGTAGTGATACACAAAAATGCCTTGCCTCCTTCATTTCTCCTCCTCTCCTGTGCATGCATGCACAAGGCCATTTGCTTTTTCCTCTCCAGATAAGTGAAGTTTTAGACACCAACTTGGAGCAGAACACCTTGGCAGAGTTTAATGTGAGCTGGGACCCTTTTTAAAACTGGCTCAGATGGGAAAAAATACACATTGTTTTTACCACAATGTTTTTTGGTAGTCTGTGAAAAATGACTGAGCAGTCTGTAATGGAATAACACAGGTTTTCTCATGGCGTTTGAGATTAGCGTTTCTTTGTGGGGAAAAATAGCTCAACATGTAGGAGCAAAAAATACAGATAATGGTTCAATTTTTGTGTGTTAGAATAAGTTGAATGCAATAACTTCTCCAATAGAACCCTTTAAGTGCAAGTTTGAATCATGAGACAGATACAGGCTATGCTTTACAGCAGATCAAGTGTACCAGCATCACTTTCCAAATGGTGCAGCATTAAATATTATTATTTCCTCTAATTAGAGCCCTAATTATAGCACTGTTTGTGTAGATAGCAGGCATATCTGCACAGCACAGATGTGACAATCTAGGTTAACTAAGTCAAACAAAATAACAGATAAAACAGATACTTGTGATGTTTCCTTGAATTAACACTTGAATTCAATAATGGCTTCAAGTCTTAAGCCACTGCACAGGAGTTAAATGCAAGCTATGGGATCTGCCCTGCCATTTAAAAAACCCATCACTGTCACAGACCAGCTAACATAACCAACAAATACAGTTCTCATGGGTAACACAGCAGACAATCCTTTGGAATATCAGTCATAGATGGAGCTATTATTATTATTTTCTATCCTTACCCCTTTTCCTATTACTGAAAAGCCTTTTTTTTTTTGGTTAGGTTTTTTTTTTTTGGTCATATGGAGCTTTAATTAAACAGAATGTATCATTAATTAGTTTTTGCACACTCCAGTAAGAAGGTGGGGGGGGGGAGAAAGAGAGCTATTACTAAAAGAAAACAGTAGAGAAATAGAATCACAGATCACAGCGTGGCTGAAGCTCGAAGGGATCTCTGGGTCTACTCAGCCCAACTCCTGCCCAGGCAGAGCCGCCTAGATCGGGGTGCTAGGGCCATGCCCTGACCTCTCTTTACAACATCACCAGCAACCGAGGACTCAGAGCACAAAGGAAATGGTTTTATGTTTTCTCTTTCAAAGGGACCTCTTCAGATTTAGGACAAGAAATGCTGAACTGATGTAAGGACTCTTTCACCACCACTGATCAATGTTTTATATTGTGTTCAGTGGGGAGTAAGAAGATTTCAGCCTCTTTTTCTCCCAGCATGGCATTTTTCATAAAAAAAACATGAAGGAAAAAAAGTCACAGACAATAATACCAATCCACTCTGAAAAGGGAACTAAAGCGTTGCACGACAATGCTCAATACCTGCATCAGCTCGATGTTTTCACCTCAAAGACATATACAGTAAATACAGAATTTTTATTTGAGAACCAACCAGTAGAGAAGAACCAAAAGGCCAAATTAATGATAAATATAACTCAAGAGCACAGCTGATGGGGCATGCATACAGGCATACCATAAAGACTGCATTGTGCAGCCTCAAATTATCGTAGCTTCTTTAAAAAGGGGACAGGTAAGGTTAATCAGGAAGAAAAGAAAATCAGGGATGTGCCAAAGTGCTGTGTGAAGGCAGTAAGCTAGAGAACATCAGACACGTGGCATAATCACGAGCTGTTGGGAGGATACTGAGAGCCAAAGAGGCAGTCACTGTATGAGGAATCTGGGTACTTTTAATGTGGCACTACTAAAACGCATGACATCTCCTACGTCACTGCAGAGATACTTGATACTAACCTTAGCTCCACCAATAGCACTGAACATATCTGCTTCTGGAGGTATTTTAGCTTAACATTCAAGAATGGACATTCAGGGACAACTTCATAAGTCAAATGACAAACGCAGAGAAAGTAAACAAGGAAGCAAAAAGTTATCTGTTTTGGTTTTATTTCTGCAGGGACTTCAGAATCCCTAGTAATACTGCCACTTATATCTGTAAAGCTAAGGGAAGCACTACACATGACTTAGTACCCTTTTCCTCTCTCCATACCTCCTTGTCTAAATATTAGATTGAAAAAAAAAAAAAAAGATGCTCTAGACTTGACACCAAATGTTTCATGCGTCAGGAAAACACGAGTTAGGGATTTGGAGTTCTGCCCAGTTTAATAATGCAGTGGAGTACCATGGTAGCATGAACTGTTAGACATCTGCTAATCTATACTGCTTGCATAGATGAAAATGAGGTCTTAGTATGATCTTGATGTCAACTGGAAGCTTCAGAACAGTACTGAAATATGGATTTCACATGCCATATTAGTTTAGTGAGCATATGTTAAATAAACCTGTCCTTCCCCCTTGCCCCCTCCCCAGTCTGCTCAGCTATCCTTTATATGCTGAAAGTTCCGTCTTGGCATTTTCTCCCTAGAGCTTCTGTTTCAGAAGGCTGAAACCACAACATCAAACAACAGTAATTACAGCAGATGCCAAGCTATTGTGGCAACAACTCCAGAACCCTATGATTCAGAAATATTTCTCCATTAGCATTCATTGCATTTTATGAACACAGGTTTTTTTTCCCTTGTTTTGTTTTCCAATATTTTTTTCCATGGATAGGGCTCTCAGAGTCCATTTCTCCAATTCTCAAGCAAATCACAGACATTCTGGAGACTAGATCGAAAACAATAAGGCATAAAGGTTAGGTGTGTATGTGATTTGATTTCACTGTTAATTCCCCACCCATGTTGTCCTTGCTCCATGAAGCAATGCTCAGCTGAACTTCCAGCAAAAGCATCCTCCGGTTCTCGATCTCTTCATGCACAGCACCATGCAAAATCATCAACATGTTCTGTTAAGGCCATGTACTACTTTTACATTTGAATTTCTGCTATCCAAAACAGTCAAGTACATCATTCTGCAAAGCAAGGGAAATTAAATAATACTAATTTCCTAACAAATGTTGAATTAATGTCTGTCAGATGACTTCCCACACTGCAGTTTCCCACCTGCACTACTGCAATGCTCCAGTTCTCACCTTATGGGAGGAGGAACTCTTCCCTTATCTAATCTGAACTCAAGGACAGTGAGAAAAGGAAAAACGTGCTGAAGAAAAGTGGCTGAAATTTAGAGAGCAGCAAGGAGCGTAAGATGACATTCTCATTTCTATCCTACCACTTTTGTAGCAATTATGGAAGGAACATCCCAAATAAAGTCAAGTACAGTCAGCTAAGCCTTCACTTAGGGAACAAGCGCCAGCGATGCGTCATCACTAAATAGGACCAGCAATTCTCTGTTGACTCAACCCTGAGTCATTTTTCACTGGGTTTCTACTGACATTGACTTTACATCATATTCATCTGAACAAGCAGCCCCTGCCCTTTCTACCAATTCTCACAGATAGTGAGAAGGCAAATCCCAGGAAGAAAGAGGGGGTAAAAAGATTATGGCTAAAACCCGTCTCATAATAAAATACTATTAAGATTCTGATGGAGTACATAGGCCATTTTCTTACACTATGAAGAAGTTTAATGATGTCTTCTAAGAGTAATAAATACACAGGCTGCTCAAAAGCATTCTCAAGATGGCATTGCTTTTCTTCTGCTAAGCCTGCTAATTATGACATTTTTCCAATAACTAAGAACTTAAATTCTTTAAAGCGGCTTTGAATCAGTTCCCTGAACTGCACTCGTTCTGCAGAGCCACACCACGGCAAGAGTAACCTCACCTCACAGCCAGTGCCCTCACAAAGGGCAGAGGTCTGAATCTGACTGTAATTCCTCCCCACAGGACACACTTTCTGGAGAGACCAAGCCCTAGTCTTCAATTTTTGCTAAAAGACTACTGACCCGGTCATTTCAATTTCCACAAGGAGTATTGCTCATAGCACATGGAAACATAAGAATGTTTCACTAGCTTGCTTTCCAGGTACCAGAAGGTACGGCTTATGTTGGCTTATTTCTGAGTATCTGAAACAATAAATTCAGAAGCAGCTTATCAGAAGAAGCTACAGAGAAAAAGTAAACTAGTTTAACAGTGCTAATCCCTAATCATAAAAACTGCCCCATACCATCACATTAAATACTTAAATCCACCTCCCTGTGATGCATTTGCATCAGGACTGATGTATTACATGCCACTAGCGAGAATTTGTCAGCAAATCCCAACAAACTGGTTTGCACTTTCTCATCTATTCTTAGCCTTCTTGTTTATTTATTCTTACACATACAATGCTGCCTACAAATGTGAGCCCACTCTGTCAACCAGGCTTGTATCTACAGGATACACGCAAAGCTAACTTCAGAGTGAATTTTTAATCATTTCTTTTTAGGACTGAGAACAGAACGGATCAAGCATTGACTATGTTGTATTTTTCCAAGTTCTTTTTATAGTTTTTTTTTCTCTGACACTGAAGGGAAGAAAAAAAGATATTTCTCAGTCCTTAGTTTTTCATCTTCAGAAATATGAAGTTCTCCTTGAGACAAGATTTGTTTTGCTACTGCACCTCAGTAGAAAAATAAATAAAACAGGAGCAGGTGGAGCAGTTATTTTCTCGTTACACGACTATCATAAACTATTATCATTATTTTTAATGGTTCTTTAAAACAGCATATGGGCTGCTAGTGTAATTTCAAAAACTGGGGGAAGAGACAATCTCATTTCTTCTGAGCCTTTTTAATAGGCTTCCTTCAGAATGCATAGAAATCATCAGAAAACATATTCTAGACTCCTAATCATACCTTGAAACTCTTTGCAGGTACAAGAAAATACTCACCCTACCTTTCATCTGGTTATGAACAACAATACAGAACAAGCAGAAGACCCCTGGCAATGTCTCTCTTCCTGTTGGCCAGCACTACTGCAATGCATGCACTTTGAGATGACATGAGCAGCATACTTCAAAAACTGTCTGCTATGGGATAAACTTTAGATCATAAAAATAAGCACAAACAATCATTTCTTCTTTATCTCCTTAGAAGTACAACAAATCTCTGAAAGCACACACATGCGCTAAGTCAGCCAGTTAGGAATGTTTAAATAGCATATTACCTTGCTCATTTATTTTCTATTTTGCTGTTAAGTGACGTGGATAGAAACTCATACTATGGTATAACTAAAAATGTATATTAAAAAAAAGTAAAGCAAAGCAAAGTCTCAAAGATTTTTATGATGAGATAATTTCAGAATACTTCCCCCCAGGTTTTTTCACGCTGCAGTGTATACGTGAATCTAGTTTTCATTTCTGATGTATTTAAATTATTGGGGATAAAGTTCCTCATTAAATAAATTGTATTGAACTTGAGAGGAGAGGAGGCTGTATTTTGTTTTGGTTTTTATTTCTTAAAACAAAAAAATGGGTGAGAAAAATGTGCATTTTTTTTCCTGCCTCCTGGGTTTTCTGATGAATTATTTTCGCGTATGTTTTTCTCTTCTAACAAATACACAGAAATGCAGAATAATATCCTACAGGGAACAATTGATTGAACTGGCTGGCCACTGATGGTAAAAATGAGTCTAGCAATGGGAAATCCGTGAATTTGAAAATGAAGGATGATGAAGTTAGTAATTATCGTTTCAAACAAGGGAAATAATGTCCTAGTGCCTTAGAACATAGAGGTGAAGGATTGAGATAGTATAAAAATAACCATATCCATTGTACTAAATGCCAGTGTAAAATTTCTGCCTTTGTATAAGTCTGAAAAAACTTTAGTGAAAGCTGAATACACTGAGAAATTAAGGATTTTATAGAGATCTTTAAAGGGGAAACCATGAGTTTGCTTAAGAAAGAAAACCCAGAGGTTGAATGGAAAGACATGGGAACACTCTGTAGTAAAATGTCTAAAACAGAACATGTTTCAGACATATTTTTTAAAGATTTGCCAGGAAAGTGAGTGATATTTAAGCACTTAAGAATTACTTGAGTCATACTTCAGAACTGTGTTACTCCTTGGAATACAAACAGTTCAGAAGTATGATGACACTGAGTCAGGATTGGAGCTATGAAAGGCAAGTAAATAGCACTGTCCATGCAAATTAAGCTATTCACATTCTTCAATGTTAGGATGACTTTTCCCAACACTCCATGATGGAAAGCAACTATTAATAGTGGAATTTAATGAAGGGAACTGAAGTCCAGGGAGGTCAGGATAAGAACTCTGCAGAACTGCTGATACTGGGCTGCTCTAGATACCAACAAAAATGTGGCACGTGAGTTCTCCAAAAGAGACACAAACTAGCAGTGCCCAAGCTCCTCAGCACTGCTCTACACCCAATACAGTGAGCAACACTGACAACACAGCTCTAGGAATCATTTGGGGTAGTAGCTACAGAGGGGTGGAACTATACATTCACAACTATAAAGGAAGCAGTGGATCAGTGCGCTTCTTGCAGTCCCTAGCATGCCCAGGCCATGGAGAGAAAAGCAAGGACCCAATGTGAGGACTGGCCTCACTGAATGCTGACATTCAGTGGTGCTTCCAGAGGGCAACACAGTTCTTGCTGGAGTCTCTCATCACTAGGGAGAGTTACAAGAGTCAAACACTAAAAGAATTCCTAGGACTGGAATTGAGGGAAAATACCAAATTACACCTTTATAATCATTTGGTAGTAAAGAGCTTCTGATCAAGAATTTCCACAGAACTTGACTGTAAACAAGTCTGTAATGCGAAGAAGCTAGACCATGGTGAGTCATGTATTCCACATACAAGCTTCTTCCCACGGAGCTGAGCTTCTGAGAAAAGCATCTGGGAGAAAATTTTTGTTTCAAAGGCTGTGAAGGAAAGGAAAGCAGTGGGTTTTCGTATTGCCAAGTGTGAAAGAAACAGATCTCAGGCTCCTCTTCTGTTCTGGTAAAATACTACTATTCTGTGTATGAAATAGTATGTGTACATCGCCCAAGGCCTTAAGTTTGGAGGCATTTGATGATACTACTGATAAGTCAAGATTCACGTTCTCCCACATGTAGTTGACATGCTACCTCCAACAATCCCCTCCATCCAGTGCCTGTTACTATCCAAATAAATATGCTCGTTGCAAAATGGTCGCGGTTTCAGGTGTACCAAAAGGAACCAGAAATGCAAGCAATGCCAACTAGGAATATGCATGGTAAAACATTTCAGTATTTTTTTTGGAACTGTTCTTATCAGCAGGACATCAGTACAGCTGCCAGTGAAGTTAAAACCATCATCATCCTGGAAAGAACAACTTTGTAAATTGCACTGATGGAAATCCACCTCTGTTCATTTAGACCTGTTCTGTCTGCAGATTAATGCCATCACTGAAACAAGAAGCTGCCTCTCCCCTCAGATCATGCAACAACATTCATGTTGCCCCTGTCACGGTAATGGAAGGAAAAGAAAAAATCCCATAACCTACATGGAAATCCAGAACAATATATAATAGATAACCAAGAGTTTCATCAAGATGTTTGAACAAGTATTTTTATGACAATTCTGCTTATCCATCTAAATCCATTAAAAAAGAGATCTCGAAACAAAAGTAATGGCGTTGTCTGAATTCTCATTTCATAATAAGGAAGCAGAGGATATGAGAAAATATAAGATTTCTCCTACTCCAAACATTTATTTAAGATCAGCGGTGGCAGGGTCAGCATGGTATGGCAAAAAGAACCAATTAGATATTACTCATCTGTACTTTGAGTTTTAAATCCTGAAAGTTTCATGAAGTTTGCACATCCGCCTGTGCAAATATATAAGAAGAGATCCTAGAGATGCTGGCCTCCTTGCCACATCCTACCAAAATAATTATTTTACCTTATCTTTCTTTTCTCCTTTGCAAAACCGAATATCTTCATGGTTGGAAAACCGAAAGCCTCAAATTCAGAGTCTGTAATGAAACTCGTTAGTTGTAATGATTTCTGTGGAATCAGAATTGATCTTTTTTTTATTATTGTTTACCCAAAATTCAAAAGTGCTTAACAAGTGGGTTGTCAGATACAATTGCTTCACGAGAAGAAGCAGCAATTAGAATGTTTTCTTGTTGGTTAACTCCCTGACTTCTCTTGAAAGTTGGAGGAAAAGAAGTGGCCCTACTGTTACTGACAACTTCTAAGCCATCGACTTGCACTCATACATGTTCCTTTATCAGCTCCACAAGAACAGTTTCTTTATTTTTTGTGAGCAGAAAGACTCAAGAGGATGACTAGAATCTATTTTTAACAGATGTTTGTGAATCAGTGCCATAACAATTTGGAGAGTATGTACAGCTACAGCTTACATACTGACCAGTACAAGGGATTCTGTGCAATTTCAAGTGAAATTATGAATATGCATTTGTTCACCTTCTTCACTGACTGGTGTCTCCATCCTGATGAAAATGCAGTGGAAACATCCAGGTACCTGGCTCAGCATTACTTAAGCACAGATCTCCCACAGTGATAACTGCCATTCAAATACTGTGCCCGAGTGTAGAAAGATGGATCTCCTCATACTTGTTCCTTCTAGTCTCAGTTCTGAGGCCCACACTACTTAGAAACAAGTGATGTCAGGAATACTGGATGCTTGTCAAGGCTGATCAGAAATGCAGCTGACAAAGTGACTGGGGCAGTGCAAAAACCATGGCCCCCTGCTATCCATTTAGAGGTGAGACAGGAATAGCATAACTATAGGATCACAGATAGGCTTTGTGATTCCGAGAAGAACCTGTGTGCCAGCTCACTGAGTAAACATGGCAGAAAAAAGTCCAACTGGCCCTGTTAGCTGAAAGGCACTTTTTGGAGTCACTACAAAACCAATACTGTACTTACTTCCACTGTTGTTGCATCTTAACCGGACCTCTGAGAAATGCTGTTTATTGCAGTGCAGATATGAAAGAAGATGAATGGGAAAAATCAGAGCTGCTACCAAGCTGCTGGCAGGGACCACAGGATGCACTGTCGTGAAGAGTGAGAAACTTCTGATATGGAGCCACCATGACCAAATGGGAATTTAATGGTGCATGGTTCTAGCAGATACTGTGTTCAAGTCCCACTGTGAAGGTTTTGCCAAAACTTCCGTCAGCTGAAGTAGAGCCATGCCTCCATGCTTCAAACAGAAGAATCCCTTCTAAAGGACCACATTTAAGTTCAGTGAACCTCTCCTGAATGTCTTGCTCAAAAAGACACCACTCAACTGTTATAAAATTGAAAACATGTTCTCCTACATAAAAAATCTCTAAATAGGAAACTGGCCAAAGGACTCATCTCACTTTGGGAAGGTCATCCAGGCAAACAACTGGCTCAGAGTAGGGCAAGCACCTTGGTGTCCTGGGCTTCTCAGGAATCCAGAGGAGGTGGGATCCTATGTGTATTTCTGGTAAGCACCTAGAAAAATGGATCCCACTCTTCTCAGAGCTCTGCCTGAGGCCAGGAAGTAGCAGATGTGTTCTGTAAGCTATTAGGTGCTGGGATTACCTACTATTCCAGTCCTCAAGATGCTGCATTCACTGAGTAGTTTATTGAGAAATGGTAGGGCGAACAACAAACTTCAAATGCCTATAAAAGCCATACATGAAGTACTCTTGGGTATCAAGAGAGAGACAAGCAAGATAGAAAGCAGCAAGAAAGCCACATAAAAAGGTCTTGGCAGAATCAAACAATTACAAAACTCCAATGGGGATTAATATACATATATATCGAAAAACAACAACAAAAAAAAACCCCACTTATTAATACAAATAATAATACCTAAGTTTAACTTGAGTGATAATTACCAGAAGCAAAGTAAACTTTTCTGGTACACTTTCTTCGGCTGTATATTATTCATAAGGTCAAACATTTGCAAAGGGGGTATTTTGAAACACTGGATTACACCAGAAACATTAACCTTATCTAAATTAGTTCTGCCCACACTCTCAGCCAGTAAATTTCCCCACGTTTGTATATTGATTTTTTCCATCTTTTATTTATTTCAGATTCCTCAGGGGTGAACAGAAAAGTCTATTAAGTTGCTAACGGGAAGTTTGGGTTCTGAAAGGGTTTTTTGCTGTCAAACGTCCCTCTGGCTGGATCCCTTTACAAATGTAAATTAAGAGGTTTAATAAAATGTAGTTATCCAGCATAGAATTCTAATTTGACTTAGACAACACATTTCCTCATTCAGAACACAATATGCTGTCTTTCTGTTCTAACACCCTGCTGATGTGGATCAGGACCCATTAGCTCTCAGCTCTGTTCTGGTAAGCAGAAAAAGTATTCTGTTTTTCTAGTCCTTCCATTTTGCTTCTCTTTTTCTGAAACAAATGGTGCAGTACAGCACACACTTATCAGCCCCATGGACCTCAGCAGGTAAGGATGAAAGCAACAGCCAACTGCAGTAACTTGAGAGGTTTACAAACAGAAGTTAAGCAGCCTATGAATCCTTCATTTCCCCAGTTGCCTCTCTGGATTAAAATGTCCTTTGGATAGACAGACACTCCTGTAGTGTTCACTGGCCAGGGCAGCCAACCCTTAACACCATTTCAAACAGTACTGCTTCCCCATGCTTCTCAGGTGATAACAAATGATTTAACCCTGTGCACTTGACCTCCCACAAAAGTGTGACTCATCTGAGAGATCAGCAGTGTTATGTAACAAAATGAGTACATAGATGGCACTCAGCTGGTCACTTATTAACTGATTTACAGCACTCTGAGATTAAGTTTAATTAACATTTATCTCTGATGAAGCTGTCACTGTACAGAAGTTTTCAGTACAAAAAGAGCAACAGTATTTACACCTCTATCGAGACCCAGCTGATGCTGGCAGATCTGAACCCACCTGACAGGGGAAGGCAGGCAATTCTGAGCTAGGGAGCAGTGTGTGCTGGGCAAACCTCTGGTTAGAAGCAAGATCATTGTAAAGAGAGCTATGCCTTAACAGGACTGTAACTAATCCCTCTGGCCCCTAAGGCAATGCAAAAACTCTTCTGTCCTGTCGTAGTCCTATTTCTGAGGACAAGAATTTACACAAGTTTCTAATCGAAGCATGGGCCTATGTCTGTAGCTAAGACAAAGCATCTTTAGCAGAGATGTATAAGAAAAATAAGCAATTTCAGCAATTCCAAAATAAATGAATACCTAAACAAACAAATGACAGAATTTAGCTGGGGATAGACTCCATTCTGAGGTAACAAAACATGCTGGAGATACTGTTCAAAAACACTGTCCCACCCTAAATCTCACATACCAGCTGGGCTATTGTACAAGTGCTGCTTCTGCCTGACTTGCTCAACTCCAATGGCTTGACCAAAATAAACAAAAGATTCTGAGGATTCCCTCCCATCACAAGTGGGAAACAGAGATGGAATACGTTCAGATAAATATATTGGCATAGAGACCTGTATTCTATGTAATCCACTGCCCTCCTGCTTAGGTTCTAAGACAAATTCTATATATTTTTTTTCTCATACTCAAATATTTTAAATGAATGCATTTGTATTATTTTGCAAATGGCTGCTACTTCATTAGCTGTGCATATTCTGAGGGAGATATATAAGAACTTCTTCCAGTTCCCTTCTACCTCGTATGCAAAATTATGAGAAAATGGAGTAACTTTCTAGCCCGCAGGTGTCTTGCCAGAAGACGGAGAAGTTTCCTGAAATGGTGTATCTCTGATTGCCAGTCTCTGGCTAACAAGCTCTGCTACAGCTTTAATTCATTGACCTGAAAGGCTCATTGGTTGTCACACAGCTCTGAAGTGCTCCTTCATGGTGTTGTCTAGGCAGAGATTTTGTTCTAGTCAGAACAGAATCAAGGGTCAAGAAACTTACGTCAAAGCATTTAAAACAGTGAATAATAAGGTCAGAGCAGTCCTATTTCACACCTGCACTGAACACCACTATTGGCTACAACAGAAAAACAGTTCTGTAAGTACTTGCTAAGCTGAGTTCCCTGTTGTACTAGGCAATTGTATCATGCACGCATTTTAGGCTGACTGAACTACCTTGCAGCAAGCTTGCAGTTTTTGGGTTTGCTCCCACAGCACCAGCAGAACTACTGCTGCGCCTTTCTGTGCTTAGAGTTGAGGCTTCACTGTGCTTTGAGCTAACAGCTTTCACTTCAAATCAGAGCAGGCTACAGATGGATGCCCAGCCTCTCCTGAGATGCCGCAGAAGACCTAGTCAAATGTTTGAGCTAGTGTTCCAGCTTGTTGTGATGCAGGGCTATGCTACAGCAGAGTTCCCTGGGCAAGCCTGCCTTCAAACTACTGAACTGTCCCACGTGCACTCCTGCCCTGGTCACGTCTCCACCTCACCAGCTCCCCCAGCTTTGTTCTTGGGTTCAGCAACAAATTCTCCCTTGCCAAAAACAGGCCCCACTTTAATTTGGGCCAAGCACAACATCTGCAGCCCCCTCCTCCTTTTCACTGACAAGCTTTGGGCTATTGTGCCATCCATAGTGAAGTCCAATTCAACATGACAAAGTAATTACCGCTTTATCCCCACTCTCTCTGATGCAGCCTAATTTCCTGGTCAGCCTCCTCTGCATTACTGTAACTCTTCACTCCTGATTTCTATTTCAGTGATTTCGTAACTCTTTTGAACACACAGCCCTTTGCCTTGAAGGCTTTCTCTGTTGTTCCTAAAATAAATTCCAGATGGCTTTTATACCTGTAACTTGAGGACACTGCTAGTATTTAGTTCCCTCAGAGTAGCTGACATTTTTTCAAAGCCTTTTTCAATTCAGGAGCCTTAAAATGGTGAGTTCTTCCTCATGTCTTTTAATCAATCTTCTGTTCCCAAACACTGACAGCCCAGAGCTCCAGCTACCTAGCCCTGTAATAACATATCCCAAAAAGTACTCAAATGTCCTTCTTTATCCTGTTAATTTGCTGTTCTCACCCTGTGGCTAAGGGATGCACTCAGCTAACCACACCACACCGCACAGTTGGAGATACTCCTGCAACATGCAATTATCCACTCGGCATCTTGTGAGTTTCTCTGTCATTCCCATGCTGCCATTCTAGCTCATTTCCTGTCCCTGCTGCCTGCCGTCTTGATATCACCTCAGTCCTCTCTCACTCCAATCAACTCTTGCAATGAGCCCTAAAATATTTTCCTCTTGCCCTCAAACATTTTGGTCCTGTCCCACAGCTGCCAGCTCCACGCTTCCACTCTCCCACAGAGGCTCTCCCTATTATTCAAAAGTTCAGCAGTGCTCTGTCACTACTTTAAATGCCCTTTCTAATACTTTAAAATTAGAATAAATTAGGTTCACTTACTTGTAGTAAAAAGACATTTTTTCAATAATAGTTAAAATATATGTTGCATTATTTCTGTGATGTGCTTTGAACATACATAACAGCCACGGCCGGGGCTGATGCTAATTGTGCTTGCACTGTATGACACTTGCACACTCCTTAAAGTGGTAAAAACATTTAAGGAGACTGGATTTGCTCTCTGACTTACCTAAGTTCACCGAAAAAAGACAAACTACCGTGTGAAACTTTTATCACTCACTCCTCAAAAGAGGTGACAACTTCTATTCCTTCTCATTATTACTTTCATCACAAAATACATGCAAATACACTTTATTTCTGCTTTGTCTCAGAAACAGAAGCTGCTGCGTGTCTACTCTAAGCATGAGTAATGAGTGAAATAGACACATAGGCCAATATACAGGTGGCATGCAGCCTGTGTAACACAAGTAGAGAGACCGATGACCGGCAGTTCAAAATCACCATCAAATTAATTGTGCATTAAAATGATGACCATTATCTATAAAGTTGGCGTCTCTGTGAATTGTGTATAGTTATAAAACATAGTTTCAAATATTCTGCAGTGCTAGGAGCAGAAACTGCTAAGGAAATTCCCTGGTTTTCAAAATTATTAGTGAGACCTTTATGTTTACGTATGTTCGAAGAAAGAAAAGCTGAATGGCAAGTACTTGTTCTAAAGAGCAGGCAGAGTCAACTGCTGAAAATGCTTGTCTGTGCCTGCTACAACTATACTTCAGTAGAAGCAGTGGACGCAAAAATCATAAACTTTACCTTTCGCTGATCTTGAGATCTCTGGATGCACACGTATGTTGTGCTGGCAGTTTCCTTCCTTTGAGGGCCACAGGCAGAACTAACAAAAGAAAAATACAAAAGAAATCAAGTTTCCCAAATCAGAGAAAATGTATTTCTTTATAAATTCTCCCACTTTTCCAGTTCTGTTTCATTTTTAGCAGATGCAGGTGGGTGACCCGATGATACCTCTCTTTCTTTGTGTGACTGGAAATTGCTGGCCAATACAGTCACAATTACAGATGGAGTGGGACCACTCTTTTATGAGTACAGTGTTCTACCTCCTGAAGCAAGCTCAACCATTATTTTCTCACAATTTCAGATTCCAAATGCACAGAACAGTAGAAGAGCAAGCAGCTGCCTTTTGGAATAAGACCTTTACCAAACTTTCCAAAAGAGACAGATGTGATTTTGTCAGCATCTAGACCTGATTGTAATTTTTTCTTCTACATTATTTTTCAAAGATAAAATGAGTTTTGATCGAACTTGATGTGGAAGCACACAGGAATGCAGCGTTTCTACTCTTCGGCAAAAGTATAGCAGGGTTTCCTATTTTATACAGAAAAATAATACTGTCTTCAGAGATTAAAATAAAACTTCCAGTCTAACAACTGGAAAAACCTATGAAAACCCATGAGAGAATTCATCTTCATTTTGTATAAATGCAAGCAAGCAGACAGAAATTCATCATGCTAGATTCACTTACATAGTAGAGAACCTGTTTTGGTCCTAGGATGTTATCCCAAATCACATTTCAATATAAAAAGGAATACATTCTGTATGTCAACTGAATATTTTGGTAAAGGTGATGCAAATATTACATTACCAAGAGTTTATACTCTATGAAAAACAGCAGCAAAACCTTTCTGATTATCGGTATTTATAGTGCCGTCATTTTACCATATCAGCACTTCCTAGAATTTTAAACAAGTATTCAAGTAATTGTCTTTTTTTCCTTGAGTCAGATGTAGCCAGGATTTCCCTCATCATTTCTCACCTCTTGTTTTAATGCATAATGAAGCTTCTCAACCAAGACACTTGTAGTTCAGCTCTGACAGTAAGCACGGTTCACACTGAAGGAAGGCTTCTGTGTCAGAGCTGTATCAGCCACAATGCAGCATTTTCGTCCTCAAAGACCTCATACCCATAATTGCAAACTGGATAGACAGACTCCTTATCATGACTGTGGCAAAACTTACAAATGCCTGACAAGGACTCTCCTCCACAGCACAAACTAATTCCAGTCTGCACTAGCTGCACCGATAGTCACCAAGTGTTTGGTAGAGGAAACAGCGTGGGTCTTATGCTTCCCCAGGTAAGATAGGCCTGTTACAATTCCCTCTGAATTCTACATATGAAGCAGGAATGTTTAGTTTATAATACAAAATGCTTGACAGGTGATTATAAGAAAGAAGGAACAGCTTTTGCTAGGTGTAATGCTGGGCTAATACAGGAGCCAGCCCCAGCCTGCTTTCTGCCATCAGGAGTGGTGACCCGGGAGTAAACGTAAGTGAGCTCCGTGCCTCCAAGGGGATACTACTCCATACAGGATCTGTGGGCTATGCATTTCACAAACCACCTTGTTGTTATGTGGCCAATTACCCTAGGCTTTATTTTAGTGCTGCTTTATCATATAAGTACTGAGGAAGGAAAAGATTTTAGAATTGAACTATGCCCATTCCTTTCAGCAAACATTTTTACTTAGAAAGAAATCCTATGCCTTTCTACAGGGTCTAGCTGTAAAACCAAAATATTTATTGCATATAGCTACTTAGTGGGAGGGATCGATAAAATATACTTTTATAGCCTTTGTATTGATGCAGTAGGGATTGCTGAATTTGCTTCTCTCTCTGCAAGCCTGCACATTTAATTTGGAAAATTCCAGCTTGCTGTAAACAGTAATGCTACAAGATAGGGATTTAAGTGAATGCAGACAATACAATGAACATAAGCCAACATACAGAGAAGTACACTCTGAATGCTGCATTTGTTGAAGGAAGCACAATACTACTCTCGCTTGTTTCTTTTAAATGCTCTATTTAGGTAAGGCATGCCATTTTTCAAATTGCTTCACATCTTTGTTGTACGCATCACTGGTAACTATTCAAAATCATTCCACAACAAAAAAATTCCATTGTCCAAGCCAAATTTAATTTAATGTATTCAATTGTGTTATTGCAAACTCATTCATCAGTTTAGCATCACAGTCTTCAAACCAGAAGCAAAATGGGTAGTGGTATCAGGGGTACAAAGGAGCACAAAAACTGATATTTCCTTACTGAAGACAATACTACAGTATTGTCCCTCAATCAGGAGATACAAAAACTATGTGGAAAAACTGGAAAAATCCTGAATTTCTGGATGCTGTGGTTATGTTTTGAGGGAGTTTCCTTTTCCTCATTTCTCCTAAAAGCAGAAAACAGATGAACAATAGAAATAAAATCAGCTGTGACAGCAGAGAAATGTGCTCGCTTGGACCTCTTTCCTTAACTCCACAAAGAGCCCCACGTTCCTTCATTTCTGCTCCTTCCTCCCACAAAGCTACACCTGCACCATGGTCCAATGGAGGTCAAGGGGAGACGACGATGTCGTTAGAAACCAGCACTTCACTCTAACTAGAAAAATGATTCAAGAAAATCACCTTCACAAACGGAATCTCTTAGATTACTTCATCTATAGCCATCACTGCATATGCCAATATGGCTTTACTTAAAGAGAAGAAAAGTGAGCTCTTGGAAGAATTCACGCATTTCAGTAGAAGATGAAGATGTTGGAGCCAGGACACTGTAAGGCTAAATTGCATAGTAGGGATGGGTGACAGAAAAAAAAGAATAGTATCAGCAATGACAAAACTCAATGAAACCTCCCTTTAGTATCTCAGGTTTTATGTAAATGGCTGTGCTAATAGAGGATGCCAAGAGAAAAAAAATAAGAGTAAATAGAATATATAAGGCTAAAACATTTCTATTCACTAACAGGAGGGAACTGCTTCCAGAAGATGCCAGCAGCTGTTGAAACAGAGACAGTTTATTTGATGTTCCTAATGCAGAGACAGTGATGCTCTTGGCAGATGTTTGTCCGTCACACCTTGCGTGCCCCAAAACAGATACATTGCCCAATTAAACAAAGATGCTCTGAGGGCATCTCTCAGGTCACATCTGGCTGGCTAACGGCAGCTATGTTGTTACAAAGGTAGGAATGCTGCCTGCTTATGTAAACAGCATAAATCTCCTCTGAAACATTAAGATGGGAAATTTGTTAAATTAATTATGGTTTGGTTTCCTCTCTCATCCCTCAGAAAAGATATGAATTAATTTATCAAGCAGGAATTAGTTTTAGTGGTTTTTATTATTATTATTATTATTATTATTTTGGAGTTTTCTGATTTAGCCTAATAAGAAGATACAAGAGGCTGGATTTGTGAAGTGAATTATCTACTTCAGCTGCCTACATAGGCAACAAAGGAAAGAAAAAAAACAACAAATGTGAGAGGCTAAAACTGGGACAGAGAGGGCAGCAAGGTTAAAAATGAGTTTGGTCATTACATCTCCTAAAAGGTACAGAAAAGAAACGATTACTTTGTTTATTAAACTAAGAGCGAAGCAAGCAGCAGAATAAAATTGGAAGTCATATTCCAGTTCTCACAAGCAGAGCTGTCTGACTGTTACAAAAGCCAAACTCTGACTTCTGCTGCATGTCAGCACAGGGCTCCAGAGCAGGGAGCGGGGCAAGCCGGGGGTGCCTGAAGTGCCACGGGTTCTCTGTGTACTGAAGGATTAATTACAGATGTGCTGCAACATTCAGACGCTTTATTACAAAATATGAAGTTGTGGCAGTGCCGGCTGCCTACACTAATATAACCACTTCACCTCTGACAGCAAAAAGAGGAGAAATAATTCAGAGCATCCATCCCTCCTCTTCTCTGGGGTTTGCATGAAAAATCTAGGACTTGAGGAGGGGAGGAGATTTACATTTTTTCCCGTTCCCCTATCAGAAGCTGCACCCTTACTGAACTTGCTTTTGTTTCTACCTCACTTAGAAAAGGAATGGAATACTTTCCTCCATCTAATTTATCTGATTTCTAATGGTCCCCTTCTCCAGTGTCAAGTGGCTGTAAGAAGGGTAACACCTTTGGATACTCTGAAGATTTAGACTGAGGAAGAGCGCAAAACATCAGTTCTCCAACAGTAGCCAAGGGCTTGGAAGCCCTGTCAGAGGGTGCTCAGGGCAGCCTCAAGGACTGCTGTAACTGACAGATGTACTCAGTGACAGAAAGGCAGTTAGTTGATACCAGGGCACAGTTGTCTTTCTTTCTAGTAAATGGCTCTTCAAACGGAATTGGAAGACAGAAGATGAATTTGTCAGTATGTGTTACCTAAATGACAACAGTCAGTTCATTTACCACATCTAAAATATTAGGAACTCAAAGGAGAAACATAAACCCAGTGGTCAAGGTTAGGTCTGAGAACCCAAATCGTCACATACAAAACCTGAAACTAAAGCTGCAGCCTTTCCCAGCTCAAAAGCTGCTTCAGAAATGAGCAGCTGGAGCCTTCTCTTGCAGAAAGATATGAGTTGGGGCTTTCAAAAACACCCCACAGAATCACAGAATTGTAGGGGTTGGAAGGGACCTCCAGAGATCATCTAGTCCAACCCCCCTGCCAAAGCAGGC
>JANHGO010000012.1:41448515-41468015 GCA_024606505.1 Aquila spilogaster
CTATACCCATCTCTTTCAGGAAACAATTTTATTTAGAAACATGTCTCAGCCTTTTCTACAGGGATTAGTTATAAAACCAACATATTTTATGTAACTACTTAGGTGGGGATTGATAAAACTTATTTTTGTAGCCATTGTGTTGATGTAGTAGCGATTGCTGAATTTGCCTGCCTCTCTCTGCAATTCTGAAAATTTAATTCAGAAAACTCCACTTTGCTGTAAACTGTAAAGCTACAAGATAGGGATTTAAGTGAACATGGACAATACAGTGAACATAACCCGACATACAGAAAACTATACTCTGAACGCTGGATTTGTTTGATTTAAAATCAAATTTTCAAATTTAAAAAAAAAAAAAAGAAAGCACAATACTACACTAGCTTGTTTCTTTAAAATTCTCTATTTTGGTAAGGTGTACCATTTCTCAAATTGCTTGCATCATGTTGGCCTCATCATTAGTAACTATTCCAAATCATTCCGCAAAACAAAACAAAGGAATTCCCATTGTCCAAGCCAAATTTAATTTAATTCATTCAATTCTGCTTTTCAAAATTCATTCATCAGTTTAGTGTCACAGCCTTCAGACTAGAAGCAGAATGGGTAGCGGTATCGGGGCCTGCTAAATGGCAGACTTCAGAAGCAGCTGGGTAAAGTGCTGTCTCTGCAAGTTGTGGGGAGTATTTCTCAAGCCTCTGGAAATGCTTATCTCTGTTTCCCATAGTGTGAGAACCACTTTAGGATCAAAATCTGTGAAGTTTAAATCTTTCATAAATAGATGTCGAGTTAGCTGCAAAATGAAGCTCACAGAATTGAGAAACATCAGAGCTCAGTTTGCACAAAGTTAACACTGCCCTTTTGGGAGGTCCATTACAATCTGGTCTTTAATTAACATTATCACTTATTATTCATTCTTCCATGGGATTCCAAGACCGATTTAGCAGCTCACAATGAAGGAAGGAGCGGTTCGGTAGGCTTTTACCACCATTTTTCAGTATATTGAGCCCCATCTTGCCCTCTGCATCTTCCCCCTCGCTCTTGCAGCGTCCTGCATGCCATTCCCATGGCTCGCAACTGACACCCACACAGGCCAGGGCAAGGGAGCGTCCCTGCCTGCTGTACCTGCGCCCCTGCAATCAGAGGCACCATCCCCAGTCTCAACAGGACATTGTCAGGCATGCGCCTTCAGAAAGAACACTGGTATTTCCTTGCTGAGGATAATAATGTAGTTCTGTCCCTTTAACCAGGAGGTAAAATAAAACAGGTGGAAAAACTGGGAAAATTCTGACTCTTTGACTGCCATGGTTTTCTTTTGTTACTGTTGATGTTTCGTGAGAGCTTTCTTTTCCTCATTTCTCCTAAAAGCAGGAAACAAATAAATAATACAAATAAACTGCGACAAAATCAAAAAACCTGCTCACATGGAACTATTTGCTTAACAACACACAGAAATCTATGTCCCTTCATCTCTATCCTTCCTCCTCAAAGAGCTACATCTGCATCCTACTCCCACGGAAGTCAGAGAGGAACATGGTAATGTCATTAGAAACCAGCACCCCACTGTAACTAATGAAAATTATTAAAAAATCACCTTTATAATGCAAACTCTTAGGTTACCTTACCTACATCTCTCACCACATTTGTCAAGGTAGCTATGTTTTAAAAGAAGAAAAATTAACTCTTGGAAAAAATCATACATTGTAGCAGTGATGACGTAGAGGTCACAGCCAGGGTACTGTAAATTTTAGTTAAGTAGTAAAGGTGAGTGATATTTTTAAAAAAAAGCACCAATAATAACATCAGCAAAAGCAGAACCAACTGAAAAACCCCTGCAGCATCTCAGCTTTCACATAAATGACTGT
The DNA here is from genome assembly GCA_024606505.1 of Aquila spilogaster. NCBI lineage: Eukaryota > Metazoa > Chordata > Aves > Accipitriformes > Accipitridae > Aquila > Aquila spilogaster. The sequence continues at coordinate 41,450,375 of JANHGO010000012.1, forward strand.
GCTAATAATGGATGCTGACAGAAGAAAATAAAAGTAAATAGAATATTCAAGGCAGAAACATTTCTAAATATTCACTAATATGTTTGAAAAGTTTCCAGAAGATGCCAGTAGCGGTTGAAGCAGGGCAAATCTATTTGAATGTTTCTAATGCAGAGACAGTCGTGTTCGCGGCAGATGTTTTTCAGTCACACCTTACATGCCCCAAAACAGATACATTGCCCAATTAAACAAAAATGCACTTAGGGCATCTCTTGGGTCACATCTGGCTAACTAATAGCAGCTGTGTTGGAACAAAGGTAGGCAAGTTCCCTTGTTATGTAAACAGCATCAATCTCCCCTGAAACATTAAGATGGAAAATCTGTTAAATTAATTGTGGTTTGGTTTCCTCTCCCTTCTCCTGGAAAAGATATGAATTCTTTTATCAAGCAAGAATTGTTTTCAGGTTGGGTTGGGGTTTTTTTTCGTTCCTGATTTAGCCTAATATAAGGTGTAAGAGACTGGATTTTTAAAGTAAAATGACTACTTCAGCTGCCTACGAAGGTGACAAAGGAAAGAAAAACAGCAACAAAGATATAATGCTAAAACTGGGACAGGGAAGGCAGCCAGGTTAAAAATGAGTTTGATCATTAGATTTCCTGAACAGTACAGAAAATAAACTATTACTTAGCTGTTACTATTAAACAAAGAGTAACAAGCAAGTGGTAGAGTTAAAATTGCAAGTCACAGTCCAATATTTACAAGCAGGGCCTTTCAAGTATTATGCACACCAAACCTCGATTTCTGCAGCATGTGAACACGGGGGTCTGCAGTAAGGAACACCAGGGCAAGCAAGGGATGCTTGATGTCTCGTGGAGTTCTCTATTTACTGAAGAATTCTTTACAGATGGGCTACAACAGTCGGAAGTTTTATTATAAAATATGAAGTCAAGGCAGTGCTGGCTGCCTAGGCTAAAACAACCTCTTCACCCTTGACAGCAAAAGGAAGAGAAATAATTCAGAGCATCTACCCCTCCTCCTCCCTTGGGCTTGTATATGAAAAATCTAGGACTGGAGGAGAGATAAGGGCTTATATTTTTTTCCATATCCCAACTACCTATTAGAACTTACTGAACTCGCTATTCTTTCTATCCCATTTAGAAGAGGAATGGGATAGTCATCTTCATGTAATTTGTCTAATTTCTGATGGTCCCCCTTTCCAATATAAAGTGGCTGAAAGACAGAAAATACCTTCGGATATTCTGAAGATTTAGATTGGAGAAGAGTGCAAAAAATCAATTTCTCAAACTAGAAGTCTGACAGCAGATGAGGGGGTCAGAAGACTGGTCAGAGAGGGTTCAGGGAGTGCCTCAAGGATTGCGTTAATTGACAGATGTATTCAGTTATGAAAAAGCACAGTTAGCTTTTACCAACACACAGTTGTCTTTTTTCCCATAAACAGCTACTTAAATAGAAGCAGAAGACATCAGATGAACTTGTTAGTATTTGTCAGTTAAATGCCTGCAGTCACTTCATTTACCGTTTTTAAAAGTTTAGGAATTCAAAAGTGAAACATAAAACTAATGGACAAGGCTAGGTCAGAGAAAGGAAATCATAAAGTGCAACTGAAACTAAACCTACAAGTTTTACTGCTCAAGAGCTGCTTTAGGCTGTGGCCAGAAACAAGAAACCAGAGAGTCCTCTAACAGAAGGATGTGAGTCAGGGCTTTCAAAAAGACTCCACAAAATGCCTCTTTTCCTCCTTAAGCTTGCCATCAGCTGCTTCCTTCCTCCTACACTCATTCGCAAATCTCATCCTCTTAGTACAAAGAAGAGAACAGAAATTTGAGGTTGTATTTTGCCTTTGGCTAGAATGAGAAAAACACTTTATAGCAGAAACCCCTCATTTTTAATCATTATAATTTGTAATTATTATGGCCACATACTAATGTATCCCTAAACATCCAAATGAAAGAGGAATGATTTGAAAAAGTCTGGAAGGCAGATGCTACCAGCCTAGCGGGTCAATGAAATCAGCTAGTAATTAAAGTTTCCTAAAGAACTCATTCTTTCTGATTTCTTTTCAGTAACTTGAAAAGACAACACAGAGGGGGTCCTTCCTTTAAATGCAATGATATTCGTCAAATCCATTTGTAAATATTAGTTCAGTTAAAACAACACATAAGATATAAAATGTAATTAAGTTCTGTATAGATTTCACTTTCACGGGAGACTAAGAACAGCAAGGCAGAAATGATGTTATTTTATTTCTAGAGCTCATTGGAACCACTAATGATTTCAAAAGCCCACGACTCATCAGCTGCAATTAAAACAATAACAATGGCAGTGACCCCACCAGAAGAAAAAAAACTTACACAGGCAGCAAGCAATACAGAGAGATGAAGTTGGAATACAGATGTTACTGATTTGTGGGATGCCAAAGAGAGTAATTCTTCTGCTATTGTATTTCTATGTACCTCCTAATAAGCAAGCAATGATGGCTGGCCAGAAAACAGCAATTCCAATTCACTGCACATCTCCGACTTAGAGGATTTGACTTCTACTTTGGAAAAAGACATCTCTGTAGACTGTTTCTGGAGGCACAGTAAACATAGCCCAGAAGCATGGACCCTAGCCAGCAGGTGAACCATGTGTTGCACACAGCCAGCCTTTGGCTTCTGCACATCTCGGGTTTATTAATGTATTTCATTTATTTACTTAATATTTTTAGTAATAATGGGCAAGGACATCCCAGCTTCAACAAAACAGGTTCCACAGCCAAAAAACAGTCTCATACAATTGTCATACAAAAGCCTGATGTGCTGCTACTTTGATTAGCTGAGGAGGTGAGTGAAACTTTCAATATTAAAGAAAACAACAAGCACTAGTCTCTGAATTAAAAAAAAAAAGTTGTATTTCAGCATCTGGCCATTATTCTCAGCAAAACCTTCTTTCCCACTTTCTCCCTCAAAATCTTTGCTTTCAATATCATCATCTTGTGCAGATTCATTGCCGTCTCTTCATTTGCTGGCTAATCACAGCACAGGCTTTGGTAGTATTAAGCACTATCTTTTTCGTAGGTTAGACAGGTTATCTGCGCTTACATCATTCTCCCTTCCTCCTCCAGTCTCATGTTTGCAGCTTTTTTTCTCAGAGAACTGATAGCATCTTTGCTGTCCTCCCTAACAAGATGCTTAGATCGCATGGGCATTTTCTCTTTTCCAGCTGAGCCTCCAATGAGATTGATTGCTCTTTTTAATACATCAGTCACAACAACAGCCAGAAGAGCCATACGAAATGGCTACATCCAATTTAGGGCATTACTTATATTAAAAAAAAAAAAAAAATTAAAAATTCACACAATTAAATAGCTTTGTACACAAAAAACTTGGAAAAATGCCTTCTAAAAGTCACTGCCCCTTGTATCTGGCTGCTAAGCTGCCAGTGTAATCATCCCCTCAGTAATTTCAATGAAAATGAGCCATGTTTACAAAACCCTACTGTTTTGGCAAACTTGACTTATCCAACCAAAGCAAGTCAGCTGGCAGAGCTAGTCCTCCTTTGGGATGCAATATTGGGCGGCTCATAGCTCAAAGAGGATCAGTGATGCAAAAATCGCTCTCTCTGATCCTTTCCTTCGTCCTTCAGCAGTCTGAGTTGAGCCCAGCTGAGCCTACCAGTTTGCAGGTAAACCTGACTTGATTAAAACATTCTCTTCATTCAATGTCTCCCCTCCTATTTACTTGACATGTTTTGGGAAGTCCCAGAGTGCACTGACTTATGCTGGAAGTGAAGCTAGTAGGCATGTTTAAAGAAAAAAATATGAGAGAATTTCTAAAGTTCACTTTTTTTGTTTTTCTTCGATGTTAAATTTGATAGTTGTCTTCATAATTTGGCCTGCAAAATCTTTATTGCTGGTGGTAACCAATGAAAGGAAAGAACCTAAGCTTGTTTTAAAGATTCTAGGCTGGAAATTATGAAATAAATAAAATCTAGTAGTCATACAGTATGGACATCTGATATGAAAAATCGTGAGGCGAATCATTTCCTGAGCACAGAACGAGACAATAAGTCATGAATAACATGAAGACTTCACAAAAAGAAATTCAGGGAAAGACACAATGTATTTCTCCCTGTTGTTGCTTCTTGTGGTTTGGAACATTGATTGAATGTTGATCTCGACATCTCAGACACTCCGTTAACACTGCAGTGCAAGGTCCTCTGGAAATAAATCTGATTGCTAACTCTTGAAAGGTTTCTTCCCTGACACCTTTCTAAAGAACTAATAGCTAGATGTCTAAATGTGTATTTAAAAAAGACACTTCTTAATTCCTTACTCTTTAATTGTTTTCAAATCTCAAACTAGACCAGTAGGATTGAAAGCTTTTTCTGGTACTTAGAGACAATATTTTTCATCCAGGCCAAACTTTCTGTAAACAGAAAAAAAGCCAACGAGTCAAACACTCATGAGGTCTGCTATGGTCTTTGTTCTCCTAGTCTGTTTTATATAGTACATGTAAAGATACAGGAGTGATGGGTGACAAAACAAAACCCTAAAATAGATAGTCCTACAGTTCCTCGATACCTCAGGACAGTTATGAAAAGCAACAACTAACACCCACCTCCATAAATTCTTTTTTGTTTCCAGATGAGACCTGCAGTCTATCAGCAGGAACAGAATCACATTTTCAGACCCATGTTGTATTCATCAGGATGCAGCAAAGGAAAAGAAAAAAATCTTACAGTCAGTTTTGTCTTTACAAACCCAGGTCTCCATTTGGGAGAAACATTCCAGTTCCTAACCAGACGGCTAGTGCTCTGCTGAGAGCTGAGGGGAGAACAGAGGGAAGTAAAAAGGGGATTAAACAAGAAGAGGAGGGATATAATTACGTCCATCCTCTGCCAGATGCTATGCCAAGTAACATAAATTAAGGCAGAATTTGGCACTCTGCTATTCAAGCTTAAAACTCTCCCTGCTTGGTGCTTAATGACACATCCTGGATATTCAGCATACCAAAGCTTGGAAAAGTTCTGTTAGATTGTAACAGTTACAAAGCAGAAGCAAGAAAGCTTGTGGGACACACAAAGAGCAGAAAGGCCACTGATTCCTTACTGGGTTTTGATCAAGAACAAAAATAAACCAAAGCAGAAAGCGTCAGCTTCTTTGAAGCTGGCCATTTTGTCAGCTTTTGGCCTTACTGTAGCTGTATTTCCTAATCAGGAATGACAACAGAATTTTTAGATAGTATTTATGCACTTACTTGCAGGAAAAGCCTCCATATTATTTGTATAATGAAAGAGAAGTTACTTTTAGACCAAATTAGATAAATTTATCCTATGAATGAATGGACATTCTAAATTCATAATAAAAACAAAAAGGCTGATTTTGGTGGGTGTGTCTTAATCCATGAAAATACTAAAGAAGGGAAAAACTGAACAAGATTCCTAATTAGAAAGAAATTACATGTTTCCTGACTTTGGATTAGGAAAACCCCTTTTTTTCCTATGGGTTTTTAAGAAGAAATCAGGCTCCAGCTTTAAGAATTTATTACAAGGGAATTTTGGAGCAACTTGAGAAGCAAATGCAGTAAAGACTTCATTCAAATTATACTACTATCTAAAATGTTCTTATTTATTTGAGTTGGCTTCAGATCAGGGTCTTAAATTGGAAAATACAGTACTATGCACTGTGAAGGAAAGAAGAACTGTGCTCAGTGTATGTAAGGAAAGGAGGTGCAGGACAGGTGAAATTCCCTGGCTTCTCCCCCTTCAGCTACATGGGCTACACAGCTCCTTCCAACGGCAGGATGGGGCAGCTCTGTGCTGCCTCTTCCCGCCACACAGCCAGCACGCATACCAGTGTGTGATGCTCACCCAAAGGTAGCAAGTTTACTACACAGATGTATAGCAACTCTTTTCAGCTTGTGCTGTACCAGGGATCCACCTATATTCCCCATATGGCTGTTACCCTCCTGACCTGGGGGTTTCTGAGGAAGTCCATGTCCCTTGGCCCAGAGAACTATCACTCTCTGTAATAGCTAATGTGTTTCTGAAATGGTATCAAAATCCTCTGCTTCGTTGTGACCCCGGTGCAGGACCCGGGTGGAATTCACCTGACATGTCCAGGGCACGACCAGGCTCTCCTCAGTCAAGTCCTGCTTGTCTGTATTGACCAAAGATTCTCCCTAGGTCCGAATTCATCTCATTTTATGTCTGATACTGAAGTGGGTCAAATGAGTTGTCTCTGAAGGGAACAGAAGCAGATGTCCAGTTTTCTAACACTAGGTGAGGTGATTCCCACTTCAGTCCCTAGCTTAACATCAGATCCCTCATTCTGGTTATGCCAATTATGCTGTGCAACACAAGCACTGTCATACAGTTTTGCTGCAGATGCCTCCTCCCTCCCTCCTCCTCCTCTTTTTGTAAGAAGCTGCAGCAGTCTCCAAGTGTTCAAATGACCTGCAGTGCATTGGACAAATCTTTACAAAAACAGCATTTAAAATTCATCACGGTTCACCCTGCCCTAGCAGCACTTCCAATTTGAACCAAAGCTGCTGTGTTCAAAACGTATATCAGCTCGGCACTATATTAAAGAGGGGGGGGGGGGAAATCTTCCTCTTCATACACCAGGTAGAAAGTAGGTGAAGAACGGTAGCGGCAAGCACAGCACTGGCATATTAAAACTCACATGAAACCACAGAGCCAGATGCTCTTGCTGTAAAGGCACTGTTGGTACAGGAACCTTTTGGTTTTCCCAAGGCAGACATGTTAAAAATGATAAGGAATATTGGCTTTTCTATTTGACTGCAAAACAGCAAGAAACATATCCTGAATACGAGCCGGCTGCCTGGCATGATAGAACAGCCGGGTAAATTCCTTCAGTCTACACAGCTTTTACGTTAAAAATTCTATTTAAATTGAGGAAAATTTCATATCAGTAAAGCAAAGTTTGTATACCACTAACATTTTCAGGGCTCATTTCACTTCTGTGCTCTGGTTAATGTTACTGTGACATTGGTATTAGCCAGAAAGGAAACACATAAGGCAGAGCTGGGGCCCTGCTGGTGCTCCTTCATGCATTTTGGCAGTGAAAGGATGCTGCCAGCCAAGCTCCAGCATCACTGGCTGTGGATCAGCAGTGGGGCATAGCACTGAATAGCCTTATTCTGAAAGCTTAGATCCAGCAAAATACTTAAACACAGCTCTCGTTTAAAGCACGGGAGTAACTTTGCCAAGCTGCACCTCCTCAGCTGCCCTGAGCAGAGCTCAGCACCATGGAAGCAGCCTGCCCAGGTCAGGGTAACCACAGGGTACACATCTAATTCCCATCGATGTCCAGGGGAGGGTGTGTCTGCAGAGATGCCCCCCCCCCGGTTTAGAAGATATAAGACCCAATATAAAATTAATGATGATGTGAGACTTTGGCTAAGGATAGCACCTTTTCTTCTGCAGTGCTGACAGACAGTCACCCAGTGTTATAAAGGCTCTGCATTGTGTACTTTGTGTCACTAAGCTGGCATCTCAAATCCTCTTTTCAATGACTATTCTGAGTTTTACAGTATCTTCTGTAGTAGAAAACCTCACAAACATTGCCTCATTAAGCTGCACAGCTCCCATTTCAGGTAAATAATTATTAATACCCTCATTTTAGAGCCCAAGAACATAAGATCCAAAGAGATTAATTGGACAGGCCACATAGCAAGTCAGTGTCAAATGCAAGACCACAACACTGGTGTTCCTCACTCAATCCCCATGCTCGCACTGATAGATAATGATATACGACAGCCTGAGCGCACACGCTGTTCTGCACAGGGGCCCCTGGTTTCGACTCACAACAGCCCCGCTCTGGAGTCACTGGGGGGACATGAAATGTACGTTTATATACATTAGTTCTCTTATTGAATTCAGCAGTGTTTCAAGTTTGGGCACAGAAGTACCCTTTGAGAAATAAATACATGTGGCATTTTCACTAACTCGGAGAGCCAAAATTACTTGGTCAATTCATTTCCTATTTGGCAAATGGGATAAAGGTTTATATTCCCCTGAGGAGGCCCCCCAAAACACCCCCACCCTCCAACATCCCTGTAGCTCATCCTGTGAGCTTGGCTAGTGTCAGAATTAAAAGATTTCCTTTGGAAACATACAACATGCTTAGCACAGTTTAAATTCTACCACTCAGCTATAGTCTTGGCTGTGTACATAACCCTACATTCATTTTATGCACACGCTTATTCCCACTGTCAGCAATTCTGATCAGTGTGAAAAAAGATCCACAACACAACAAGCAATAAAAATGTTCACTGAATACCTTTTAAATTTACTATTTGCTTACATAATCAACACTATTTCAATAGCTTTTGTCCAAAATTTTTTCATGTAATTTAAAAGAATTGTGAGAAATATTTTTTTATTATTATTACTAATTCATAATGAAGTTATGTCTACCTGGAAGATTTTACCAAAGCAGCTGCAAATCTATTTGTTACAATTACAGCATTTCAAAATATTGGCTTTCTTAACATTTTATTTTAAAAGCTAGATAAAGTAATTTAATATCTTTTTTAGAATGAAGCATTTCCTTCAGAGTGATTACTTTTAACAAAAATATATTTATTACACCAAGAAAAGTTGAAAATATTTAAATTTAATAGAAAATATATGGTTTAGCTGATGCAAGACATTTTCATTCCATTGTTTCATAATAGGACAATTCAAGAAAACAATTAAAGGAGATGCACCTGCAGAACTCAGCACATGAAATTTAAACCAAAAGTGGGCTTGAGAATAGGTGGGCAGGTAATGTGGGTGGGAAATATTTCCCAGGATGGATGAAGTGACCTAGTGAAAGCCAGAAAAAGGCCAAGGCTGAATTAGAAGTTCCTAGTCCTTCCTGTTGCATCTTTTTAGTTTTGAGAAAATGTGCATAACTTCCCTGATGGGTAGTAAAACCTTTCCAGGATCTTTATTGCTCTGGCTCATGAATGATGAAATCTGGCTAAAATTCCCTGCTCAGTCTATCCTCTGCCTTTTTTCACATGCTGAGACAACTAACTTCTCATGCTCCATATATCAAATGGAGATACCCTGCACAGGCTTGATGTTGCTAAGTCGGATGCCTAATTACTATGTGCCACAATAAATAACTGAGTGGACCTGGCCTCAAGGCACCAGTTCCACCGTTCGTATAAAGCTAAGGGATAAGGAATGCAAAACAAAACATAATCTGAGTTCACGTTCAATCCCCAGGCTGAAATTTGATGGAACACGATGTTTACTCAAGCAGCTGGAAGAGCAAACACATGCATAAAAGGCAGTATTACCATTTATTGTGGCCATCATTTCACACCAGCACTGTCTCAAATATGGACTAATGTACAAGCCTTTCATATCAAAGTTGGCTTCAAATCCCAGTTTCCACACATGATATAGGAGGTGCGCACTGCCTCAAACATCTGACACATTTGCTTAAAAGGATTGACCTAGACCAAGAAATACATCCAGTGGAAATTGCTTCTTCTCTTGCCCTGGGCTCAATCCCTCATCTGTTTGTCGGCTAAATTCAAGTCTTCTTTTTCAATCAGCTTTCTCTTTCATCCTTTTGAGAAAAAACATAGTGAGAAAAGGTTTTCCTTTTCCTTCTGCAAAGGCTTCAAGAAAGTCTGCTACTCAAGTGCTAAACACTCTGTCCTTTGGTACATTTATGGTAGCAGGTCTGACTTCCGAAACGAACGTTAAGCAAGAGCTGCAGTGTTACATTCATTACCCATTCATGAGTTCAGATAACTGATTGAATAATACTAGTTTCTCTTTCTATAAAGTAGATAAAGGCCACAAGGGCCACTGCTACAGCCATGGTATCAGACACTCCTTCTACTCAGGCTTTTGCCTGGCACAGCTGCCCGCTGAGCATTACCTGTGCAGCAAGCTAAGCACAGCGGCAGCTGAGCTGGAGGAGAAAGGAGGAGAAAGTGCAGAAGATTTAGAGGGAAGCAAAGAAAGAAAAGAGAAAGAGAAGGAGGTTCCCCATCACCTCTGTGCTTCATGGCAGACCTGCCTCCCCAGATGAAGCAGAGCTGGGATCTTCTGCTGCCCCTACTGCTACTGCTGGGGCTGGAGAGGGCTCTGCCCCCACTCCCCGACAGAAAGCTGCGGAGAGGTTCTGGGGTGGAGTCCACCTTGGAAATGTGCTTTAGCTTATCATCTCTCAACAGCCACCTCCTTCAGGAAAATGAGGTGTTTCTCTCTTTAACACCTACGAGTGAGCTGTCTTTATTTACTTTCCATATGAATGCACACACTTTCCACTCCTAATACAAGTTAAATTAAAAATAAATAAATAAATAAATAAACCAACCCAGAATTGACAAACCCCTTTGTCTCTCATACTTCCCCATCTATTTTTCTGCTGGCATTTTGCACTGCTGCCTTTAAACGGTTTGACCGTGGTGTGTTTTCAAACGTTACAAGCAAGAGCAGATTTGAAAAACAAGAGAGCTATACAGTTGGAAAGCTGAAGCGCAATTGGCATACCAATAAATGCCTTGATAGCAACTTCAATACAACTGCACTAATGTGGCTTGTTTTCAGAGTTTCGCTCTCTCCCACTCCCACTTTTTGAAAAATCTTGAGCATGGCACAGAGGATGAACTAGGAGTGGCCCTCAGTGTTACCAAAGAGCTGGTTAAAAGGGCAAAGACTGTGCAAGAAGGCATCAATCGCTGATGTTGGAGATACCCAGCAAGGTACTCTGGACTGTGGCTGTGTCTAATCCTCTTAAAACAGGGTAAATATTACCTGCCAAATGAGTGCTAAATACTGTGCTCCCAAGGGATTATCCCCACTGACTCCTTTCCTTTTTTGTTGGATCAGAGCAATGGCATCAGAAAGGAAAAAGTAAAGCTGTCTCATCACTTCGTAATGAAAGCAGAAGGGAAGGGTTATGTCCACAGTTCCAAAAGCTATAGTTTTATTTACCAGGACAGAAATCTCTGTGAAATATCTCAATTGCACACACATTTTGAGCCTGCAACTCTGCAGCTCAGATCCTTCTTTTGATGCTCTTGGCCAAGACAGGAGAAGAGCTATTCTTGTGATCTACAGTCTTACCTAGGGGTAAGAGTTTCCCCACTGCACTGCTTTGTACAGCTACTGGCAGTACAGAAAGTTATAGCCATTTTTCTGCAAATCTTCTGAAAATTAAAAGCTGTTCCTACAACCCATAACCAGATTTCCACACCATCCTAGCAGCTTGTCTCCTGTCATGCTCAGCCCAATCTCTCAAAAAAATCACATCTGCTCTGGGATAAGCAGCATCAAGGTTATCATGGGATGCTCTAACACAGCCAGGTAACTACTAAAAAGGAAGAAACCAACTCTTTTTATTTTTCATCATAATATCTGCCTGGCATGATGCATCTTTGAAACGTGGCGACAATGACAAATACATGAACTCTACGCAAGCATTCTTCGGGACAGAAAACTAGAGGGAAAATGGTAGCCCCCTTCTCTGGTTACTTTTTCCCTCTGAAGGAGAGAACCAAGTCTAAAAGGTTAGACACAGGCGCCCATCTTTTGCTGCAATCCAAACCATAAAGGCCTGGTCACAGATTCCTATTGTCCTAACATTATCAGATCAGCCAACAGAGCAGACAAGGAGATAGGACATGCCCTGACATGAAGTTGGGTATAGAGAAGTGTTGCACAGAACTGAAAATTTTGCACTGGTGTTTTTAGCTAATGTTCACTTTTAAACAAAGAAAAATGAGTGAAGACCTATTCTGCTAAAGGAAGGAAAAAATAAAAAATAAGTGAAAAGTATTGTTTTCTTAAAAAAAAAAAAACCAACAAAAAAAGGACATTTTTTACTGATTGTGTTTGCTGTTTGCTTTATGCGAGGTTTGGAAAAGAGTTTAAACTGACCCACATTTCCTGTGGTGTGACTGTATTTTTTAATTCTAATTTTTAATGTTCCCACTTTTCTTTAAAAAGTAGCACTTCAGGAAAAAATATCTTCAAGAAAGACCTTGAAACCACAGGCAATTTGATCAAGCCCACAAGGATAAAGCCTAGGGCTTGACTCTTGAGCTCTGGTGAAACTAGCTGAAGTGTTTAAAGATGTTCCTGTACCCTGCTGACCTCCCTGCTCCTTTGCTGACCTCCACACACCTGAAGAAAAGCAGCAGAAGCAAATGTGTGCAAACATCTCAGCCATTCCCACTCACAGGCTCTTTTACCAGTGTGGTCTCACCTCTGTGGCCTTATTAGCCTGAACAGTCAATGACAACATGTTTGCAATTGTACAGGAGCTGCTATAGTTGTAGCTGAGATGCTGCATATGCTCCTTTCTACTAATCCAGCTACAGACATGGCGACTTGTTGACAAAGGGCAGGGAGAACACAGGGGTTGGTAGTGTATAAAGCTGCTTCAGCCAGATTTAGCAGAGCACTCGAGTCCCTGGTCCTACTCTTAGCCACGTGTGTATGGCAGATTATAACAACAAGAAAAAGAGGAAGGACAGGGTATCCATTTGGGGGGAGGAGGGGATAGATTTTGCAGAACACGTTTGCATTTTGCCTCTTCACACATTCACTAAGCTTGGCAATCATTTAACTTTCTGAAGTGCACCAATATTTAATTGTTATTTGCTATGAACAGCTAGAATCCTAGCATATGACCAGAGTCTCTAAGCTCTTTCACACTAAATAATACTCTTGCAGTGGTATATTGCCACTGACAGGAGGAAGTAAGTGCATATAGATGCAAAGTATCTTCCTACCACATAAGCATCGCTACATAAAGGCAACTTTTGCACGTAGACAAATCCTTATTCTACACTAAGAACAGCAAATTACATCCTGACCCAGTACACAGTTCCCTACTCTCCCTGCTGGAGCTGGTTTTGCTTATGGGTTCACTGAAGCAGAAAGCAAATGAGAGGATCTCTGCAGCCAGTAGTTAGGGCTCAGCTGGGAGACCGCAGCTAAAGAGAAAACTGTGATGTTCTGTAAAGCAGAAAGCCAGTCTAACTCTATGACATTGGGCAGGGAAAACTCCTAGGTACTGCCCTGGGTAGTTTTACTAGCTATTCTAGAAGAAAAAATATGTAACCTGTACAGCTGACTGTCTCAAGTATCAGAGGTATCACTTTAATGACATACTGATTGCTTTGCTAAGGCCTAAAGCTCCAAGATTTTCGCAGCAGCATTGAAGCTGACACCTTGATGTTGGGAGACTGCTGGCCAGATGCAGTAAATAGAACTCTTCTTTTTCCAGTTTAATGGCACAGAAGATGTTTCCTCTACTTTATATCAACTGTTTTCTTTCATTTCCTTGAGGCTTAATACTTCTGTTGGTATTAGATCAATCTTTTTCTTTACAATAGACTTTTCAACAGTAACTATACCTTCGTTAAATTAAGGCTCAGAAAAATTGACATATTAAGAGATACTGTATGGGTGAATGCTGAAACCAAAATGGAAAAGGGCAGCAAATCTGTACCTGTATCCAGAACTAATTAGATTGGGGGGAATAATGGCATTTTTTTTACTTTCGTGGATGAACCTACATAAAAAAATGTTAGATCAAATCCAAACCACATTATTTTAGTTTGTTGGGAGTTTTAATTTAAAAAGACAGAAACCCCACACGATACTATAATTTTGGTGCTATTCAATTTTCTGAAGGTTTTTGTTTGTTTGGTTTTTTAATTAGACCAGCTTTTAAGCAAAATGAAAATGCCTTATTGTAATCAGGAGCCAATAAGTTCTGTGCAAAAATATAGAAATGAGAAGTTCCAGTATTTCTATAATATAATGTTATGCTTTGAAAATGGCAAACTAAATTTTAAAGATACTTTTGCTTTTCCCTACTCAATTTAGCCTGAATTCCTGAAGAGTTCTCACACAGCAGTTTTTCTTGGGCGAGCTGTACAAGTAGGTTAGTTTCTCACACTTTACAGAGCTTTGAGCATGCCTTAAAGTAGTTCAGGGCCCATATTCTAACCCTGTCACAGCCCTGACAAATCCTACTCTGTCCAAAATCAGTGGCTTTGATCCACTTCAAAATGAACTGCTCATTCCACACTTTTTCTGCCCCATTACACATAATCCCCATCCTGTGGAGGAAACACCATGAAAACATAACCTCTTCTTTTCCAAGCTTTTTATTTTCTTGCTGGTTTCTCATTTTTTATGTTCCTTTTGCTTCTGACAGACCATTTCCAGGAGTTTTCTGTGTCCCTGTTGATGACCAGGATTTGCACGTCTCCCAGTTTCTTGCCTTTCTCGCTCTGTTCTAGTGTAACTCACATTTCCGTTATTTGATTCAAGCTATGGCCTTGTTCCCTCTCTCACATCTCACGTTTCAAATCTCAGTGCTATTTCATGCATGTTCTGCTGCACCCCTGCTCTTCATTGTCTCAAATGAAAAGCAATACTTTAAAAGTTACAGAGGAAAAAATAACACGTACTGTTCCATAGACAAAGGCGGCAGTTGCTCAACGTGGCATAAATCAAGGCACAAGATCTGTGAAGCCTCTTCCCAGATTTCCATCAACCAGTTTTTCTGTCTAAGCAGTGTTATCCAAATATAAGTTGAGGAGGAGCTGACAAAAAATCTCCTCAGAATTAAAATCCTCAGGGAAGCTTCATTGCTCCAATGGGGTTCTGGCCTCTTTACAGACTCATAAAAGGGTTTTCCTAAGCAGTTTCTCATCACTGGATTCGTGTGGAAGAGATTCATCTCAGTAAACCTTTCTCATAGGCTGGTTAGGGGACTATGAATTGTTTTTGTTTTTTCACAGAGAATTATTCCTGTTTTTCATCACATGAAATATTTTATATGTAATCTGTCGTATTAATCAAGTCCCAGGCAAGTCAAAGCCTTAAGTCAGCCTAATAATCTGATTTCACTAAAACAAGTGTACATCATCATCCTTTATACAAGATAAGACCTCCATGCCTTGTCTTGCCATTTCAGAATTTTAGCTTTCAGCAACACAGACATTTATCAGGCACCTAAGCATTCTATGCTCCCTGCTCTGCTTCATTCGGCACTCCAAGGGAGCAGCAATTTATTCCCTTTCAGTTTTGTTTGTTTTTTTTTAATTTATTCCTTCTCCTGGAGAAGTGTTAAGGGGCCTGAAATCCCAAAAAAGGGAAAAGGGGAAGAAAAATTGACTTAATTTTTCTTCAAAGTGCTTAGCGATCACAAAACTGTCTGGTTTTATCAAAACTAGCACAGCCTAAGAATGCTTGGGTTAAGGCCCAGAAGTCCCTTTGGAGGTCTGTGTATCAAAAGGTACAAATATTAGCCCGACACCAAAAGCGGAGAGAGAAAAGGGAAAGAATGTCAGGACTTCGGAAAGTCAAATTGTGACACTCTGTCAAGAGACCGCAGGTGTTCAAACCTCTTCCTCCAGGCTGCTATTGAAAAAAAGCCCCAAACCCAAAAAGCTAGCTCCTAATTCAGAGACCTAATTCACTTTATACAAGAAGATGTAAAGAAAAGAAAGTAAAAAGCAGGGAACAGATTTTTTTTTTTTTTTTGGTGCTGCTGATCTGTTGAAAAGAAAGTGAATCTCCAAGAAAGAAAGGGCCAGAAAGATAGAAAACTCTCCATGGTAAAAATGCAATCTAAAGTTAATTAGCTTATTTCTGTTTCTATTTGGGGGAAGTTTATTGAAAGGGATTGCTGGGGATGTTAAGCCTGAAATTAAACATACATCTGGTTATGGTTCATGAATACCTACATGCACATCACAGCATCATTTTGCTTTCCGCACAGCCTGTCTTCTGGGGTAAATAACAAGGCAGACTGCCTTCCTCCTGGTTCCTAAGATGAGGAATGAGGTAACAACGTACCCAGCCAGGTTACCACTGGTAAAATAAAATGTAAATGATCACCAGGAAGTTTCCCAACAAGATGATGCTATCCCAAAGATGTTACTGGAATAATTTTTGTTGTAGATATTAGGAATTTTTATGCTTACAGGAAAAACTCAAATCTTGACTATATCTTGCACAAATCACTCAGGCTGAGGTGGCCTTTCATGCTGCGAGTGCTGTTTTTCAGGATGATTTTATTCACTTTGTAGCATTTGGTGTGAAATTTCAAGCCACAGAAAATTTTTTCTAAACAGCATTATTGTCATTTTAGGTCTGACAACTTTGAAGCTTCCTTTTAAAAAGAGGAGGAGGAAAGCATTTCATATAATGCTAAAGTAAATACAGTACTTCTGTTTGAAGCTAAGAGCAAATCAGTGACTAGGTGGGTTGTTAAAAAATGTGCTGTTGGTTTCCTGCAAACTTCTGGGTGGAACAAGCCTCATATCAGCTTACTTTAGGTTTACTTCTCAGCCTTTCTCTCTGGTAATTAAACTACAGCTATACTCCAATACACCTCTGCTCACAACACTACTAGTAAATAGTAGATCAGGCTACAGATGTTCATACAGGCCGTTGCAATTCTACCTGAGAATTCATAGTTCTTTCTCCCAGTTTCAATAAGTTTCAGACCCACCCAAGCCTGAACCCTCACTGAAATTTAGCTCAATCACTGTAGTCACTTCTTCATGCTATTGACCTGAATATTGACCTAAACTGATTTACCCAAGATTGTCTTTATCCTTGGGCAAATTTGAGTGCTATGAAATCTGCCACAGAATGTGAAAAACCTGTATGGTTTTGGCCTAGCCTTAGTAGAATAAGAAAAAAAATTAGAAATGCATGATCATCAGCAATTTACATAGCAGAAATACTTTTATTAATCCAATTTTACTTATAAACTGCACCTGAAGTCAAGTTTATAATGACTGTATTTAGACAAATCTCCCGTAGGCATTGCTGGTAAGGTGACTCTGAGATTAACAGAACTTTAATGACATTTAAAAGTTTCTTAAGATCTTTATAGGGAGGCAGTTCTGACAGCCTTAGGCTGACCATTCCCAGCAGTGCTGTTGGTTTCAGTGGAACTATGCAATGAGGTAAGTGTTCACTGGCATGAGCGATGTTGATATTGTTGATATCATCTAGCCCTCGGTTATCTGGGCAATTACAGTGGAGAGCTCTTGAACACAGTACTTTCATTTTTTCCTAATCTCTCTTTGGGCATTATTAACCTTTATATTTTAACAGGAATTAGTTTTTAGTGTCCCATTTTAAATAGCATATTTATAAGTACATTATTGCAAAATTCTGTTGCCAAAAAAAGAGAAGTGGCCATTCTCTTTGGCTGCATGGCATTATGCCTACACTATTTATGTGTTAGAATACTGTAAACCTAAAATATATCTTTACTGGAAAGAAATATACGTATGCATGCATGTAAATCAATGAGGATACACGAGGTAGATAATTTGTCATCCACTGTCAAGGGAAGCACAACCTGCTGATAGCATCATGCAGCTATGGCCCTGTTCCCACACTCATTAATACTGATCTCAGAACTACTGTATCACCTGGCAGAACAAACCTGATGCCGATCAGGCAGAAGTTCACAGCTACATTTATTTACAACCAGACTTGGATATGGAAGGACAAGCAGTTGCTGACATCTATATATGATGTCCAGAATCATAGCATGGTTTGAGTTGGAAGGGACCTTAAAGATCATTTAGTTCCAACCCCCCTGCCATGGGCAGGGACACCTTCCACTAGACCAGGTTG
>JANHGO010000012.1:41468115-41552808 GCA_024606505.1 Aquila spilogaster
AACCGTCCGTACACAGAATCACAGAATTGCAGGGGTTGGAAGGGACCCCAGAGATCATCAAGTCCAACCCCCCTGCTGAAGCAGGAACCCCACAGTGGGTCACACAGGTTGATGTCCAGATGGATCTTGGATATCTCCATAGAAGGAGATTTCACTACCTCTCTGGGCAGCCTATTCCAGTGCTCTGCCACTCTTACTGTAAAGAAAACAGCTGATGAGTCAAAAGTGAAAACTGGTTAGGGCTTTGTCCTCTAGTCTGTTTTATATGATACCTGTACAGACACTGCAGCAACGGATGGCAAAACAAAACCTGAAGTAGGTAGTCCCACAGCTCCCCGATACCTCAAGGCAGCTACGAAAGGCAGCTGCTGATGCCCAGTTCCTTGAATTCTTTCTTGTCTCTAGATGAGACCTGCACTCTATCAGCAGAAGGAGATTACATTTTCAAACCCATGTCATATGCATCAGCACGCAGCAAGGGAAAACAACAAACTGTACAGTTAGCTCTGTCTTTACAAACCCGGGCCCCCATCCGGAGACACATCACGGTTCCCAACCAGACGGTGCTGCTCTGGGAGCAGAGCAGAGGGAAGGAAAGGGGCTTAAACAGGAAGAAGAGGGATATAATTACAGCCATCCTCTGCCAGATGCTATGCCAAGCAACATAAATTAAGACAGAATTTGGCACTGTGCTATACAAGCTTAAAACTCTCCCCTCCTGGCATTTAATGACACATCCTGGATAACCAGCACACAAAAATATGAGAGAGTTCTATGAGATTATTACAGCTACCACAAGCTTGTACAAGCAAGCTTGTGGCACACAGCAATAGGGATGTGGGTTCTTGACTCCGTTTTGATAAAGAAAACAAACAGAAGCAAAATGGACCAGAACAACTCAGCTCTGCAGCTGGCCTCTGTGCTAGTGCTTGGCCTGCCTGCAGCTGTGCAGTGCTATTTCCTGGTCAGGAATGACAACAGAGTATTTAGATAATATTTATGCACTTACTTGCAGGAAAAAACCTCTACAGTCATTTATATAATTAAACAGGATGTTTTCAGATTAAATTAATGAACTGATCATATGAATAAATGGACACAACTGAAACAAAGAAGTTCATTCTGGGGGTCTCAGCCCATGAAGATAGTGAAAAAGGGTAGAAGTGAACAAGATTCTTAACTAGAAAAAAATGACGTGTCTTGACTTTGGATTATGAAAAATCCTTCTTTCCATGTGCTTTTAACAAGAAACCAGACTGCAGCACTTTACTGTGGAGAGAACTTGGGAGTAACTTGAGAAGCAAAAGTAGTAAAGACTTCAGTCAATTTATTCTGCTACCTAAACACTCTTACTTAGCAGAGCTGGCTTCAGATTGGGCTCCTAGCAGCCCGCAACACTGACTGCGCTGGGTGCACAGGAGCAGAGCAGGACGAGGGCCCAGTGGGCTGGCTACATGGTGAGCCAGTGTCCCTGTTCCCTCTCACAGCCTGCTGCCCATCCACAGGATCCTGTGCACTATTTCCTCAGATAATCGCCATTATTATTTCAACACCTTTCGGTAAAGTTGTTTTGTGTAACTTAAAAGAATTATGAGAAGTACTTCATCTTATTATTGTTATAAACTCCTAATGAAGTTTTTAACCAAAGCAGTTCCCTGGCCAAGAACAGACAAAAAAGCTGCTACAATTACAGTATCTCAAATGTTGGCTTTCCTAACATCTTATTTTAAAAGCCAGCTAAGGTCATTTTGAATAAAACATTTCCTTCAGAGTGATATTTCAACAGAAATATACTTATTAGGTTAAAATATTTTGATCTAACAGGAAACAAATGTTTGAGCTGATGTCAGGTGTTTTCCCTCCACTGTACCTGCAGTACTCAGCAGACAAAATTAAACCCAACGCGGGCTTGAGAAGAGGCCGGCAGGTTCAGCGGGGAGGGAACATTCCCCACAGTGGCTGAACTGGCCTAACAAAAGCCAGGAATAGGTCAGGGCAAAGTACAAGTTAAGTTCCTAGTCCTTCCAATCGTATCTTTTTAGTTTTTAGAGAATGCACATCAGTTCCCTGGTGGGTAGTAAAACCTTTCCAGGATCTTTATTGCTCTGGTCGATGACGGATGAAATCTGGCTGGAATTCCCTGCTCAGTATATCCTCGGCCTCTTTTTCCATTCTGAGACAACTAACTTGTGTGCTCCATATATCAAATGGAGATACCTTGCACAGGCTCAAGGGTGCCAAGTCAGATGCCTAATTACTACATGCCATAATAAATAACGAAAGGGACCTGGCCTCAAGGCTCCACTTCCACCCTTAGTATGAAGTGAAGGGATAAAGAAGGCAAAATGAAATACAACACAAGCTCAGGCACAATCCCCAGGACTAGCCTGATTGTACATGATGTTTACTCAAGCAGCTGGAATAGCAAACACATACCTAAAAGAGTACTGCCATTTATCGCAGCAGTCATTTCACACTAGCACAGCCTCAGACTAACAGACAAGCCTCTCAATCAAAGTTGTCTTCGAATCTCACTTTCCATACATGACATAGCAGGTATGTGCCAGTTCAAAGATGTGATAAATTTGGGTAAAAGTATTGATCTAGACCAAGAAATTCATTCAGCAGAAATTGTTTCTCCTCTGAGCTCAGTCCCTCATCTATTCATCTGCTAAACTCAGGTTCTCTTTCTTAATCTGCTTCCTTTTTCATGCTTTTGGGGAAAAAAGCATAGTAAGAAAAGGTTTTCCTTTTCCTTTCTGCAAAGACTCCCAAAGAATCTGCTACTCAGGCGTTAAATGCTCTGTCCTGTGGTGCCTCTGTGGCAGCAGGGCTGCCTTCTGAAATGAGCAGTAAGCAAGAGCTGCGGTGTTGCACTCATTACCCATTCATGGATTGCGACAACTGATTGAATAATACTAGTTTCTGTTTCTACAAAGTAGATAAAAGCCACCGGGCCATTCCCATGGACATGGTCTCAGGCATGCTTCCCATTGCCCTCTGCCCGGCACAGCTGCCAACTGAGCGCTATGTGAGCAGCAAGCGGAGCACGGCCGAGCTGCAGGGGAGAGGGGCAGTAAGTAAGGGAAGTTGCGAGGGAAGGAAAGAGCAGTTGGAGAGGGCAGGAGGCTCCCCTCACCTTAGTGTTTTACAGCAGAGCTGTCTCCCAAGCAGATGAAGCAGAGCTGGGCTCTTCTTGGGCTGAGGCTGAGGGTTCTTCCCTCCCTGTCCAACACAAGCTGGAAGTGGGGTCCAGCTTCCAGACATGTTTACTTTATAATCTTTCAACAGTAGCCTCCATGGGGAAAATGAGATGTTTTTCTCCTCGTCACCTATGAGTAAACCACCTTAATTTACTTTCCACATGATTACACACGCTTTCCACTTCAAATACAAATTAAATTTTAAAATGAATGATGCTAAAAAACAAACCGACCTGGAATAGGCAAACTCTTTCTCCTTCTTGCCCACTTTTCTGTTGGCATTTTGCACTGTCACCTTTAAATGCTTTGTCCACAGTGTGCTTTCAAATGTTACAAGTCAGAGCAGGCTTGAAAAACAAGAGAGCTATGCAGCTGGAAAACGAAGCACAACTGGCATACCAATAAATGCCTTGACAGCAACTTCCAGTTGCTTTGCTGCTGTGGTTTGCTTTCACAGGCTTTCTCCCACTGCCTCTCTTTGCAAAAGGCACTTCAGCCTGGCGGGGGATGAACTCAACACGGCCCTGCCTGTTAAAGAAGAGCAGGTAAAAAGGGCAGAGGCTGAGCAAAGGCAGCCTTGGTCGCTGATGTTGGAGATACCCAGCCGGAACCCTGGACTGTGAGTGCATCTAATCCTCTTAAAGCAGGGTAAATATCACCTGCCAAACGAGTGCTAAACACTGTGCTCCTGAGGGATCCAACAACTCTTTTCCCTTTTTTGATGGATCAGAGAAATAGCATCAGAAAGGAAAAAGCAAAGCTGTCATAGCGCTTCTTGATGAAGGTAGAAGGGAAGAGTTATGTCCACATTTCCAAAAGCTGTGCTTTTATGATACCAGGACAGAAATCTCTGTGAAATATCTTAATTGCACAGACAATGTTTGATCCTGCAACTCTGACAGCTCCCAACCACGTTTTGCTGCTCTTGGAAGAGGTGCTATTTTTGCAATCCAGAGCCCATCTTAGGGGCAAAAGTTTCCCCACTGCACTGTGTTGCGCAGCTACTGGCAGCATAGAAAGGCACGGACATTTTTCTGTAAATCTTCAGAAAATTAAAAGCCACTCCTACCAGCCACAGCCAGATTTGCACATCATCAGCGCGGGCTCACACACGCCTGTTGCTCCAGTGTTATCAGATCAGCCACTGGAGCAGACGGGAGATGGGACATTTCCCTGCACAGTGCTGGATTCAGAGAAGTGTTTCATCAAGCTGAAAATTCTGCACTATTTTTGCACAGCCAACTTCTTTAAAGAAGGAAGCAAAATGAGCAAAGAAGACTAATTATGTTAAAGGAAAAAAAATTGAAAATGCAGCACAAAGTATTGTTTTCTGGAAAACAAAATGAAGAAATAAAAACCACGCTTCGTGACTCATTTTCTTACAGGATTTTTTCAGGGATTGATTTTGCTGTTTGTTTTCTGTGAGCTTTGGAAGAGAAAGGTTCCATCTGACCTGAGAATTTCCTGTGGTGTGACTGGATTTTTTAATTCTAATTTTTAAAGTTCTCACCTTCCTTTTATAAGTAACAATCCAAGAATAAATATCTTCAAGAAAGACCTTGAAACCATAGGCAATTTGATCCAGCCCACAAGGATAAATCCTAGGGCTTGACTTGTGAGCTCTGGTGAAGTGTTTAAAGATGTTCCCGTACCCTGCCGACCTCCCTGCTCCTCTGCTGGCCTCCTGCCTGCCTGAAGAAAAGCAGCAGAAGTAAATGTGTGCAAACTTCTCAGCCTTTCGCACTCGTGGGCTCTTTCATCAGTGTGGTCTCACCTCTCTGGCCTAATTAGCCTGAACAGGCAACGACAATGTGTTTGTAAATACACAGGAGCTGCTGCAGTCACAGCTGAGATGCTGCATAGCTCGTCTCCACTAACCCACTGCGCAGGTGGCAGCCTCTTGCCAAGGGGCAGGGTGCCCACAGGGCTGGGGCATACTGGGCTGCTTCTGTCACATTTATGCATTTACTGAGTCCCTAGTCCTGGTCTCAGCCACGTGTTTATGACAGATTACAAGAGCAAGAGGAAAAGGAAGGACAGGGCTTTTATTTTGGGGAGTGGGGTATGTCTTGCAGAACACTTTTGCCTTTTCATTTCTCTGCTGAGCTTGGTGTTCATTTAACTTTCTGAAGTGAACTGATCACTGATTGTTACTTGCTAGAATCCCCGCGTATGACGGGAATCTCCAAGCTTTTCCGAATCAGGAATATTCTTGCAGTGGTATATCACCACTGGTGAAGGAAAGAAGCGTGTGTGGATGCAGAACAGCTCCCTACCTTACAGGCAACTTTTCTATGCAGACAAATCCTCATTCTCTGCTCAGGAACAGCAGATCTCATTGTGCCCCATGGCAGTTCCCTGCTCTGCTCCTGCATGCACTGAGGCAGAAAGCAAATAGGAGCATCCATCCCTGTAGCCAGCAGTTAGGGCTCAGCTGGAAGACCTCAGCCAGAGAGAACGCAGTGATGCTCTGCAAGGCAGAAAGCCAGTCTGACTCTGTGACATTGGGCAGAGAAAGCATTTAGGTAGTGCCCCAGGTGGTTTTGCTTGCTGTTCATGAGGGGAATTTATGTAACCCACACAGCTGCCTCAAGTATCAGAGATGTCAACTTAATGCCATGCTGACACTTGACTAGGCTCTGGAGCTCCAAGTTGGCCCAGTAGCACTGAAGCTGGGTTGAACACAGCACTGAAGCACCCCACTTGATGTTAGTGCACCACTGGCCAGATGCAGTGAATAGACCTCTTTCCTTATTACAGTTTATCGGCACAAAAAACGTTTCTTTCCTCTATCTTATATCAGTGGGTGTCTTTTCGTTTCCTTGACGTTTGATACTTTTGTTGGTATTAGATCGATCTTTTTCTTTACAATAGAGTTTTCAACACTAACTGTATCTTCCTTAAGTTAGGGCTGAGAAGAATTGACAGATCAAGAGATACTGTGTATGTGAATGGTGAAACCAAAATGGAAAAGGGCAGAAAATCTGTTCCTGTGTCCAGAACTAATTAGATTTGGGGGAATAACAGTGGGTTTTCTGCTCTGGCAGAGGAAACTAAACTAAACTAAACTAAAATCAGCTTAGATTAAATCCAAACTACGCTTTTTATTTTAGTTTGTTGGGGGAGGGTTAATTAACAGAAGCAGAAGACTCTTGCTGCAGTAAGATTTTGGTGATATCCATTTTCTGAAGGTTTGGGGATTTTGGTCTGTTTTTCCGTGTTTTGCTCGTTTTTTTATTAATTAGATTAGCTTTAAAGGAACATTGAAATGCCTTATGTAGGAGCAAGAAGTTCCAGTATTTCTGGAAAACAATGTTACGCTTTGAAAATAACTAAGTCTACAGACAGTTTTTTCTCCCAGGCTCATTTTGGCCTGGATCCCAACGAGCTGTCCCACAGCAGCTTTGAGCTGCTTTCCGCGCTTGGTGGAGCACTGAGCGTTCCTTGCAGCAGCTCAGAGCCCCGCTCCAACCTGCCACAGCCCTGACAAATCCTACTCTGTCCAAAATCAACGGCTTTGATCCACTCCAGAATGAACTGCTCACTCCATGCTTTTTCTGCCCCATTACCTGTAATCCCCATCCTGTGGAGGATTCGTTACAAAAACCTGGCCTCCTCTTTTCCAAGCTTTTTACTTTCCTGCTGGGTTCTCCTTTCTGTGTTCCGTGTGTTTCTCACAGAGCAACTCCTGGAGTTTCTTGGGTCACTTCTGTTGGCCAAGATTTGTACCTCTCCCATTCCCAACCCTGGGCAGTGTTAGCCAAAGGTAAGTAGAGGAGAGGATGACAAAAACTTCCACTGCAATGAAAACACCCAGTGAAGTTTCATGGCTCCAGCGGGCTCTGGCCTTTCTACAGCCTGAGCAAAAGCTTTCCCCGTACAGTCCCACATCACCAGGCTCATGTGGAAGGGATTCATCTCAGGAAACCTTTGTCATAGACCACTTACAAGAATATCACTTGCTTTTGTTTCTTTCACAGAGACTTGCTCCTGCCTCTTGTCGTGTGAACTATTTTATATGTAATCTGTCTTATTAATCAAGTTCTCAGCAAGACAAAGCCTGGAGTCAGCCCAGCAATCTGATTTCACTAAAACAAGTGTAAAACATCATCCTTTACACAAGATAAAGCCTCCATGCCTCATCTTGCCATTTCAGGATTTTGGCTTTCAGCAACACACACATTTATCAGCCACATAAGAATTCTGTGCTCCTCCTCTGCTTCATTCCCTCCTCCAGGAGAGCAGTGATTTGTTCACTCTTTTTTTTTTTAATTTCTTCCTTCTCCTGGAGAGGTGTTAAGGGGCCTGAAATCCCAAAAAAGGGAACAAGAGAGAGAAAAAAATGACTTAATTTTTCTTCAAAGCTTTTAGCGACCACAAAACCGTCTGGTTTTATCAAAACTAACGTAAGTCTGAGAATTCTGGGGTTAAGGCCCAGGCGTCCCATAGGAGATGGCGTATCAAAAGGTACAAGCATTAGCCTGACACCAAAAGGAGAGAGAGGGAAGGAAAAGACTGTCAGGATTTCAGACAGTCAAATTGTGACGCTCTGTCAAGAGACCACAGGTGTTCAAGCTTCTTCCTCTGAGCTGCTATTAAAAAAAGCCCCTAGCCCCAAAAGATAACACCTAGTTTAGAGACCTAACTCTGCTTTTACAAGATGACAAAAAGAAAAGAAAGAAAAGAAACAGGGAATAGATCTTTTCTTTTCTTTTTTTTTTTGATACTGCTGATCTGTTGAAAAGAAAGTGAATCTGAGCAGAAAAGGGCTAGACAGACAGAAACCTCTCCACGGTGAAAATGCAGTCTGAAGTTACAGCTATTTCTGCTGGTATTTGGAGGAAGTTCGCTGAAAGAGATTTCGTTGGTGCTCCTGAGACTAAAATTAAGTATCTATCTGGTTATGGCTCTCAAGTCCCACATGCATCTCACAGCTTCCTCCTGCTTCCCACAAAGGTCTCTGCTGGCTGATGAACAAGGCAGCCTGCCCTCCTCCTGGCTCCAGAGGCACATGAAGAGAGAGGGAGCAATGTAGCAGCCCAATGATCACTGGTGAAACAAAACTGAGGTGAGCTCCACAGAGTTTCCCAACAAGACGATGATATCCCAAGGACGTTGCTGGAATCATTTTTGTCGTAGATATCAGGAATGGTTACAGGAAAAGATTGGACCAATTTTGCCTATATCTTGCATGAATCAACCAAACATGCTAAGGTGTCCCTTTGCGCTGCAAGTTCTATTTTCAGGACAATTTTATTCACTTCATAGCATTTGATATGAAACTTCATGCCAAGAGAATTTTTCTAAACAGCATTATTGTCATTTTAGGTCTGACAGCTTTGAAGCTTACTTCTAAAATGAGGAGGAGGAAAGCATTTCATATAATGCTAAAGCAAATACAGTGCTCTTATTTGAAGCTAAGTGCACATCAGTGACTGGGTTATTAAAGACTGTGTTGTTGGCTTCCTGAAAACTTTTAGATGGAAAAAGCCTCATATCATCTTACTTGAAATTAAGTGTACTCCTCACCCTTTTTCTCAGCGCTAATTACACCACAGACACACTCAGGTACACCTCAGTCCAGAACAACAGCTGGCAGTAGGTCAGGTTGCAAGCTGTTTATACAAACTACTGCAATGCTGCCCAAAAATTTATAGGTCTCTTTCCTACTTCAGTGAGCTTCAGATCCACACAAGTCTGGACCCCCACTGAAATTCAGCTCAATCATTCTGCTTACCTGTTTATTCTATGGGAGCATTGACCTAAACCAATTTGCCCAAGAGCATCTCTGTCCTTGACCAAGTGGAGTGATTTGAATTCTGCCACAAGAGCTGGAAAGCCTGTGTGGTTCAGGCCTAGCCCTAGCAGAAAAAAAAGGGAAAAAAAAATTACGGATGTATGGTTGCTAGGAATTTACATATCATAAATATTTCTATTAATCCAATTTTACTTATAACCTCTAACTGCACTCAGGTTTATAATGTATTTAGACAAATCTCCCATAGGCAATGCTGGTAAGGTGACTGAGATTAGCTTAGCTCTCATGACATTTAAAAGTGTCTGAAGATCTGTACAGGGAGGCATGGGGGACAGCCTCAGGCCAAGTGCTCCCAGTGGTGCCGTTATTTCAGTGGGACTGCTCAGTGAGGTAGGTGCTCACTGCTATGAGAAGCACTGACTGCTGATAGCATCTGGCCCTAGGTTATCTGGGCAATTACAGTGGAGAGCTCTTGAACACAATACTTTCATTTTTTTCATAAGCTCTCTTTGGGCATCATTAACCTTTATCTGTTAACAGGAATTAGTTCAGTGTCCCATTTTAAACACAGTATTTATAAGTATATTATTAACGTCTGTTGCCAAAAAAAAAAAAAAAAGAGGTAGCAGTTCTCTTGGGCTTCATGACATTATGTCTGCATTATTCTGTGTTTGAACACTGCAAACCTGGAATATATCTTACTGGAAACAAATATATGCATGCATGTAGATCAGTGGTGATACACATGGATAATTTGCCATCCATGGCCAAGGAAAGCACAACATGCTGACAGCATCATGCCCGGTAGAACACAGTCCTGCTCCCACACTCACAGACATCAATCGCAGTGATTGGACAAATGGGAGACAGATTGGCAAAAGCTCACAGCTACCCTTCTCCAGAACCAGGCTTAGATACTACAGGACAAGCTGCTGCTGACACCACATGAAGTTCAGAATGGCAAAGCCAGGCATGAAAGGAGTGTGGTTGTATAACCAAACTTCACTGAGCAAAGGGACACTGCAACCACTCAGGACTGAGCAATTTTAACAGCCTACAATTTCATCAGCCCAGGATTTATGTCTTCTGAAAAGGCAAATGAAAAAAGTAAGTTCTTAAAGCAGATTTGTTTTGTTTTCCTTATCATGGAATGTCTGGAAAGGCAGGAGGTGAAGAGAAACAAGGAACTGAAGAGATAAAGCAACCATACAAATCTATCTGACAAAGAGGTATTCTGAAATTCAGCCCTCCTGCAAACTGCACCTTCCCATGGAGACATCGCTTAAAGGTGCAACAGACGAGTGGGGATCTCTTGCTCAGTGTAATGGATGTGAGGCCAACATGAAGCAGAATGAGATTTTAAGGTCTGTTATCAAATATACACTCTTCGGTGATCATCTATTGTTGCACAACAATACAATCCACTGGTAATTAGAACATCAATGAAGTAATTAAATCCATTCACACCAAACGGCAGTTGGATAGCGTAGCAAGTAAAACTACGTTGGTATAGCAGAAAAGAGATACAGAGATCCATTCATCTCTTTGTCAGATAAATGCATCACATAAAACTATATAATTTGGATGTGTCCTTGTGGGTGCATTAGCACTTCTCAGTTCTACATGCCTGGAGTACAGATAGATATGGATGACTAAGCACAGGGGACACACTTCAGTTCAGCGTTTTCAAATAAGGCCTTCCAAGGCAATCCAATTTTTCTTACCTTTGATAAAGATTAGAAGATTCCTTGCATTTTTCTTTGGGGTGATAGCAATATGTAATTACCACATTTAAGTGAGGTCAAAGAACAGCTCTTCAACCGAGTACAACTTGCAAGTCTGACAAGACTGAAAGGAACAACATTACTTCAAGCCAAACTGTTTAGTTCTTGCTTTTCTTTTTCCTTCCTCCAGCTCATGCAATAACATGATGCTTCTCCAACAGTAAGCTGTCCTTAACCAGTGTGTAAACAGAAACAGCCTTACAATACTGTCAATAGTATTTGCTAGCTGAGGTGCAAAATCTTCTCATCCACCCCCCCCTTCCACAATGAAGATAATGAAGCAAACTAATGATACTTAATTTCTCTACCTAAAGCATTATACTTAGGTTGAGTAAGCTCGTAATATTTTACCAAGCTGTAATAAAAACCACAGTATCTATCTGCATGCATCTGTTATAGGAGCACCTATATTACGAAGGCTTAGCACTTTGTATTCTCAATCCAAACTTACTTAAGTGCTCTAAGACCCGATGATTGAAAGAGGAACATTTTATGCTCATAAAGTGAGAGAAAGGTTAGAAGAGAAATGATGAGTGCCCTAGTTCATTTAATGCATTATCTTTGCGAGTTTTCCTGTATTGATTTTGGCAGAAACATGATCAAACGTTGCTGTCACTTGCAATGGTAAGAAAGTGCTTAGTTAATGCCTGATTAGGCTTTAGAGCTCAAAACGAAATTGTCTGGTTATGCTGATGGCTATATTCTATCATAGCACAGACTTAATTGAGTAATACGGCAGTAAAACAAGTTTTATCATGTCACCAGTTCATCACTAAACCAGTGCAGGTCTGTTTTTTTGTTTGTTTGTTTGTTCTGTTCTTAAAAAATGACCACAGCATACAGCCAAGCATTTATCCTGTCACATCCAGGAGCTGCTGACTCGCATACTCTCTCAGATTAAAGCGCTTGAACAAGTCAGGTCTTAAGCAAATAAACACGTTGCTACTATCTGTTTTCATCTTTTTTCCAAATTTCATCAATGAAATGCAATTGCACTTAGAGATGCTACCAAAAGCAAATTTCAGTGATGCTGTGAAATCAATTGCGTCCTCAAACTGAAAGTTCCTTAGCTTTACCTTGCTGTGGAGAAGACTCATCGCTTCATCTGAAGAACTGCTTGAAGGCACAGAAATACAGTGCCTTCTGTTCCCCTCACTTCAGATTTTCCAGGCAATTTCAAAAAACCACACCTTTGAGATATTTTATTTTAAAGAGTTCGAATTCTGGGGGTAATTATGGCATAATAAAATTCATCTCAAAGTCCTGTCACTACAGATGAACTCAGCTTCCACCCTGTTACTGTAGGCTTGCAGTTACAGCTAGGTCCTCACTACCCAGCACTGGTTCCTGTTCCCAGTGGCAAGCCATGCCCTGGCTTCTTGGATTGCTGTCTGGAAAGTGGCAATTAAAACAAAACCCTGACTTAAAGGGTGCAGGCTGAAAAAGGTGGCCAAGCTCTGGCCACCTCCGTTCTTCAAATGTGCAGCTCAGGATTTTCAATCGATAAGAGGGACCAGGAGCATTTTGCAAGTGCGGGTGCCAAGTAGATCCCAAACACAGATGTCTGAGCCTCAGAGTTGTGCTCACTCCCAGCTTTAGCTCCAGGCCACAACTGTGCTAACAGCTTTATATTAATGAAGGAAGACTTAGCCAAGGGGGCTAGTAGCACAGTTCTGTATTTTCTAAAACTGTTAATCTGGCAGATAAGATGATATCTGATTTCTTCTAGTTACTAAAAAAGAAATAAAAAAATCCAATACCTGATAATGAGTCCATGATTTGCAATTTCTTTCTCTTTTTTTGTAATCCTGCATGTTGTGCGTTAATAAATCTAAAATGGAAGGGGAAGCCATGCTCCCTTATATGCAGCTGCCAAAGTTACCAAGTTACTCACAGTACATAAGGAAAGCCAAACCAAATGCAAAAGAGACGGCCACTCCTAAAGCAAGTGAAAATAGAAGAGGGCAAATTCATGAGCGAACAAATGGCCTAATTGGTACTGGCTGCTCTGACTTAGAGAACACGGGTCCATGCACCTCTGGGCAGTTCCAGCACCATTTTCTCTGGCCTCCTTTATATTTGCTGGTATAGACATACTCAGACAAACAGCAGGGGCTTCTTTTGGATGCAGAAACAGTCACTCACGAGAAAGCACAATGCCGCTCTGCTAAGGTGCATTTTACAAACATAGTTTGGTTGTTCAGTATCAGATTCCTCATATTATAGCTTCTCAAACAGGAGCAAAACTGCTCAAAACAAAACGACAATCCCCAGCTCTCAGAGACATCTCTTTAGCCATTATCACCCTCAAACCTCACAAACCTGCTCACCCACATTTTCTTAAGCAGTGACACAGAAGACAGTGCAAGAAACTGTATTTCTACCACTTGCTTTTTCCCACCACCGTTCAAAGATCTCCCTTCACAGTATCACGAGTTATTTCTTGCTGGGGACAGGGTACATCTTAATGGACAAGACACAGTGCCCGGCAGCCACCTCCCTCCCGGTGGGCACTAGAGGCAACGTGGTTTCACCAGCCCGCCGGTGTCACTGGGTGCAGACAGCCTGCCTGCCATTTCTCCATGTTTGGTGCTACACTGACATCTTGTGGCCCTTAACCCTGTCGAGACAGTAAACAAGGCTGCAGATTTCCAAATGTTCAAGCAAGGATTCATTAAAAGCAGTTTGGGAAGGCAGCACTGCTTTTCCTCTCGCTTTCCTCCTGTTTGAATGCATATTCCAGAGCTTCCTGCGCCAATGTTGGTAACAAGCTTCCATGTTAAATATTGATGACTGAGCAGCACCAAGCGCTTATAAAGACAACCCAGCATTGCTGCAGTGAACCCCCTGTGCATAAGTGGTCTGCTGCTAAATTTGGGGAGAAAGCAAACACCAGAGAAACCCATCGTCTTTGTGTGTCGTTGGCAGGTGCTGCGTTTGAACTCTTAAGGGTGACTCACAATTGCTGTGACTGTATCTATTGCTGCCTTTAGGCAGGAATTCTCTCAAGGAAAACATGGATACCATGTACTGTTTCACTGCCGTAGTTACTGTTCATAGTAAGAGTAGGAGCAAAAAAACCTGTTTGGAAACAATGCCATAAGCGGTATCCATAGGTTAAACCTACACGGGATGATGTCACATGTCCATGAAGACGAGTCTGTCACACTGGTGGAGTACACACAAACAAAACAAGACTTTCCCCGGTCCTTTAATCTGTACAAACACTGGAGGAGCTAAAAAAGAATAAAAGTGCCACAATAGGTATAAACTCCTTAACCCTCAGGTAAGTTTTACTACAGCTACAAACCGAAGTATAAAATGAAAAGCAGTATGGGTACTAAGGCAAACAAAAAGGATTGGAGTATTGGAAAACATAAAGGTCTACATTTCTCCCCAGCCTCACCCCTCTAAGCGCTCAGCCTTCTCATCTAAGCTAGGCCCTGAAGCTGGCTCTGCACACTCAGGGAAGAAACAGATTCATCTGCAGGATGATTGAAATTTTTCATTAGGTACACTGAGCTTTGGAGGCATACATCTTTCTCTTCAGTGCTTACTGAGTTGTCTAACCAGAGAGATTTAAAGCTATGTGCTAAAATGTTTCAGATAAGCATCTAGAATTAGGGCTTCCTGCAGTAATTATAAACAAAATATCACAGCTTTAAAAAAATAGTACACAGAGTGGAGGGGAGAGTAGAGGGATTTACATGCATACCCAAATAGCTACATTTAGTTTTATCAATTTAATTTCACATTCCTATGATTATGCCAAAGTTTGATTTCTTATCAAATTATGAGTGCATGCCACTAAACAGATTACAGCAGATGCAATGTGAAGATATGCTACAAAACACAGGTCCTAAAGGGGCTTCTCTATATGGAAAATAAAGAAAGATCTCTCCAGAAAGCCCAGCGTAAGAGATCCAACTTCTTTTCCTTAAATAATACCAGAAGAAACCAAAATATTTCTAACAGACAGCACTGGGTCTGATGCCATCACCAGCACAGGAGGCACTGCAAGGGGACATCTTCCCCTCCCTGGGATGTCACTGGCTGTTTTGCACCTCTGCATGAGAAAAGCAGAGACACCCACGAGTGGGAAAGCAGGAGAAGCCAAGGAGGGAGAGGGCTGGCTTGGCTCAGACTCAGAGCAAGCCCAGGAGAGCAACAGGAGATTGGCTTGTCTAGCCTGGTCCCCTTGCTACTGCAGACAACGTATCAAATAATCTTCTGCTGTAAACCTGTCAAGTTCCTCCTTAAAAGTCATTACATTTTGTCTCTACTGTGTCAGACTTTCATTCCTCTAAGGATCTGAACTTACTTCTCCGTTACAGCCTACATTTAATTCATAGTCACTGTATCTGCTCTTGGCTTTTGTGCCAACACGCTCCTTTCACCTGCCCTATGCTTGTCTCTTCCTGATGTATTTATAGACAGCCACCATCCTGTCTCTCAGCCTTCATTAGGCTCAAGTGAACAGACAAAGCCCTGCTAATCTCTTCTCATAGGGGCTTTCAACTCAGCGCCAGAGACGCTGTGTCTGTGGGTGTTTGGGCTCTCTTGTTGCATGTGGGTAATGGGAACAGCGGGCAGGATCCCAGACACACTCATAACTGCTCCATGCAGCGCCAGTAACACCATGCTGCCACTGCTGCCTATACGCGTCCCAAAGCAAGGAAGACATTGCTCACCCTCTCCAAGGGCTGTACCCCGTGGGCAGCCCAGAAGTCCTCCTTTTCTTTAAGCTTAGTGCCACATATTATTGCTGCTCTGCTTCCTTCTGATTCTATTATTTCAGGCCTCAGTGTCGTTCATTATGTAGAAATGCCTTCTAAAAGCAGTTTATGCATGTTCCCTAGGTATCCTAGCCAGACCTTTTCCTCTTACAGGTGCAACAGTGTAGCCCAGAAGCCCCTTTATTTGTCACAGCATCTGATAGAAACACCTTTCACTGTAGCAGTCAGAACAGAATTCCTGTTGCTGGAGACTTTGCACATGCCAGGGCACGGCTGCTTCCTTATGAGCAACACCATCCCCCCAAAAAGCCAAGTGGGTAAAGAGAGCACACAGTCCTGACTGAGTGGGATACTGCAATGACGTTGCAATATTGAGAATACGCTGGATGAGAGTGTTTGTATTTGAGTCAAATATCCTAGAAAGCGTAAAGTGAAAAAAGTTGTGGTACTAATGCTACCTGCCTGCTTGAAAACTGGCTGAGAGATCAGAAGTGCAGGCAGTAGTAAATCGTCATACAGCATATTAGGAGGAGCATCAAGGACTGTTGGCACAAAGTTATTTATAGCTATGCGTTGGGTTTACAGCCATTGCAGAAGTGGAAAAATTTTCATTTGAATGTTTTAGAACAAGTCAGTTAAAGATTAATTGTATTTAAGAGGTTACTTTTGGAAGAAATCTTTCATTGGCAGGCATATGAAGTCAGTGTTAGATCCAGCACAGCCTTTCCACCTTTGATGTCTACAATAAGCAGATAAAAATAAAGGAAGGAAAATAAACACGAGTAGATCAGAGCATTTTCACAGGTGGGGTTGTAACCACTTCCTCACTGATAATGCTGGGAAAATGGGAAATGACTCTGTCTTGCTTCTTCTCCATCACTTGTTCCATGAGGTTGGCAGTTTTTGGGGAGCTAAAATACAAATTAATTTACTAAGCAACTGAGCATGTAAAACATTGGCAGGCATATGCACTGACAAGTCCACTGTCATGCTCTGCTCCTTTTGTATTACTCAGCAAGCACTGATGCACTTCTGCAGGCTATAACCTTGACACAGAGAGAAGTTTCAAGCAAGTTCATAGCAGAAGGAAGCTGACTTTCCATTGACACTGGATGAAGGAGGATGCTGAAGAAGGGTGCAAGCCCACTGCTTACTCCAAACTGGATGCCATGGAAGGGCTGTGACCAGCTGGTATGGGTTGGAACAAACCCTGTTCTTGTTAGATGGAGACATAATGAAAAGAAGGAATGGGAGAAGAGTATCTCACTCTGATGGAGCTGTCCACTTCTCTTTTGCACTCCAGAAAACAGCAGAACAGTAAATTTGGTAGAGTGCATTAAAATGGCCCCAGTACTGGACTAATTAAAGAGGTTGTAGCAGGTGGCAGGACTGGTGGTGAATGTTACAGACAGAAAATAACTGGGCTTGATTTGCAAACCTTATGCTTTCTGTATAGGGATTTAACAGTCATTCTGTTCTCTGAAATGCTGCTAGACTGACATAGGCAGAGATGCTGCTGTCTGACACCCTGTGAATCAGTGTGGCCACTAAGCCTGCTCCGTGTGCCCAGCCTGCAGGACAGGCAGGGAGCACTGGCACACCTCCAGCACAGCAGGGGCTTTGTAACGTAGTACTTGTCCCTGAGCCCAGTACTGGCAGACACACCGCTGTCTCACCTGTCTTCTTTACATAAAGCAAGATGTAGAGATTGAGATCAAAACAAGGGCAAATACAAAATCCCAGGCTCCCAAGGAAAGAAGATAATGATGCCGCAGCCATTAGATTTGCACAGGCAAAGACAAGCATTTGATTACGAGGGAATCACTCCCAGCATAGGCCACCATCAGAAGCAGATTATGTGAAATGGGATTCTGGGGCTTGGATGTTTTGCAGTTATGAAATTGCCAGAAGAGTCAGACTAGAAGGAGAGTCACAGCATGGGAATGTTTCAATTCGCAGGGCCACTAGCATTATCAGACATGTTGCTGCTTGTGAACCTGCCCCCAGCATTAGGAATAATGAAAAAAAGTCCTGGAATGATCTCACCTGTTACATATCTCCAATTGCAGTGTTTTTGGTGAGCGCTGTGCCTGTTCAGAATCAATTCTGAACAGTCTATTTTAACCCCCTCCTCTTTCTTTTTTCTTTTCTTATTTTCCCCATACATTTTCCTCTTACAGAGGTTTTATTTTTGTGTTCACACTGCTTGTTTAATTTAACAGATGGAAACTTCCATGGAACTTCTTGGTAAAGTATCTGTACCATTCCTAATGCATATTGTTATGCACTGTGTAAATATATCCCTGCAGGAAGTGAACCATCTTCCAGCCTATTCTCATTTATGCTATTACACCCCCAGAGCAATATAACTCCTTTAACCTAACTCTAATTCATAACTTATAACTAACTTATAACTTAACCCTATAACTCCTTTAAATTCTGAGATCCATATGGAGGCTCTGACTTCAAGGGAATATCAGCGTTCTCCTGCCTCAAAGTCTCAGGGCATCAGAAAGCTGATTCCAGGCTTGAAAACCCTGAAGGTTTTCAAGAAAAGGGAATTTATAGTAATTAGGGACATGGTTGGTGGGCATGGTGGTGATGGGTTGGGGTTGGACTAGATGATCTTAGTGGTCTTTTCTGACCTTCATGATTCTGTGATTTCTAACTTCCAGAAATGTTAAGCAATGGTGAAGCAGGCACAGTCGCCTCCCTACAGCAGCAGCAGCCACAACAAGTCGCTGTTCATAAGATGACATAACTAAGATGAATGCTGTCTGCCAACACTGCATACTGGGCAACCATCTTTAATTCTATTGGAAACTGCAAAAAGAGGGCAGTGGACTGATCCATATTGAATTAATTGTTACTCTTCATTCTAGAAGAATTTTAACTAGGAGGAGAAAACTGAGTAAATTATGTATGTCATCACAGAGATGGTGAGGATTTAGTAGATCAAGCTCTACTGATTTCTGCTACAGTCATTTTGTAATCAGCAAATAAGACAGGCAATGCCTGAAGCACCCTCTACATGGCTCTTTCCCATTTTTTTAAGGAGATTTCAAAATCTATAGTCAGGGCAATCCATAGTGGTTCCTAGAAATGGGTGACTGCTGCTCAGATCCACTGACCCTGATATTTCAAATACCAGACTTAGCATCAACATCCTTTAAGCATTTTATGCAGACAGAAGTACCAAACAACTTGTTTATGGAAACATGCATTTTAATGAAAAAAAAAGTGAATATTTCTCTTTTGATTAAACATTAAAGTTTTGTTCTTTAAATATTTTCCACGTATTTATTTTTTAAGTAGGCAGGCTATCCCAGCCTAAGAAGTCTCCTACTGACCCTGCTGTGTGGCTCCAACACATGGACAAGCATGCATCAGCTCAGGATTGCTCAGACAGCTGCTGCATTGATATCCAAATCTGTGCTAACGACCAGAAACTCCCTGGGAGTCTGCAGAAGGAGAGAAATGTTTTAGAACCGAATTCAACTGACTTTCATACAAATACCCTAGGAAAAGGAGCTCACGCCCTGGAAGTTCTTATTTCCTTCTGGTGACTCAAGTCAGCCACTGAAGTCTGTGTTTGGCCATTGCAATCCTGCCCCAGTGGCACTAATCAAAAGCAAGCGTGGAGGTGAAAGAGGAGGACTCGAGGAGTGCCAGAGGGGATCTTAACACTAAAAGACAGCTCCTAGCTTCAAAAAACTGCAGTGGATGAGAAGATAACAGTTAGTTTCAACAGAAGCTTCAATATTGCCTAAATCTCACACAGCATTTCACTCTGTTGTAGATCTTAAAAAATATTTTATGAAGGAGACAGATTTTCCAATACAGAATAAGGACAGTGTTTCCATGGTGAAATGAATTCCCCTGGCACTGACTGTTCAGTGATTCACTCTAGAGTACTTTAACCCCCACCGTTTTCACCTGGTGCCAGTTATCAGCAATGGGATATGCGCAGTGCAGGCAGCTTGCTTCTAAATGTAGGTTTTTTTTGCCCAAAATGTCCCAACCAGAGAGCCAAATTATTTCTAAAAGGAAAATAAAAATGTAACGAAAGGTCATTCAAGTGCATTATAGACTTTAACTTAGATTTGCTCCTAGAAGACCTACAAAGAAAATCAACTTGTAATGATCCATTTAATTTTTGCTCTTCATCTCATTCATTTCAAGACAATTAAGACACAAAAATAAATCATTCAAACAAGAATTACATCTCATGCGACTTTATCTCTACTAACTGAAAGTGCAGTTATCTTTGGCCCTTGAGATCTGCCTCAATCTTCTTTCAGCTTGGGGTCAGTGAATGGATGCAGAGCAAATTTAGGGTTGTAGCTCATTAGCCCTGTGCTTTGTTATCTAAAATATACACATTACCTTATGCTGCTTTAGAGGAGGTTAGAAAGAAAAAACTCCCTTGAGTGACCAGCTTGAGAGCCAGGGAAAAATTTAAGTATGTGCATAAATGTTTGAATGTATCAATGCATTTATCTCTATTTTCTCAGAGCTGGAGTGCGGCCATCACCTTCCAAGTCTAAAAATAGTGTCTGCAGGCAGCTCAGGTAGCTGCAAACTGCCCTCTTCAGCTTTACTTAATGCCTCATAAGTGAGGATCAACTCATTCTTCTGTGATTTGGCAGAAAATTAGTGGAATTACACCAGCACTGACTAGGTAAAAACCTAAGAAGATTATGTTTGATTAGGTATTATTAGTTTCAAAAAAAAGCCACTTGGCTGACTTGATCCCTAGCACTCCTTACTCCTAGACTTTCAAAGGCATGAAAAAAACTTCTCCTTGTCAAAGACCACAAAACCCTACATGTCATATTTCAGGGTGAATTATATTTCCCCACTTTAAAGCAGCATTGTGTCAAGAAATTCTGTGTGTTTGATTACACCCAGTGTCAAAGAAAGATGTAAAAACTGTCAACATACAAATAAAAAACCCCTAACTTTGCTTCTCCATTGCGATCATCAAGGGCAGGTCTGCACACTCGGCCAGAGGGATAATTGAATAACATGGGTGACAGAGCACAGCCCTACCGAGCTCTTGAGCCAACCTTGAACTCTTCCATCAGCCCAACATGTACAGAGCCTCTTGAATGAGTCTTGAAAGGACAGACTCAGAGTCATCAAATCAACTTCCAGCCATCTTTCTCAGGTATAACGTAAAGTGATTTACTCATCTGAATTAAAAATTGCAGTAAAATTGGCCCCAAACAATACCAGTCTGAAGTCAGTACTGCTGTCAAGCTTGTAGCATCTGACATACATTGTCACCTGATGCTGGGATGCATGCCATACTAAGTACATATGAACTATATTAGTATGCTGCAGTAGATGGATTCCTGAGGCAAGACATTTTTCTGTGACCCAGTTCTCTGATTTGCTTTATACTGCTGTAACAGTGTTATGGGACTACAGAGTAAACACCATTATGTTTTCATTCACTTTACAGTGCCAAAATGGTGATGATTATATACGTATCTGTTATCTACTCATTTATTAAGCTAGGCTAGATACAAGGTAATCCATCATCCAGAAAGAAATTAGTAGCTAGCCGCTTTCCTGTTGCTGTGCCTGCTGAGGCACTTCACAGTATCTGTTTCACACCTGGAGCAGGCGTTTCTGAGACACCCTCTGTAGTGGTTAACTTCAACAACCAAAGGGTTCAATTCCTTTTCAGGAAAAAGAGCAAGTAACATAACCCTGGTGTATTCCCATTTTTAAAGAGGGAATTGCACTATTTCCTACTGCCAGCCAGTTCAAGGTGCACAGGACTGCCTGCTGTCATTTGTTCTTGTTTGGGTTCTTCTCAGGACAGGGTGAATGCAAGGACTGGTAACCACGAAAGGCAAAACCTCGCCATTTTTTGAAGCATAACAGAGTTCAAAAGGCAAGATGCGCTTCAAGATACCCAGACATAATCTGTGTATGCTTCTTGAAAGCAAAGGTTGTAATTAAAGTTGGCATTTCTGAGCAGCCTGCTAGTGCTGGCCATCTTGATAACAAGCAAAGAGGACATGCTTTGTGACACAGACACATAATCTGTGGGGAAGAGACTGAGCCTGTCCTGTAGGAAGCAGCAGAAAAGACATGTGTACCCAGGATGGCCTAGAGGGAACACAGCTAAAAGAATTGTGGAAAAAATGTTTACGTAGCCCAAGCAAAGAGAAATGTGAGATGAAGCAAGGGGTGCAAGATCACTGTGTTATTTTCCCACAGGATTTCCTCATTATTTCTCCCTCCTTCCATTTTCTTCTGAGATGGCAGAAGAAAAAATGAATTTTTGTTTTAAATTCTGAAAGTCCATACCTGAAATGCAAGTTGACAGAAGAATGTTGGACTCCAGCATTTAAACAAAACTTCTGGTTGGGAAACACAAAATAACTCAGCTGTCCAAAAGAACGTAATAATGAATAAGTAATACACATCAGATCTTTATGCAGGTCCCTTTCTCAGATACAAAGGCACTGCAGTTAGCAGGGGATGGGAGATTCAAATACAAACAGGCTGAAATATGGAGAAACCCCTACCAGATCAAATGACTGCTGGAGCGTTCTGATGGAGAGCTGTAACACACCATGACAGGCTTCATGGCCACCTGTCAGTAATGCCAACCTTCACATACAAATAGAGCAAAGGCCAGGTAGGATGATGAGAAAATCCTTCAGTATTTGAAAGGAGAGTGTAGAATCCTGCTCAGAATATTAAGAAATGTTACCAAGGCTACTTAACTAATTCCTGTTACAGTATGGGTATCAGGACAAAACAGAAAACACTTTGGAGTACAGAGCATTTGCTTGGAAAAGGGGTGA
Organism: Aquila spilogaster; assembly: GCA_024606505.1. NCBI lineage: Eukaryota > Metazoa > Chordata > Aves > Accipitriformes > Accipitridae > Aquila > Aquila spilogaster. The sequence continues at coordinate 41,490,424 of JANHGO010000012.1, forward strand.
TACTGTAAAGATAAGCACTTATGTCTGCAACAAGATCTCTGAATTGTTATTATGAGTCAGGAATGAGGGACTAGGAGGCAAACCAAGCAAGAGATGAAAAGCGTGGACTGTCCAAGGTACACTTCATTAAAGGGAATCAGGTCCCTCCTTAAGAACTCTCTGAAGAATTGTTCTTGCACCACAGGTTGCAGGTGGCAGATCAGACAACTAAAGGGAGTTGCAAAAGAGGAAAAAAGAAAACATATAGTGTTGAAAGTGGTGATATACAATATATCGGGGGAAGATAGACAGAAGAAAAAAATGCAAGTGTGGATGAAGAAAACAAATGAAACAGTGTTAAAATCTTAATATAAATAATACTCCTGTGATGTGCTATGTACTTCTAAACAGAAAATGGATTAAGCCCAATGAGCAGAGAGTGACCTGGGAAGCAGAGCGAGGCTTGGGGTGGTGGCAGCACTGCAGTCGGGTCCCACAGAGCGCAGCAGGGCCCGGACCCATGGGCAGACCTCAGCCCCCTGGGCAGACCCTGCACCAGGCAGTACACTGCTGGCTGTGACAAGAGAAGGGCAAAGAGGGACAGAGCCTCAGCTGCAAAGGTATTAGTCTGAGCTCCCAAGCATGGGTACGTACCTGGTTCCTATGCTCTCAAAGGGTTGCTGCTTTACATCCAATTTACTTTTCCTACTTGTTATAATTTCCCTAGAATGCCACATCCCTGAGACACAAACCTACCTGAGAAATAACGGAAAGTCAAATGCCAGGAGACACCTTCAGTAGCAGCTCTCACATTCATTCCCCCACCCAAAGCAGGACTGCTCTCTGCTGCCCATTTCCAGTCCCATTTTTAAAACCTCCAGCCACTGCCACACCTTGCTGCCGGAAGGTTTATTTTACTATTTCATCTTTCAAAGTTTTTCTGACAGACCACATTCCTGTTCGCCACAATAAATCTTGTACTAATTTCTCTTCCCCAGTACTGTTTGCTCCCTCAAATATTTGCAGAACATAGGCAGCACCTTGTAATCGTTGCCTGGCGCATCTCTATCATTTTCAGCCTTTCCACACACACAAGACAGTTCTTCCTTCTCATTTTCTTGTTCATCCTGCCAATTAATTTCTCTGACCTCTTCCTTCCCTTCATTAATTTTCTCACACACCCTTGTGAGGTAAGCACTGCTCAGCAGCCTCCCTCGCTGCGCTCCGTGTGTGGAACAGCACTCCCAACCATGTCCAAGCTTCAGGAACGCAGCTTGTACTTGGCTTTCTCCTCCCAGATTCCCTTTGCTAGGGATTTGGGGGGAGTTGTGGCTTTTTTTCCTGACTTTTTCAGAACAAAGGCATTACTTTTGGTTGAGCTGAAGGTAACAGAGTTTTTGTCTGTGTGGTTATGGCGTACCCACTGCTGCAGTGATTTTCCATTTCATTCATATGCTCCGTGGGTTCCCTCCTAGTGCTGCAAGAAAATAAAATACATCTGTATCGATGGATACAGATATACCTAGAGCTCTGAAAGACTTGGATGTCACTAGCACATATAAGATTACATTCATCCCAATTTATCCAAGTAGTGGTTACACATGCGTGGTAAGGAACTCCATTATCCTGTCTTTAATTTACTCTTGAGGGGTTCATCTTTCACAAATCCATATCAGAGCCCCCTTTCTCATTTATTTCAGCAGGAGAGGGGAGAGGTCTCTATCTGATCTGATAATGGAGCTATTTGGCTCAACCCAGTCATTAATCCAGCTGACAGCTTTCCTATGGAAAGGCAGAATTTCCGTCCTGCACTCCAATTTATTTCATCATCTGCACTTTCCTTCTCCCATCTCTGGTGTGTGGTAATAATGAGAGCTGTCTGGAAAAATATATAAATATGGCACATGTGTATAAATATGGGTAAAGCAGGTGGCAGGGGTGTGACAGGAAGGGAATTCTGCCTTCTAAGTGTTTTCAACTCAGGCATTTACTTGCCTCTCATCTAGGCACGTTCTCAATGAAAATACTACACCGTAATTTTGAAGGAAGATTTCCTTCTTTTGCTGAGACTCCAGGTATCGGAGCACAGATCTCCAGAAGAGACAAGTGTGCTATATAGATGTCGGGCTCTGTCTGCTGCTCTGCAATTACTCAGCTGACAGGGTTTGACAAGGCGTAGGGTTAGAGAAGCTGAAACCTCTGCGGAGAAGGGGTTTTCTTGTTTTGCTGAAGGATTTTTTGTATTTAGTAGGAAAGCTATGTGCATAAGGGGGCTGACACAATCGTATTCTACTCAGGACTGATAATGTTAATGAAGCCGTTTTAGTTAAAAATGTAAAACTTGTTAAACTTTTTGCCAAAATGTATTTAAAATAAAGCAGTGATTTTAAATAGAAATAAAGTTTTCAATTAAAAATTATTTTCAAAGCTTTTGAAGTGAAGGAGAATGTCTTTCAGGTCAAAACCGCATCTCATGTTTCCCGAAGTTAACATAATCCTTTGAATAACGTCTTTTATTTTTTAATCTATTCATGGCATTCAGGGGGCATTACTACCCCGTGCCATGCCTAGCTAACACTCAATGTACTGCTCAGATGGATTCCCTGCCTCTGAGACTCTGTGAGTTGTTTTCTCTTCTGCTATCCAAACTTTTTTACCGATGGCAGTTCAGAAAGATTTCAAATGAGGTCAGGAGAGGAGAGGAAAAACAGAGTTTTGCCTGTGCTGACATGCTGAACAGAAGACAGTGCAGAGTTTGTACTTTTCTTACTGAGGTACTCTATAGCTCCAAAATCACTTAAAAAATAATTCCCCGGTATGTAATCAAACACTTGCGTTTTCATCAAGCTACTTCAGTTGCTTAACTGAAAATGGAAATGTGAAAATGGAAAATGTGTATGTCATGCTCACCCTCTAGGTTTTTGAGAATCCATTAATCCACATCTTCCTGTAACTCCAGACTCTAAGGTCTCACTATGCAATGGAGCTGCTCAGAGGAAACACTTGTACCATTCCTCATGCTCACTACAGCTGCCAAATGGTCTCTTGGAATCTGTGCAAGCAAGAGGAGCAGGACTGGCCTTCAGCCTATTTTGGTGTCTGAAATCTGCACAAAATGACACACTTGGAGTTAGGGGATTTGTACAAAGGGTCTGAAACTCCCCCAGGGACCAGCTATAAGGATTCTGGCTTCCTCATTAACAGGTCCCCTTCACTGAAATAAGATTCAAGTCAGACTCACTGTAAAGAATGGTACTAACCAAGGATACTTCGAGCATCCTCAGTGGCCGTAGTCTGAAAGCTGAAAGAAACCACTTTCTGTCTACCTCTGGTCAACCACCAGTGCATTCCCACCTCTGCAGTCCACGCAGGTCCCTGGAGGAGAAGAGGCCCATGGTATCAACCCAGAAGTAAAAACACAAATGTAAATTGTAATGCTTTTCAAATAACCTGAACGTGCTGTCACTCCTGAATTTGGTTTTCTCATTTTTCACTTTTCAAGTATTGTGGGTGGGACTAAAACGTGAGGCATTCTTTTCTGGCTGCTCTCAGTTTCTTAACAAAGAAGCTACCATCGATTTTTTTTTAAATGATCCTCAGCAACAGGAAAGCTGCTCTGCTCACCACCATTCTCTCAGCACTCTGAGCTGACTGTCTCTGAAGTCCTGCTGTGACTGAACTACCCTGAAAGCCTACCACACCATTTAGACTGTTTCCTAAGCAGACCTCAAAATCACTGCTGATTATGAAATGTGGATGGGCTTGTGTGTGATAAGACAGGCTATATACTGATTTATTAGCAAATCCAGAAAGGAAAACATTTCAAAAAATGAAAAATAAAACAAATTTTCTATGACATTTGTTTGCTGGACCTAGGTGTTCAGCACGTACTCCAAGCAAATTCTGCTCCCCTTCAGGTTCATCTGTCTATCTTTTATAGAACATTTCTTCAGGACTCCTTAATTAGGAAAGAATTGATGATGTGCAGGAGGAGAGCTGCTTGTTTGGTTGTTTCTGCAAACATATAGTTTAAGTGCATTCCAGTCTGAAGACAGCTCACAGAAAACCTTGGTAGTACAAAAATGGAGCAATAAAGGTTTACATGCCCCGGATACATTTTAAAATGCTTTAAATGTTTCCCTGTAGTAAATTATTTTATTTCCAGAGCAGTACTGAAAGAGGGAAGGAAAAAAAAAACAATTGAATTAAGTGTTTGAAGGAGTTTTCAAGATGAATTCTTAACTAGCTCCGTGATTTTCTACTCGTAACCCAATCCTCTGGCTGATTAAGTTTCTTTGGGTAAACGTGCTTACTTTCATGTAAAATCTGTTTAAAACAAATGAGGAAAGTTTGCCTTAGCTTCTCGATTTATTTATTAATTGCAGCATGAAATGCACCTTGTAGTCCCTGAACTTCTCAGCTGTTCAGCTGTGACAGCATGCAGTAAGACCCTGCACACCCTGCTCAGCAGAACAGATCCCCACTATGTGACCAGCAGCACCAGTGGTGCAGGCGAAGCAATGAGATGCAGATAGCTGAAAAAGCTTCTGTCAGGCGATGCCAGCTCATTGTGCTCTTTATTTATATATGAAGCTTAAATTATTGATCGCTGCTCCTTCCCACATTGAAAGCTGAAATCAAATACAGTTCCTGACTGACCGCTTCAATCTTCCAACCAACCCACCTTCTCTAAGGAGCTTTTTTTTCTGTACTTTGGAGCTTTGTTTACGAAAATTTACAATAACACTTTCAGTTTGATTGGGGGTGAAAAAAAGATCAATGCTTGTCAGTGTTCAGCTATTTACTGATCAAATACATGCTACATCATGCTAATCCCTACCATATGGGCAGAGACTGAAAACCCAGAATTTTTCAAAGTTCTTGGCATAGTAACGCTAAGAAGTTTGTATTGCTTGTGATTATTCACGTGTATGACAGGCAACATATGTGCTTTCCTAGGCATTCCATTAGAACTGCTTTTTCCCCACCCTTTCACAAGCTAGATGAGCAACAGAAATGTTGGTAAATGTGATCTGTGGCATAAGCTGTTTTATAAAATATGCTGCCTGTTATTGGCTGACGCAGTGAAAGTTTCAGTCCCATCTTCGGTTTCAGGCATCGGAACCACTCAGCTACCCTGACTGATCTCACATTATAAGGCACTGGTCACAACAAAGAGAGAAACTGATAGGCTGAAGTTTTAATACTAGCTTTATAACTGCCTGGAGGGCTGAGCAGAGCCCACACCCTTCCCAGTGGTTTTGGCTGAGCCTGTTCAAGTGATCAGAAAGAACAGGCCGTACCCTTTTCTTTCAAGTCTGATAGGGGCAACATTGACAGGGCAGAACAGAATTTGCTTCTGTGACCACTAATCCAGTGTGAGCCCACATTTCACAGTAGACTGAACAGAGTAGAGTTATGGCATCCTTTGCAACCTGAAGTTGCAGCAAGCAACACATTTGTGCTCAGAGAGCAATACAAGCAAGAGTATTGAACACAAAGCAGGGATGAAGGTTTCAATGAGCTGCCTGATGGGTAAAGATAACATATGCAAATAGCCATGAAGTACAGCAGACAAGCAGCTACAAAACTGAAGCAGAGAAAACTGCTCTGCTTGCATTAATCTAAGTAACTGCTTCTGAGGGTTTCAAGTAAAAGCCATCATCCATCTGTGGCGGGCACATTGCCTACCAGCAGCATTAACTGCTCTCATACTCCCCTAACCACTCCACACTGGGACGGAACAAAACTGAACAAAGAGCCTTCTATATAACCCTTAAGTCTTAACAAAGCAAATACTTTAAAATCTCAAAGTTTTCAAAAATGGAAGTCCAAATATAAACAGAAGAGTTGCACATTTAAAGCCCATCAATGTTCATTATTTACTTACAAAAAAACACTTCTGTCATTTGACATAATTATCACTTTCTTTTAAGACTTTGTTCATCAGGCATCTATACCCTGCAACAAATATGGTTGCCTGCTCCGAAGTACTTCACTCATGCTTAAGATAGTGCTCTCTCATGTAAATGGATTGTAGGATAAGCAGGCATAGTCACTTACAGTCTGTAACAGGCTTTATCTTCAACCACTGATGGAGGTGTTCGAGGCCAGGTTGGATGAGGCCCTGGGCAACTGATTTAGTGCCTGACCTAGCAGTTGGCAACCCTGCCCCAGCAGGTTGTTCAGAACTAGATGATCTTTGAGGTCCCTTCCAACCCAAGCCATTGTGTGATTCTATGATTACAGATCAGAAGCCAAGAAAGCACACTGGTGAAGGCTGCATACAAGACTGTACTGGCATGAAAACTGTGATTCCTCCCATGCCATTCATAACTCGACTAAGGCTAGAAGTTTGCAGAGTGCATGGCACACTCAATTTTCCTTCCTGGATCTTACAGCACTAAATCCACATGCAACAGAAAGGCTGCAGCAACCAATAATACAACTCTCTGCAAGTCTTGTAAAATATATAACCTAGAAGTGGGTTGTTTTTCCAGTGTGGAAATCCTTTTTGATTCTTGTAAACATCTTCCTTCAAAAATCACAACCACATCAAGGAGCTTCCTAGTAGTTATCACAGCTTTGAGTTGCTACATTTCTCTCCTTTTACCTCCCCCTTCACGGCACCTCCCTCTTCCATATCACGCATCATCACATTTACAGAACAGAAACCACTTAAGGCATCAAAACTACTGTGGAAGGTGAACAGGAGCAGAAACTCAAGTACCATGCTCTGCCTGCCTTCTGGGACTCCTGACATGCCCTGGTCTGCATTTTGTACTACCAGTGCACCACAATTAAAAAGTTACACGGCATGAATAACAGAGGAAACAACAGAAAGACGGGACAAAAAGGCTGCAATCTCTTCCTATTGTTCATGCTTACCTACACGAATTTTTGGAAAAGCTTCCTGGGTCCGATAGCAATCACAGCCATCTAGACAGCACCAAATGCATGAATTATGTGTTGGTGTCAGCTTAGAAAGCACCAAGCTTTGTGGCTTCTGAACGCCACCTTACAGCTCGCGTATATATCTGACATTAGGGAAAGAGAGATTGCATCATCTCAGATATATGACACCCTCTGTGTGTGCAGCTGCTTTCTGGATTGACTTCCACAATAAGCTTGTCACTTCTGGACAAAATTTATGGGAGCCCAAATTGTCATTTCTCTAATTCATTCTTTCCCAGTCACTTTGTTCTCCTAGTTCCTGTCTGCTTTGGAGACCGAGACACATCTATTGATTTCATAAAGGCAGAAACATGTGTGAAGTGCCTGGCTGAACTGGGTCCGTGGCACTGCAATATTTTGGGAGTTTCTATTTCAACAAAAAGAAAAATAAAATGAAAAGCTGATGAGAGAAAGACTGAGACATGTAAACTTCTGAAATAAAAGCCTGCTTTCAAAATGTCTGGACTGATCAAAAAGCACATTTGATAACAGTACATCTTCCTGCCAAGGCACAGTTTGTTGTTACTTGGTTACCCCAGTATTGTGTTTGTTCTTGCCTTTAAATATAAACATAATCCGCTCCGTGCATACAGATTTGTTTTCAGCTGGTTGGAAGCAGCCAAAAAGGTTTCTCTGAACAACAAAGTCTTCCAAGTGAATTATACCTTCTATCCTAATGTAACCCTCATAATTCATAACCAGGTATCAGATCTTTGCAGAATGAGGGCATATTTTTGCAGGGTTACTGATAATTTGGGTTAGTATAGCCCATTCTGGGCTTTGAAAGCATCATAATATCCTCTTCATTGTTTTTATACTGAGTGAGACCATATTGCTATCAGGATTTCACTGGTAACTACCCAATACACCTGATTGATTTGGGGTCGTTATTCTAACATCAAATAACATACAAATAGCTTTCTCTTTTTTGTCCTTCTCTCCACTGTCATTGCAGTGGATCTTTGCTGCTCTGTTTACAACACTGCTGTTGCTTCTGTGGCAAAAAACGGATATTCTGCCAAACCCCACTACTCTGTTCATGGATTCCTGTCAGGAGAAAATGGAGGAAGGGAGCTGAGCCCTCCTCCCAAAGGCAGATGTGTCAGTGGCACCCAGTGCCAGCTGCAGCCGCAATGAGGTGGGAGCAGGATGGATAGCAGCAATGGTGCACATTGGCCCCGCTCCCATTTGGGGTGAGGACCAGTGGAAAGGCAGCCCAGGCTGTAGGGGCCCTACCAAGACACACAAAGCCCAGCCAGAAGGCCAGAGGAGAGCAAAATACTCCCAGCAATGTCATGGAGCAGCGCTGAGCTGACCACAGGGCTGCTTCCCCAGTACCAGAGGAAAGAGCTGCAGTGCTTCCTTTTGACTGCTCCTAGCCTTCTCCCCTCTCCCATTGCCACATGCTAAGAACAGGGAAAGCAGAAAGGACTGGATGCAAACTGCCAGCACGATGAAAATGATGTCCCTTCCCTCACTCTTCTCATTTCTTCTCCCTGTGCCTTTCCCAGAGTGTGAGTCCTGCTTTCATTTCAAGACAGTTACATCCGCCAGACCTGTCACATTCTGCATCCACTCATGCCAGATGCAGAAGCTAAAGCAGGTGCTACAGACGCTCATTTGATCAGTGCAATCTGCTGATACTGTTACTTGCTATTCCAAAAAAAAAGAGAAAATGAAAGAGAGAAAGAAAAGGGGAGAACAATGGTAACAGTCACTGAGATAAACGGTTTGAAAGCACCTCACTCTGCTGAAGCTGTTTCCATTGAGCATGCCCAGCAAGGGAAGAACAAAGCACTTTGCAGACAGATGGGTTCAAGATTGTACAGCACTGTGGACTGGGTCAGCACCACTGTTCACTGCCACATGCTGCAGGTGACTGTGCCCACTTCCGCTGCCTACCCTAACAACATCTGAATGCCTGGCCCATCAAAATGTTACAGTATCTGCACGTCAAAGGCAGCTGCTGAAGGGACACTGCTCAGATTATTGGGACAACGTAAAAGCCTTTTGCCAAATCAGTGAGCTTGCATTCTGAGGACATAGGAATTTGGATCCCTGTTGAGTACATCACAATTCCTTTGGCAAGGTTTGTGCCACAGAGAACGTGGCCCTGGGGATGCTGTGCTGTGCCATCAGACTCAGCCACCTTCTCTTCCTGGGGATGCCAGCACAGTGCTTGCAGAGACATTCCCACAGGCTGCTCGTATCCAAACTTTGGTTGTGTGCTGCAGGAGCAGTGAGCTGGGCTGCCAGGTGCTTTGGGGTATGGATACTGCAAGCACTGGAGAGAGACATTTAGTCAGCAAAGGAGACTCATTTCCAGTTGTCTAGACAGACAGTAAATCTGGATTTGCAGGATGCAGTAGGTCTGCCTCTCAAAAGATGGTTTAACTACAATCTGGGTTTCTGCTCGCTGTCTGTAGGAGGAGGACAATAAATTATAAGGCTCTCTTTGCCTTCCTCTCTGTCACCTATTAAATGTGCAAGTGCTTCAGGAAGAAAAAGCATCTCATTATGAGGGGTGCTTCTTGTGAGTGGCCAGCTGAACACTATACCCTGCAGCTCCCTTTAGCTTAACGCAGAATTCGACACGTCAGCTGGGTATGGCTGGGCTGGTGCAGAGCACCGTGTGACAGGAGAGCTGGGAGCAGACAGAGACTGAGTGCTTTCTATCAAATTAAAATTTGATAATTTGTACGTTAAAGACTGGGGAACCTTTAGAAATGCAATTTCTTATCCAGAATATTTCAGCCTCTCTCTGAAAGGCCTGGTGCCTGTAACCAGGTAACTAAGGGAAGGACAAGAACCGCTCCCCAGCCTTCTCCTAAGCCTATTACACCATCACTATGAAGGCTCACAGTTCTCTCTACCTCAAAGCCACCTCTTCCTGTCAGCTGGGCATGCGAGGACAAGCTTCCCACCATGTATGATTGGCATGACGAGCAGAAACATTCAGGCTGGTAAGTGCAATTGCTGCCAAGCCAGAAAGCCCTTCAGCCTCTGCTGTGCAGCTGAAGGCAGCTGAGACCCCGGGCCCGCAGAGCAGAGGAGTCCAGGAGCTGTGGCAGCCAGGATGGGGCCAGCCAGCCTGAAGGGTTCTGAGAGGTAGGCACAGCCCCAGAGGGCTCCAGAGCAGGTGTCCTTCACCAAGGAAGGTGGGTTTTGAACAAAAGCACTGCTCCTAAACTGGAACCGGTGACACAGCACCACCCCATGGATCCAGGTGGCAGTGGCCACCTAGCCAACAGTTCTCAAGGTTATTCAGCCTTAAAATGCTGCTGAACCTTGATGACTACTTTTGAAACCTGAACTGCTGGTAAGGACTATTTGATGGACACACAGCCTCATCCTTAGGGAGTTGGGGCTAGCCATAGGATTAAGAGCACTATCTGACAGCAAAACCAAGGAGACTGCAGCTCAATAAAAGTCTCATTAGGAACTTCAATCCAATGTCCCTCATTTCTCCAGGCATCTCACTGCTGTGATGTCCCACAGCCTTGATAGTCAGCAGCTTGGCTCTTCTAGTTTGGAAGCCTGAGGCCTCAGAGACTAGGACACTAATTAAACTGTTTGCTGTTTTAAAACAAACAAATGCCTTCTTGAGATGAGAGAGATTCATCAAGGCTATCAGATGAACTGAGAATGCTAAGCACACCTGAAAATGAGGCGACTAACTCATTTCCTGATGTTGCCTTGGAGCAAGTCACTGGACAGCAAGCCAGGCTTCCACAAGCAGCAAATGGACTTTTCCACACTGCTGACTCTCTGATACCCTTCACTATCCAAAGGTTTATTGTGTTTAAAGAAGAGGTTCTGCTACCATACACCATTGCAGCAGAAATGAGCCTTCAAATCCTGTTCACCCTGGGCCATGAAGATAGAAAAACATTTTCTCTGAAATTTGCCTAAATTGGCATGCTATTTTCCAACTGCTGTCACCCATTTGAGTGGGGTTGGCAGATTTATGTATTCAATATGTAGTCAATTTTAGCTACTCCTACCTAATGATAAAGGAAAATGTTAATTCATAAATAACCCTGGGCTGTGGCAGGCCCGAGATGTATACGTTACTTAGATCTGCATTCAGCTAGCTGAAAAATGACAGAGTGCCCCAGCAGTGCAACAAGGCAGAGCATAAAGCATTCAACTGCACAAGATGGAGCGTCCCCACGGTGCTCCCCTCGCAGCCCCAGTGCGTTCCTGCCACAAGCTGATGCTGGCTGCGTGAGAGGACAGCCCTGAGTCAGCAAACCCAAAGGTGAGGCAGAGCCCTCCGTCTTGCCTGGTGCACACGGCTGCTGCGGTTAATAGCTTGGTTTTTCCAGGCTTGCCCTCGCTTGCAAAGGTAGATCCCAGAGCTGCAGGGCTGGGTTGCCTCCAAATTTTGCTGTCAGGGATTTTCATGAAAAGAGCTGACACTGCAAATGACTCAAGCAGCGATTTTCTTGAGACTCTAGAGACATTGTTTATTTTGAGCAGAAAGCAGCTTTCCTCTCTTCGCACTGGTTGGTCATTGCACTTTTGGATTGCTCAGTGAATCCCCGATGATGTCAGTGCCCGGCAGAAGAGCACATCAGACATTCCCTTGTGTGGGCCGGTGGCACGTTTCTGAGCTGAGCAGCAGTGCCCCAGCTGTCTTGTGCCCAACACCCACGTCATGCACTTCCCGCACTGACTTTAGTCTGTCATTGACCAGACAGCACCTTTCCCAGTTCCAAGCCTCAAGCTTCAGTACTGTGGCACAAACTGATACACCTGCTAACCAAACCAACCTTGCTGTTCTGGCTTCTTTGTGAGTCCGTCCCCATTCTCAACCCCAGCCAGGCACAGTGAGAATCTGAGAAAGGGAAAAGCTAACAAGAATTCTTCCTCTTTCCTCAGCCAGCTTTAAACTAAGTCCTTGAAGGAGACCAGCCTGGCAATTTCTAGAAGCCATAACCTCTTTCCAAATTGCCTGCATTGAAAAAAAGCTTTGCAAAACAAAGACTGAACAAACTACTGCAAACTCCCCAACAACAAGTGTGCTTATCAAATTATTAGCTTTAAATGTGAATACATTTGAATAATAAACAGTCCTTAGTATTTATTTCCTCACTGCTGTTTAAATGCAATCCTCACTAACCATAGATTCCCTTCTCCATTAATGAGTTCCATGCTGGTCTTTCGGTACTTTCATCCTGTAAGCTCTGTGACTGTGTGACCAAGGAGACAATCAGTTTAGAGGTATCTGAATGCTAATGAACAAGGAATGTGATGTTCAATAGGCTGACAGGGATAGTTCATTTAACTCTACATTCACTCACTCTGCAATGAGTACCAGAGCTGGTATTTACTGCACACTGGGAAGGAAATAGGAACATGGGATTCAGTGTACATTAATCTCTGGCATCAGTAGCTTGCATCTCTCTCTTCCCGGCAGTAGAAGAGAACACATAGATCCAAAGCTTGCATCCCGAACCAAAGATTAATATTCTTGCCTCTGTATTTCTCTGATGTAACGCTGTCCCATCAGTACACCCAGTTTCTGTACAGAAGTGCTGAACCTATGTTCTCATGTACGCCCATCTCAGGATAGATGAATAAATAAGTGAAAGCAAATCACTTGTCCACAGGGTGCGCAGTGGTGACAAACCTGTTCAGGCTGACAACACTGCTAGAAGGGACTGTGCAACTGGTGCGAGGCCAGTTGTTTTTGCAAGCAGAGCCAACGTTCCTGTGGTGCTTTGGATGGGCATGCCACCATAGCAGCCCCAGCGTGAGCCCACGGAAAAAAAAAGACCACACAGTAAATGTGTAAAGCAAGGCACGTATGAAATAGCTGAGATATACTGCCTTCTTTGTACCAAGCTTACCACAAGAGCCAGACTCCCCAGCTGCAGGAACAACATTCAGCTGTGAAAATTTTGCTGGAAATCTTCCAAGGCACCTCTCAAAAGGTTACAGAGAGGCAGTGGGTGACTCAAATTCAAGTGGAACAAAAATATTTAACAAAAATGACAAGGTCCTACTCATGATTTTAGCTTAGATTTTAGTTAACAGTTGTCTTTTACCACAATTCAGATGTATTTTCTGACAGATGCTGTCAACACTAAGATGATTTGTGCTGATGCCAGCATTCAGCTTGTGGGATGGATGAGCCGCCCCACTCTGAGAGTGATTGAGGGTTACAAGTCCAACACATGAAGAACTGCTCTGCTTTCTGACTGGCACTTCACAAAATGGGAAAAGCACAAAAGGCAGGCCCACACCACTCGACCAAGCTGTAAGCTTTCCGAATTTATCTTCTCTTTCACCTTGCCTGTCTGATCATGCTGACTTGAAACTGCTGTAAACAATACGGTAAGCGAGCAAAGTGTTGTTTGCTATTCATCTCTGGCAAACAAACATTATATATACCAGTGGAATCCAACTTTAATCTCACATTCAAATACTTCTTGTACCAGCCGCCTTGTAACGTGCTTTGATGAATTATTAACGCATTTGAGAAGATGGATCTTCTTCCAATAGCATCGATTTACCAGTAATGGCTTTTTAAAATATTACCTCTTGTGAAGCTAACATGCAGAGAATTTGCTTAAATTGCAGAAAGGCAGCCAGACAACGTGACCTGCACTCCTACCGGAGCAGAACTCCCATTGTTTGGTGGCTCCCTGACATCTGCATTTACTAATTGATAAAGACTTGAGACCACACCAAAGCACTTGTCTCTCCCCAGTTCACCTAGCAGCTAATAAATGTTGCCAGGATTCCATCCCTTCATTACAGAATCAATTGAGGGGAAAACAGGTTTGCTCACTGGGTCAGAATATCCCCAGAGAATCTGAGGTGGCACTTGCATCTCCGTAAAGACTGAGTCCTTGGTACATTTTTTTAAACAGAAGGATGCATTTAAAGTCAAGGCAATGAGAGAAGGTGCCATAAATAGCTCTTCTAAAGAAGCATCCCAAGCTCTTCGTTCACTTGAAAATACCAGCACGACCTATGCAAAACATTTCTGACAGAAGAGCAAAACAGAGCTAACAACCTGTGGGGTTCCAAGTCAGGGCTTTTCTCACACCAAAAGCCACTTGACTTTTTCCCAGCTCTCCCTGAATGACCCGGGACATTACCCGAGCCCTCCTCCACCTCTGCAGCTGTCACTCCATCTAAGCCAGATCTCTAAGGAATGCTGCCTGCCTGCACCAGATCACTGATCAGGCTCCCAGCAGGGCCCTGCAAACCATTCAGCCCCTTCTGTGGAGCAGGTTCCCTGAGCGTGGGGCAGGAACCTTTTGCCCTGCCTCTCACAGCTGGGGAACGGTGAAACAGTATTCTGAGATGGGCAAAGGAAATGGAAGGGGAAATTACAGAGTTATCCTGGAGTTCTCCAAGAGAAACCTCCACAGAATTACATTTTTAGAAAGTACACTGTACTTTCTAAAGGCCCTGTACTGCAGAATTGCCATATAGATATACAAGTATGACAGAGTAACAGTGAAACCCGGGAGCAGAGCGCATTTCTTGTCCTCACGAACAGACTCTGCAGAACGGATTTGTTCCCAGCTAGTTTATCGAGGAAAATACTCTTCTAAAATTCAGTCCTTTCTTTTCTTTTGTATACTTGTATTTCTGTTACAGAATTCTTGAAGATGATGTAAAAGCAAAAAGGATTAATAATTCCCTATGACTAATGTCGGATTGGATTTTCTTTCTTCTCCACAGAATCCCCCACTATCAGAGAAGGATTTCAAGGTAATTTTGCAGTTGTTGCAGGTACATGATTACAGTAACCTTAATGTCTGGGCTTCAGCCCTTCTGTCTGTCTCTATGCAAGATCTTACACATTCCTGACCTGGAAACAGAGTCAGGTTTTCTTCTTTCAGTGATCACTGCATACTTCTTACCCGGTGACTTTGTTAAAAACTAAATAGCTACGTAATTAGTCCAGGAAAAGTATGAATACGTTAAAGCAAAACTCTTATGGCAGGCTGGAGTCCTTAGCGAAGATACAGAAGACTGGATTATTAATGTCTGAAAAAGGGAAACCAGAGGATGTAGATGAACTTGGTTTCAGTGATCAGTACACGTACACATGGTTGAAAAGGAAGAAAAAAGGCTCAAGGAAAATACTGCAAGCCTGAGAAGGGGAAAGATGGAGCACATAACTAGGGTTACGTGATTTATGACAGCTACAAGGAAGCAAATCAGCAGAAAATAGCAAAAATGAGAATACTGCTTTTAAATCAGATTTTTGGAGACAGAGAGATTTCCTCTTGCATGGAGCAAAGGGATTGAAAGGATCTTAATAAACCATTTTGGATATGCTGAGAACAAATTTTCCCTATTAAAATGATTCCCCTTGGGACTTTTCAAAACTTCTGCTCCAAGAACTACTAAAGTTTGAGAACTCTGATCCTTTTTCAAAGTCCTTTCCCCTGCTTCTCCTATCTGTATGGACAGAGAGGAGAAATGTTCCTTAAAAAAGGAGCAGGCAGGCAGAAACAGGAAGGTTTTCCCATGAGATATATACTGTTCAGACATTCCCATGAATAACTTTTTCCTTTCTTGTTTCTCTTCCTGCAGGTAACAGGGGAAAAAGCTCTCAACAGAGATTACATATTAAACTCTGCTTAGAGTTTGAGGGTTTTTGATGTTCATGTAAACCGGGATTTCTAACTGATCTCAGTCAAGAGTAGCACAGGCAAGGGCTGGAATGTTTTTCTCCTGATCTGTAAATCTCTTCTGACCATCCTTGCCTCAGGCAGCTCTTCTTGGGTCAGATCCAAAATCTGATCCAAATGGAAAGCTCCTCTAACCCTAATTAGGCCTTGGATGAAACTCCAGGCAGTGTAGGCTTGCTTTCTGACACAACCCTCTCCCCTTGTCACTACATCCAGAGATGCTTTGCTGTAACAAAGAGTACTGTGCAATTAATACTAGAGCAGTTGTGCGATATACAGTGATGGGAAATAAAATGAAGTGCTCAGCTCCTTTTCACCAGGGACTTGAGCCAGGACAACTTGCTTTCTAATGCATCTGTGTCTACGCCTGAGAAGAAAAGCTGTTCATCAGATGCAAGCATATATTATTTCCATTGTTTGCTTTGCTACCTCAGAGGAATGAGAAATCACCAATAACTAGCACTCTATCAAGCAGCCTCTCTGCAAAAGCCGGGATTGCTCTTGACAAGCCCTGCTTCCAGCAGCTCTCACTCTGAACAGTGGCTGGCACAAGAATACTGGCACCACCTCACAGAAAGGTCCCTAAAACTTCTGCAAAAGAAATTCAATGCTAACTAGGCATACCAAGAGAATTAGTCTTATTTTCAGCATACAGTGAGCAGACAGGAGCACATTATCAAGCCACTTTGAGGACGCCCAGGTTTCCTTTGCTCTTACAAGCTGAAATGTCTGATTTTATGGTAAGTGCCAAGCAGCAACTACCTGAAACATTCTTCTACTGCTAGCTGGGAAGCTAGCAAAAACTACAGAATTTATTTCATCTCCCCTAAAAAGTCCTAAATGCACCAACTAGCCTATTATGTGCTGGTATAAAAAAGGAAACGTACCCAACTGCCACAGATATCACCTCATTTTACTGTTAGTCGTGCTGCTTTGCAAAGCTTCCACATATGGAGAGCAGGCTGCGTTCCCAGCTACATTTTATAAATCTCCCACCAAACTTTGTCTCAAATATTGCAGTCCCATTGACTGTTGATTTCCAAGATCCCATGCCAGCTTGCCCGATGCATTCCAGCCTCTTCACCTGAGGCTTATAAAGCAGTAAGGAATTAGAATTCCGAGGCAGAAAAATGCATCCTGGATTTAAATTGAAATAAAGCAGGAGAACAGAGTACACACCTGCTAATTCCCTCCGTGGCAATGACTCTAAAGCTATTTAAGTCCTAAATTCTAGGAAGAGAAGGAAAATTGCCTCTGTTTTCCACAAAGCCGTTCAACAATCAGCCCTGCAGCCTTCAGAGACCAAGGAGCCAGAAGGAGTGGCTGTAAATCTTCTAGTCTGGAAAGGTTTTTGGTGGAATAGAGGTTTTTCCCTAGTTAACCTGCACAGAGCTTGACACAGAGTCAAGCTACCAAGGGAAAAAAAAAATCAAGCCTGAAGCCTCCCTTTATTATTAGTCATATCCATCTCATGCTGCTTCTCTATTCCCCTTGCCTAATAAAGCAGTACAATGCCTTCTAGCTTGCCAGAGACCTCCTGACTGCAGGGAAATATGTATTCTTTCTTCCTCACAGAAGACCCCGTTGCCCTCAGCAAAGATCCCCTCTCACATAGCAAAGCTACCAGAGGCTGCTTCCCCCATCTACCCAGCTACTACTCAGCTACCACAGGGTAGTAATTAGCACCAACTTGCACTGCTCCTCTTTATGAGATGGAAGTAATCACACCCTCAGTAGGACGGCTGTGCCCCCTGTCATACCATTTGTCATAGTCTGTGGAGGACACAGGAAGATATTGGTCCTTTACACCCACCAAACATCTTTCTGTGTGCATAAGATTTTGTTCCAGCACTATCTCTGGCAAACAGGTGGTCTTGTTTGCACAAGCAAGTAATTAGCAGAGGCGGGGTTATTAGGTGAGTATTTTTGGCAGGTTGTTTTTCACTGAGTACGTTTTGCTCTTAAGTTAACTAGGCACCTGGCAGCAATTACAGTCAAAGACAGTCAACCCAGCTAGGCTATCCGGGTTAATGAAAAAACCATAACTGCAGTGCTTTGAAGGGCATGTAACAGAGGGCAGTCTCCATAAGGAGGGAGAATTGAACTGATGGGATCAAAGGTGTTAATTGTGGGATCGTCTACTACAGGTTTGCAATAACAGTCACAGTAACTTATTTTTATATACTTCCCTCTAGTTTTACATCTTCTTTTACATTCTGTATCCTCATTCAGCCTTTCCATCCAGCAGGTGCAGGCATCCCCCTGCCCTGTGCCTCCAGAAGCATGAGTGGGTGCAGGCATATAATGGTGAGGGGGCAGCCCCGTGCATTGGGAGGGCTCCTGGGGCTCAGGTCACAGCAGAAGGCAGATCAGCCACACTGAACTAAGGCCCACGCTCCTCCAAGCACAGCAGAAATGCCCTGGGACAGCAGCAAGGTGACTGGAACAGCAGTGATACTTGCAGCCCATGAAATAAGGCTGTCTACAGCCATAAAGAGAGACTTCCAGCTCTGCTAATGCACTGCTTCACCTTACTAAAAGGCTGCCACTAAGAACAAGAATGCTGAAAGCATCAGACTACCACTGGTTCAACAGCCTTGATGCTTTGTATCCTGAGCAGGAACTTGCCAAATCCACCTAGATTCTTATTCCTGGTTGGTAAAGGAGCTGGCATCAGGTGAGATGTCAGGAACATGTCCTCAACAATTCAGCACTGCCTCTTGCCAACCAGAACAGCTAACATTCTCCAGCAGAGTAATATAAAAGCAATGGTCAATATGCATATTCAATAACAGAACTTATGTTCTTTTGCTCCTATGCTGGCTTGAAAGCTGTAGTGAAGTAAAACAAACCCTTCATTTATGCCTCTGCTGGGAGAGCATTTCCACACACATAGTGAAATCTAGCCGTACCATCTATGTATTTGAGCATACAAGAATACATTTTAAGTACAAAACAAGTTTTGAAAGGATATCAGAATCCTATTGTGCAGGAAATTAAAACATATGCCATCGCTGAGTTTCCATTACTTGGGTACCTATTCCTGCAGTGTCCATTCCCCTGTGAGTGATGGCTACAAAAATGAGGGAAGAAAGAAGTATCAGAGCCATGCAGCTGCTTTTGTGCAATCCCAGTTGCCAGGGAGATGCTGTCCACGCAGCGCATCCAGAGCAGAACAGCTGTCTCTCTTGGAACCTGACCTGCAGGCAGCAGTGAACGCTCTGTGGGCATTGGTGGAAAAATCCGCAAAAAGAGGAAAAAATAAATATGAATGCCAATAAAAATGCAAAAATAACTCCCCATCTTACTGTTGGAACAAAATATTTCAGCTAGCGAGAAACTTGTAATGTGAGCTAATGATAATTTAGCTCCCCTTGGTTGGTGTTGAAATAGACGGTTACCATAATTCCCACCTCCCTGTAGAAACGTAGAATGGTTTGGGTTGAAAGGGACCTTTAAGATCATTTATTTCCACCCCTTCTGCTATAGGCAGGGACACCTCCCTCTAGACCAGGTTGCTCACAGCTCCATCCAGCCTGGCCTTGAATGCTTCCAGGGAGGGGGCATTCACAGCCTGTTCCAGTGTCTCACCACCCTCACAGTGAAGAATTTCTTCCTGATATCTAGTCTAACTCCGCCTTCTTCCAGTTTAAAACTATTTCCCCTCATCCTGTTGCTACCTGTCCTTATAAAAAGTCTCTCTCCATCTTTCTTGTAGGCCCCCTTCAGGTACTGGAAGGTTGAAACATGCACATGAAAATAAACAAAAAGCCTATCCAAAGACTGCTAAGGTAGGAGACTTTGCATTCAGTGGGCTTTGCAGAAACTTCCTAGAATTATGGCAGAACCTGAGAGTGCTGTTGGGCGACAAGTTGGCAGGACCTGAGTGCATGGCAGGAGGAGACCCTTGCCTGGGGCTCCCCTCGGACACACCCAGGCTCAGCACCCCAGCTGTCAGGCATAAGGCACTCCTCACCACCTCTGGTCTCAGGTCAGATCCTGAAGTCTAACATGAATCGGTGTCAACCTTTTTTGTTGATATTTACAATACACATTGATGCTCACTAGGAAGAGCCGACCCACACTTGATTTGTATTCAGTATTTTCAATAGTGAAACGACAAACTGATTTGTGAAACTTAATAAATCAACAAAAATGTGAAAGGTTGTTGCTGTAGCTTATGTATTAAAATTTACTTGATCCTATTCATTTCTTGCATCACTGCAAGATGCAAACACTGCCTCACAGTGCTTAAACATGTTTCTGCCAAGTGATTTTAGAGCTTTCCTTTTCTACCTTCCAGTCAAAGAGTCAATGTGGTGGTCCTCAAGGCTCTCACACATTGCCTGGCAGACATACACACTTGCTGTGATCCAGCCTGAATTTCTCTTCTTTGCTACCCACCAAATCCATATCCATGTGAACTGGGCATGATTTTAAATTGACGTCCTTGTTTCTCAAATGACAATAACTAAGCGCGTACAAAACCACAGACCTAAAGTTACTCAGAAAATAGCATCCACTCTTCTAAGCAATGCTGGTGATGTATAAGTCAGCTGAGGTTTTTCTTGAAGTATCCTTAAAACTACATTCAAAATTAGCTTGATTTTTTTCCCACTGGGTTTGAATGCAGTGAAGGAGTTCTGAAGTGAGCCTAATTTCAGTGATGCTAATGGGATTTCCAAAACCCTAAGACAACTGAAAAAGACAGTTTGTTCCAGCCTTCCCAGGTTCTATTACTTAGATGATTTTAAGCGACACAAGCACACAGACCGTCCAGGCGCACACAGAGCATACCAGTACCCTACGGATAATTAATTTCACCATTACCAAAAAGAAGTATTTTGATGTGTTCCCTTATGTGTTTGCATACTCAAATACATCTGAATTTATACCGGGTGCAATGTATCAGTTTTCCTGTTTTCCAGCAAGCATTCCTAAATGTTTCTAGGATTTCACAAGTTTTTATTTCTCCAGTTTCTCCTTTCAAACACACTCTTCAGATTTCCCTCATCATATCACCACCTGAAACTGAACTCGCGTTTCCCGTGATTCTCAACAATAAACACATTGTGTGCATTTAACAGAGACAAGTAACTATTTTAAAATATACATATTTAAAAAGGCAAGCACAGCCAAAACAGAGTTTAGTTTCAAGCTCCTCAGGGTCTTGTTATATAAAGAACAGCCTGAGGGGAGATAATTTGCAGATGACAGGAAAGCATCTTGACAGGTTCCCTTAAACACAGATCCTCTTTAAAATCTACCTCTATATTTAACAATCCGAATACTAAGGGCCAAAAGCCAAGCAATTCACTAGCAAATATTAGACTTTACTGTGCTTGCTTGCACTCCTGAATGGCATTCTGATAGGATTTAAATGCCAAAAAAAGTATCATAGGTACTAAAGAGGCTAATATTTGGGGGGAGGGAAACCTTTTTTTCCTTCACAAGGTCACTGCTTCTCTGGTCTAGAGCGATAAAGTGGATTATTAATCAATCCTATGTAATCCTACAGAGGCTAATGATTTTTTGACCCATGATACTCATTGGTTTGTGAATCTGCAATTAGGATGTGTCTGATGGAAGCATAAGCAGAGGTGCAGGACTGAGGAAAGGAGCCTGATGGAGTTCTCTGGGTACAACAGATGCCATTGTTGTTAATTAGTACAACAATACAAGTTTCTTTTTTTCTTTTTCCCCTAAAAAGATCAGTACTGTTTCTTTTGAGGCAAAATAATCCTCACTACACAGAAGCAGACCAGACCCGCTCTCTTTCGTTCTGCATCCCAGCCACCCTGGCAGGAAAGCAGCCCCACACCACAGGAGCAGCCTGGCACCCAGCAGTGCCTGCTGCAGCCGGTCTTTTGGAAGATGTGATGTGATTACTATGGCATTACTGATCCTCTAATGACCAATTAGGGTCACTGCCAATTGTTGTAATTACCTGACTCTTTCTAGTAACCAAGGCCCTTTTTGGTTCTCTGCATTTGGGCTCAGCTAGAAATTTACTGTATCAAATGACATTTTACGCAGCTAGCGTTTGTTTTGGCCTGACTTGCTGTTTTAGTTTGTGTTCTTGTTGTTGCTTTTAATGTTGGCCAAAGTGCTGCAGTTGTTTCTGAAAAGAAGTCTAAGCTTTATCCATGTGGACATACTTTGGTTTCAAAAACACTCACTGTCAGTCCCCCTTGGAAAGACTTGCTCATCACTGAGGGAAGGGCTGGCGATTTCTACAAAGCTCCCTTGTTGGCTACTTGTTCCTTCTAATTATATAGTTATCACGCAAGTGCTGCTTATAACAGCAAAGCAACCCAGTCCAGTCCTCTGCTAATTTCAGAATAACTTTGCACCTCACTTACAGATAAACACTGTGCTCAGTATCACACCATTTGAAATGCATCCTGCCTTGCTATCATTAAACTCTGTTTCTTTCTGGACCAATACAGTATTATAAATGCATACGCATACATGAAAGGCTTACGCTAGTCATGTACTCATTGCTACCATAAAAGAAACCACTGCAAAGCAAAATAAGGAAAAAAATTACATATGTGGATAGAATCTCACACCGAAGATTCAAAATAAATCTATGAAAAAAAATTCCCAATAAATAGAAGAAACCTTTTTCCTTATGTTTACAAGTTCTGTATGTGTAGGTGACAGACAGTTACTGTGCAGGTTATAGCAGCTAATAACAACACAGGACTGAAACTAGCAGACTCCCAGCCTCATCCAAGTCACTCCGAAGCTGTTTCATGCTCACAGGCTTTTTGACCAACGTTTGATAGGCAGCTGTCACACCTCTCCAGATAGAGTCGGCAACACAAAGCAGAGAGTGCTTTTAAAAGACAGTGAATTACAGAAATTGGAAATTTCCCATTTATACCTGGCACGATGTCACTATGTAGAATGCAAGTAAAGCACTTTTTATCAGTGCAGGGGAGCAAAGAACAACGTCTCCTCTAGTGGTATTTCAAATTGCTCTTTGATGCTGTTGTCAGATTGCTCCAAAGGGCCAGCACTGGGGCCTCCATTGCTCCCTGTCTCTCAGCAGGATGGCCCAGCCCCACACATTCAGGTTCAGCACAGGCAGCGCTGCCGAGGAGCTGCGGGACTGAGTGGCCCTGGGCTGTCTCGTGGGTGCTGCCCTTCAAAAAGGCAAGGCAGAAGGGTGTAGCATGAGGAGAAACAATTTCTCTCTCATTTACTGCCAAATGCACCCAATGCATGCACTTGCTGGATGAAATGTTCCTTAGTGAACTGCTGTCCTACTGTGCTTAATGGCCTATAAGCTTTTGAATATATTCCAGCTTATTTTTAAGACTTTGATTCGAGAAACATCTCCTGCATAGGTACAGATGTAGAATCTTTGCTTCACCAAGCACTTTGAGAGCTCTACCACTGCTCATGTTCTCTGCTCAGGCAGAAAGCAATCAGTGAGCACTGGCAGCAGCTTTAGGCAGTCTGATGTGGTGAGACAACTGATGGAAGAACAATACAGCATTCTGGCTATAGAACAAGACAAGTTATGTAATTTAACAAGTTAAAGAGTGTAAATTTTTTTCTTTAAAGAAGGCATATTATTGGAAATCTCTTCTGGAAGCATCTTTTTTTGAGCGCCCTTGTTACTTTTCCCTTGTGATGAGAATCTAGGACATCCCTGTTAGCATGAGGTGGCAGCTAGCTGCTGGCACGTGCAGGGAGTTTTGCTGACAGAAGCTATGAAACATATACGTGTGTTTTTTTTCCCTCCAAGGACATCTTTACAACACTGTCACAACCTTACTCCCATCTAAATCTCCTTGGAGCTTTCACCACTCTGTTTCATCTTTTGTCGGATGTCAAAGAGGATCATTTATGGTATCCTCCAGATATACCTGCTGTGTCCCTGGAGTCTACATAAAATAAACTTCACCCACAGCATTTCAGAGAAGACCTCAACAATCTTCCAACCACAGCCTCTACCAATAAACCTTCATCTCCCTCAAGAAGGCAAGATGATGTTCTGGCCCTCCTGCTACAAGCCTAAATAACTTCAAACTTGCAAAGCCACTTGTATATTTAATGCATTGAATAACAGCACTTGCCCTTCATAAGCAATGAAGCACGCCTATAGTCCTAGAATGAATCGGCATCAGCAAAGGATTGTGCTCAGGAGTCCTGCCCTCCACCTCTGCTCGCTTTGTGTTCCATCTGTCTTTGTGAGTGCTATTGGTACTGCCTGTAAAGGCCACTTTCTCATCAAGATAGAGCAAAATGATGCTGTCACAGTAGCTGCAGTAGTGCAGCAGGCTCTGTTAGCTAGAGACATAAATCAGTGTTTACTAAATAGAGAAAAAGTCAACTTGGAGGAATGAAATGCTGTCTGTAAGCATCTTGTAACTCAGAGCAGAGTGCTAATAAAAGCACTGTAAACATGACTCGATTGTGCTTTCCAAAAAGCTGTGTCATAGCTGTAACGAATTTCGCATGAATGTGAATTTAAGTATTACACATTATTTAGCATCTTGAGAACACTTCTTGTAAGTTCTATCTTTAGGAAAGGGCTTATGACATGGAAAAAAAATGTTTGGGAACGGTTAAGTTACTTATGATGATGCTTTCACCTCAAAGATGCTATGCCAGGTGGTCTTACCCTGACATTGTAACCAGAACATCATATCTCCCTTAAATAAATCTGAGATTCTGCGTAAACTGCGCAAACAGCATCCATGCTATCTGTGGGGCACAAATACCCTGCCTACAGATAATGCTGTTACAATTCCTGCTTGGCAGACTGTAAATTAGCGAGCTGATGGACTGAATGCTGCTGCTAGCCTTTCACATGCTCAACCGACTGCTGCTTGCTAGGATAAGAAATGCTTAATAGAATGACTTGATCAGGCTTCCCTTAGTTGCATCAGGTAGCAAAGGGATTTAAGTCAGACTGACACTGTTTGGAGTGGTTCCCACAGATAAAACTCTCTGTCTGGCTATGCTGGCACTGAGAGGAAAAGGATATATTTGTATACCGTTAATGTTTTATATCTCTAGACATTTCTCCCTTCTCCCTTCAAGATCAGTGACGGTGACCACTGTTCAGAGCCTATCTAAATCCTTTCAACAATACAACATATTACAGTCATTTTAAAAGAAATTGTGGAGCACAGATAAGTTTTCCTGCATTTGTTTGATTTATTCCATATCAGTTCAGCCCGAATTTCTCTTCCAGAAAGAAATCTTTGTGTCTTCCAAATTACTTGATATACAGTGGTACAAATTCTCCCCACTTATTCCATATTATCTGCCTGAATTATTCCTTCCTGAGATCACCTTTACAGTAACAGCCTCCTCTGTCTTTCCAGAAGAGCCTGCACATCAGGCATACACCAGTTACATGTATGAGCAGATCCTGGTTATAACTGCTCCTTTCAGAAACTCTAAATACGTGTATTCTTAAAGCCAGGTCATCTTGTAACTGCCTGTAATGAGAGTTCAAAGAAAGTAACTAACGTGTAAAATTTCATCTTTTTTTCCCTTCTTGAGAAGCTAATTTTAAAGGGATTTTGAAGCTATGAATAATTGGAAAAAAAATTGTGAGCAAATGATTTTTGCAACACTGTACTGGAAGTGTACGCCAAGAAAAATGGCTTTTTGTCTTACCACCTCCTCCTCACTCCCCATTTTAATTACTACAGTTTGGTACCTGGTCCTGCAGGGAACTATACAAAAGCCACACAGAGGCCAGATCTTTACAGATGGAGATAAAAGAGAAGGAGGGAGGAATTAATTAAATCCATTTAGAATCTTTTCAGCCAGTTTCCTTCTAAAGCCACTGTTCTGGTTTTTGCATAGCTAGTACAATGGCATATGGTCATAAATAACAAACATCTCCCTTCCTCCTTCCCTTCTCCCCTTTTCCACCCTCTGCAGAACCACACAAGATAGAGTTACAATTCAGTTGTTACAAGGAAGGCAGTTGGGATCTGGAGAGAAAAGGCAGATAAGCACGTTTTCAGTTCACAATATAACATACAGCTTTTAATGGGCTAGTTCATTTTGCTTGTGAGTCACTGCTACAGGGGTCTGCTCACTGCTTCTGCACTGTAGGCACAGCAGGTTAACACATCATTAATGTTGGGGTAATTGTAATTCTCTGGATCTCCTCCCATCCCAAAAGGAGAGGGTCATACTCATTTCTGGGTTGCTCTGGAGTACCAGTGATACAAGGACTGGCTGCAACAGCTTAGAAGCAGTGCCCTCTACATCCTTTGCAATTGCAGCCTCTACAGTTTATTTTGATGCCTCTGTGTGGTTGAACTATAGGAAAAGGTGTGGCCTGTTTGCTATCACCATCTTCCTGTACTGCAGAGGGCAGAAAAGGAACAATCTTGGAGTCCAGACAAGAAAGTGAAGGGCAGAAAACCACCAGCAACTGGTCAGCAGGGCTCTCCCTGAAGGGTGAGGCAAAGGCTCTCTGCAGAAGCCAAGTCCAGCACTGTCTGAGGGCTCACACACTGTCCTCAGAGGGCTGGCATCTCAGGAAAACACAAAGCAAACGCTGGCAATTACCGTTGATGCATGTCTTCTAACATGGCAAATAACAAAGAGTCAACTGCAGCAGGCCAGTACCTTGCATGGTCAGGGAACAGCCAGTCTTCTAGCCTGAACGGAAGTGATTCTGAGAAAACCAGTGGGTCACAGCACCAGACCAGGCATTAATAATGCTTTGGTGTGCAATCAACCATGTCACAAGAAGGATCAACCACAATTCTTCTGAGACCACTCCCACTGCCATGCAGCAGCTCACACAGCCCAGAGGATAGGAGGCCTGCAGCAGCCTTGGGATCAAGAGATATTACTGTGGGTTTGGTTTGCTTATTACCAGCTTGTCGATTTTTCATACAGACTAAGAACAGAACACAAACTACTGCAAGAGAATTTTTCTCTGGAAATAATAAAACAGGAGAATCCATGTTTGAATCACCCTATGGTGTTCCCTTTTACAAACTCAACTCCAAATGCCTGGGAGAAGCTGTACTCCTGTCAAAAATAAGTAGTCTCTTCCTGTCTATCTCCTTCGCTAATGATACTGGGAAGATTCCTGAGAGAATCATTTTTAAGCTTGTCAAACTTCCATTTCCTTTATTAAAAATGATGATGAACTGCTGTATGTAATTACTTCAGCCAAAACCAGACAGGCTGTGTATGCCTATGAACCCAGGACAGAAGCTGCCCGAGCACCGACCAGAGCTATAAATGTTACAACTGCTGTACAGAGCTGTCTCCAGGAGTAATCACGCGGCATCCACAGAAATGCACTGAGCCACAGATGCTTTCCGGCCTTTGCATTAGAACTCATCAAAATTCGGGCTCTCAATTCCCCAGAAACTTCTAACATTTCAAAAAGTGGTTGGATTTCAATCCAGAATGAAACAAGAATGTTAAATACAATTTCCAAAATATTTTGTTTGGTTCTATTAAGCTGTCCAAGCTTGAATCACATGAAAACATTGTGACAGAAATGCAGCTTCTACGCTATATTACAATATAAAAAGTAAATCTCCCTTGAAATAAAATACCAAAACATTTCACACGATTTATTTCAAAATACATTATTAAATCAACAAGCTCTGTAAACCCTCATCTGAACTGCTCTGCTCTAAACCATTGTTTCAGAATGAGTTCTCGCGTAGCGTGGGGCTGCCCCTCATTCCCCTCTCCTTGCTCCCCATAACGGCACATTCCCATCACTTGAATGGGTCTTTTTCTACCAGATGCTGACAACTGAACTTCACATCAAAGTTCCGTTCATAAATTGTCTTTGGCAAATACACTCTTGCTAGATGTTACGGATGAATTATATATACATACACTATAGCCTGGTTGTAGAAGGCACTGCTTAAGTAGAATGGAAAGATGGTGAATTGTTATTCACTGAAAGGTAAGTTTGTTGTTGTTGTTTTTTTTATATTCACAGAACTGTTTTGTTTTAAAACAGTTCCTTCCAAAGCAGCAGGTGTGGGGGCAGCCTTTTAGTCATTTATCAAGCCCTTCATTAAAAATGTGCTGGTGGAATCTCCAAATAAACAAGTGTTTCTTAAGATTTAAGAACTGACTACCAACCATGACCTAAGCAGCACTGAAGAAGAATGAAAGGCTTGTAAGGCTCTAGGAGAGTCAGAGATGAAGACTTAGGTCCATCATTAACATTTGGGAAGTAGTGCATTGTCATAAAAGCTGAATTTCTAAGAAGCAAAACATAATTCTTAGCAATCAATGGGAAAATTCCTAGAAAGCAAAGGGTGAACATCTGGAAAGCCATAGGAAATCCCTGAAAAGTACAAGTTCAATTCCTAGTAAGGGGCAGTCTTAGAAATCCAAAAAATAGCTCCTCAAAATGTCCTATTAAGCAGTGCAGAAGTTCATAGAAAGAAAACAGATATTCCTGAATGCAAAGGTGTAATTTGTAGAAATTCCTAGAAAACTGCTAGGCAGCAGCAACAAAAAGCCTAGAAAGCAAATGGGGAACTCCTAGGGAGCAGTGGGAATTTTCCAGGGAGTAGCAGGAAAATTCCTTCATATGAGCTGTGCGAAATTCCTGGAAAATAAAAGGAAAGCTCTAAAAAAAAAATAAAAAGAAGTGGGAAAATTCCATGGAAATTCTCCCCTTTATTCTGCCTATGAGAAACCTAGTGAAGAACATGTTGTCTCTACTCACACAGAACAGACTGCAGCCATCATTTGAATTTGTAGAAGGAGATTAAAAAAAATCATATTCACTGATGGAATGTAAACTGACTACATTGACTTTTCCCAATTAGAACAGAGAAAAGAGAGGTACTAGAAGAGGACAAAGAATAGACACAATTAGAAAATGCAGAAGTCTGTAAATAATATCAAATGCCCAAAATAAAAACATTTCAATATTTCTAGAAGAACTTAAAAGGAAAGTGACTTCATAGTTTACAGTGAGAAATACTGCATATGCAAAATTCAGCTGCATACTCATCTTTCATGGTACGTATTGATCCTCTTTTGAATCATCTGCAGTACAGTAAAGTGCAAATACAAGAAATATTCATGCTACCAAATGTTTCTTGAGAAACTTGCGGTTATTCCCATTCTACCTCTTGCATGTAGAGGAAATCCAAATGTTTGTAGGCTGGATCTTCTCTACATTTAATAAGGGGAGAAAGAAAAAGAGGGAGATTACCATGCAGTCACCCTTAGTTCTCTAATGCAGCCCAGCTACAGAAGCTCACTCTTCATTTTGTCACAGTCATCTCCATTGGGCAATAACCATGGCAAAATTAGTAATAATGTCGATTACATAAATCCTGATTGTGCTGGACAGGTGGTTGTTTTTCTTTTTTTAAAATATTTGTGTTTGCTAAACAATAGCTCTGGGTTCCTAACAAGCATTGTTATAAACTAACCTCCACTATTCAAGTTAACAGTATGGTGTGGAAGGAGGCTGTGTGTGTAGCAGAGAAAGGAAGGTAGGAAGAAATAAGCAGTAAAGCAGAACCTGGTTCAGCTTTTGATTAGAGGACTTTCAAAGTGAAAAAAAAATCAGTGCTCACAGCAAGCCCTGGATCCTGGGAGAATGTGTTTTATTACTGATGAAATTCTGTTTCCATCAAGACCCTAGGCAGACTTTAAAAGAGTACATTAACTCCTTGCCAGTCTGGCGAGAGGCCACAGCCAGATTTGAAGCCTCTGGTGCGACATAAGCATGCTCTAATAAGCCAGCAGTAGTGCTCAAGCTCCCTGAACATGGTTGAAAACCTTCATTCTTACTGCTGCAACTGGCAGAAGCAGCCTCTAAGGAAGCTAGGAGGAAGAAGAACAAACTGGGGAGTAATATGAATGAGCTACTTAAAAATAACCACACCGTGCCATAGCTTTCCAGAATGTGTCATTTCAGCATGACCTCCATAGATATGTATGGACCTTGTATGTGGTGTGCAAATGTGGAACAAGGCAATATCCCTGTGCTCCAATGTGAAGAGGACACACAAAACTTAATAATTACAGTTCTCTCCAGGTGGTGAATCCAGGCAAAAGGAAAAGAGAAAGCTCCGTACACCCACTGCTTCCTCGGAGAAACAAATGAGCTAAGACAGAAGCAAAGAGCAGGCCGGTTGCAGTTCTGTGCCTTGCCCATAACTGCCAACCACGTAAACCAACTAGAAGCAAGGCAAAGACCACCGTCAAAAGCAGACTGTCATCTTGTCCCCACATAATTCTTTTGAAGTTTTGCCTACACAGCTCAGCTAAATCTTACTCCAAATTCTTAGGTAAACTGACAGGACACATTCATCAATGGTCTCTGCAGTACTGGCAGCGTTAGAGCTGCTTCACCATAAAAAAGTACGTGGATTCTAACAAGCTTTGGAAAGCTCAGTATCCAAATGCAATTTGGAATCCTTGCTTTATGGATTAGAGCAAATATTTCTTTAAAAAAAATCACCCCTCATTCCTACTAAGTTCAAGTAAGTCTGCTGCCCAACTTCATTAGGGCTTTGTGGACATTTCGTATATACACACATTCTGTGTGTGTATGTGGAAACAGAGAAGCAATTAGAAGAGGGGAGAAATTTTCTTTGTGGGACCAAAGAAATGGAAATTGAACAAGTGGGCAAACTGCTATTGACTTCACTGGAGCTTCCCCAGTTTTAATCGGCAAAACACTGGATCCTCTCTCCTGATTGCCGTTATGGAGAGCACATATTGAGCACAGAACCAACTAACTGAACATACTAATAAGTTTTAAATTAGCAATTATATTAATTTTCTCTTTTAATTAACAGGTTTTAATTGCATTCTCTGTTCTAGGAAAACGACAGGTATCAGGCCATAATTATTCTGTCTAGTAAAGTATGGACTCATGCAATACAGAAAGGTGCTTTCTGGATTGATGGCTGATGTGGCCAGAGAAACGTTGTCTCCTATGAAGTTAAAACTGTGTTTTGTATGTGAAAGATTTGTTACTGGAACGTACAGGAAAAAAGTCAGAAGCAATGTAAATTTGTCTGTTTCCTTTTCTTTTCTTTTCTGATCTCCATTTAGGTGCTCCTCTGTCAGGGACTTCCTGGAGTCGATTGTTGCATTAACTGCATTTGGTAGTATGCAAATCCCATCAAGGATATATATGCAATTACAATTCCTAGTAAGCTTTAATCAGGGGTTTTTTAAGTGTATTAGCAGTGAAAAATTCATGCACCTTATCCAAAAAGTGTTCTCCCCTGGTATCACAGCATTTTATTTAGTCAGCAGTGAGAGAACAAAATTTTGATCTAATCTGCAGCTGCTGTGTTTTACTTCATGCTGGTTCCTAAGTTTGGAATAAAAAAGGCCATCTTATTACCTTGGGAGCAAACGACATGTTGCCCAGGCTTTACCCCAGCATGAGCATAAGGCTGCCTAAAGTACTGAAATTGTTTGCAAGCATCAGTACAAGTATTCATGCTTGTAATAATAATAACTTGGGAAAATTCACAACTATGCAGTTGATAGCTAAAATACACATAATATCTATAAGATTACATATAAATATAGATATCGCTGATAACTAAAAAAACAAATCTGCCTAATGCATGCAGGTAAATGTAGACATAACCCACAGCTAAAATAATGTCATCTCTATTTGAACACTGACAGGATAGAAAAGAATAGTGCTAAAGAAGTGAGAAAGCCATTAAATATCACACTTGTGAATTCATTTGGACAAACTTCCATTTATTCCGGATGAAAGACTCCATGCTGCATCCTTGAGCTATCTTTAACATAGATGGGTTGTAAACCTAAACCTTTATGACAGCCAAGACCTAACCTAAGACCTAGATTAGCCCATTATTACCAGTTAGTTGCCATTAGCATCCAATTTAAATATGGGACAGTAGTTCGGTTAACACAGCCAAGCACAAGAACAAAATCATTTTGAAATGGCCCCTTGGCATGAACATTTCATAGTTGCTTTAGATCCAATTACAATTTTCCTGTGGTTCAAGCTGATGACTATATTAGAGATACAAAAGACCTCACTCCAGTGTCTGCACGCACAGCATAGCTTACATTTCTTTAGTGTGCTTTTTCATTTTCACTATTGAGGTTAATGAAGAAGCTGAAGAGACGCAGATGTAAAATTGAAATGGGAATGAAGGCAAATTGCAAAGACATCACAGAAAGGAAAGAGCATGCCAGGCCACCCCATCGCTGAGCAGGGTATCACAGTGCAGAGACAAGTCCCGACATCAGCTCCCAGCGCTCCCTGCCAGCTGTCTGCCTGCGGGCATCCTCCCACCAGGAGCCAGTCAACCTGCCTGCCCTGCCCCACCGCTCCTGCGGCTTGGAAAAAGCGGGAGGGTCGGCCCAGAGAGATTGCTCTGAAATGTGAAGACTGTGGTGACTCGCACTGCTCATCCACCTGCCCTCATGAGTGAGAAAAGCATGCTCAACATTGGGTGCCTAATGTGAGGCATCCATTCCTAATCTGAACATTCTGCTTTACACTAGAATTAGGCTTCTGAATGTCTAGTTCTGGATGTAAGTACAAACTGAATACTTTAGAACTAACCTATTTGAAATTTAAGCAATTATTAAATATTAGAAGTAAAACAGATGTCTGGTCAGTCTTCTTTGTTGCCCTTGTAAATGCACTGCCTACTCCTACAATACAGGTCTCAGATTAAGAATTTCATAGTTATGTAGGGGATCAGCTATGTTCCAAGAAGACAATACATAAAAACACATTTTGAGTATAAAAATGCCCCAGCACTTAAAAAAAAATAGTTTACATAATTCTATATTTTTTCATAAATGTAAATGTACAAGTATAACAAATCAGAGAATGCTTTACATTAGAAGGGACTGTAAAGATCATCTAGTCCCAGCCCCCTGCCATGGGCTGATTGCCACCCACCAGATCAGGCTGCCCAGGGCCCCATCCGGCTTGCCTTGAACACCTCCAGGCATGGGGCATTCACGACCTCTCTTGGGCAGCCTGTGCCAGAGCCTCATCACTCTCTGAGTAAAAAATTTCTTCCTAATGTCTAATCTAAGTCTCCATTCTATTAGTTTAAAGCCATTCCCCCTTGTCCTATCACTATCAGGCCATGCAAAAAGTCAGATCCCCTGCTGCTTATAAGCTCCTGTCAAGTACAGGAAGGCCACAGTGAGGTCTCCCCCAAGCCTTTTCTTCTCCAAGCTAAACAAGCCCAGCTCCCTCAACCTATCTTTGTAAGAGAGATGCTCCAGTCCTCTCATAATCTTTGTGATCCTCCTCTGGACCTGCACCAAACAGCTTCACATCTTTCCTGAGTTGGCAGCCCCCAGACTTGAATGCAGTACTCCAGATGGGGCCTCACAGAGGCAGAGGAGTGGAGAACAACCCCCTCCCTCTCCCCGCTGGCCACCCCTCTTTTCATGCAGCCCAGGATACCGTTGGCATTCTGGGCTGCAAACATATTACTGGTTCAAGCCCAGCTTTTCTTCCACCAGGACCCAAAAGTCCCTCTCTGCAGGGCTGCCCTCAGTGAGATAATATTTATATATAAAATACATAATCACAGAATTATAGAGGTTAGAAGGGACCTCTGGAGATCATCTAGTCCAACCCCCCACTAAAGCACGTTCCCTAGGGTAGGTTACATAGGAAAGAATCCAGGCAGGTTTTGATTATCTCCAGAAAAGGAGATCTACCACCTCTCTAGACAGCTTGTTTGTGTGCTCTGTAACTCTTACAGTTGTCATGGTTTTCCATGGTTACAGAGGATGTTATAGGTGATAGTGTCAAATGCCTTGCTGAGGTCAAGGTACATAACATGCACTGCTCTACCCTCATCTACCCAGCCAGCCATGACATCATAGAAGGCCACTAGGTTGGTCAAGCATGATTTCCCCTTGGTGAATCCATGCTGACTACTGCTGATAACCTTTTTGTCCACTTGCTTGGAGATGACATCCAGAATAAGCTGTTCTGTCACCTTCCCAAGGATGAAGCTGATACTGACTGGCCTGCAGTTTCTCAGGTCCTCCCTTCTTGCACTTTTTGAAGACTGGAGTGACATCAGCTTTCCTCCCACCTTCAGGCACCTTTCCCATTCTCCATAACCTTTCATAGGTGATGGAGACTGGTTTGGTAATCACTTCTGCCAGCTCCTTCAGTTGGCAAACGTAATTATATTTGATACATAACATGTTTTTAAATAAAATGTTCTATGTTTATAACACATTTTGCATATATTTTTATTTTATCAAAAACATTTTCATATTTATATTTTCTATATGCAGTTATAGAAATATATAGAGTTATATCTTTTTCCTAATAGCTTACAGGGACTCCAACCAGCCACAGGAGAATGCCAGGAAGTACTAAGAGGTCCTCCAAGTTCTTTGCCTGCTGGAATGCAGAGAAAAAACCAGAATGACAAAACCAGAGACTGAGAGAGGGATTCTCCTCACTAAACCTTCCAGCACACTGTGAGCACAACTGAGGACAATAAACTTCTGTCTGTAAGGGCTGGGTGAAATTTGGTCTTGAATGTAAACACTACCAACATTTTAAGACAGCCCATGCAGTACGCCTTTACCACTGGGCCACAACAGCATTTCAGTGTAATATCTCTCTACTCTCAATTTCATATACAATATCTACAGTATTTTTTAAAAAGTTTCTCTAACTCTGATTTCAACTTACAGCATCAAACATCTGATTTCCTCCTCACATTCTTTTACAGTTTTATAGATTATGGGGTCCTTTATGGAAAGTACTCAAAAGAATGGTGGTTGCATTTAAATTATAGCAATTTCCATGTTTCTCATATTGAAAGTTCTTAGACTCGCTAAGAAATGTAGATTTAGTGCCATTTTCTTTTGACGGGGGATGATTATCATATTTGGAAGATATGAGGATATATTCCTTGAGACAGATCCATAACAGTTCATCTTAGCCCCTTGGACTGACAGATTCATCTAAGTGATGAGAGTATGAAGAGCCAATTTATAACATGCATTAGTTTTCCCGTTGCATCTGTTTATTCTGTGTCGCTTTCCATTTATGAAATTGCTGCAAGGATATTTCTGCTCTTAAAAAACCATTACCAGTGCCCACAGCCTTGCAGGAGACCCTACTATAAATAGCAACAAAATAAACAAACCACAGTGCATACAGAAAGGAAGAGCATTTATAAGAAAACAGATATGTGCTGTCAGCTGCCAAATGATTATTACAAACAAGCATAGGGAAAACATTACTTGAAAAATCTTGATGCAACAGAAATCCTTGGCAGGATATTTGAACATAAAAGAAAGCCTGAAATGATACAAAAAAAAATAATCCAGACAGTCAAGTTATGTGGTGCTAGCTGGGCACTGACAGCTGTAACCTGACTTCAGAGAGTATTTGAAAATAAATCCCTTTTCAGGTGTGAGAATGAACTGCAAGCCAGAGGCTTTTCTTGGTTTGTTTGCTTCCTTTTGAGGGTTTATTGATGTTTAATAACGTTCCATGCAGTACATGTGTGTCTGTGCACCTGGTGCGACAAAGACAAGCTTGCGAGTCCTGCCACACTTGTATTTCATGGACAAGTACCAGATCTGTGCATTTAAAGGAATCTTGCTGCCTAATATTGCTGTCACAAAAAATCCCATGCTACAAAAGCATTTCTCACATGCCAGCTGCTCCAAACTGACTGGTGCTCATCAGGCTCTTCCGCTGGGATTCCCATTAACAGCCAGACCACAGGGACTGTCAAAGCAACCCTTCCAGCTGACTGCCTGCTAGGCTGGACTTCCAAGGACTGCCCTTCGCCAGCGGTCTAGTGACCATCTTATCCAGCTATGGTGGATGGGCTGGAGTGGCCTTCCAGCATTTACACAGAAATGCAAAAGACATTCCAGAGGTTCCACCTGCACCCAGGAGGAGCCTCAAAGGAGAGGAGGTGCCAGAAAGCACAAAGCACACGTGAATGTGATGAAACTGCAAATCAACTGTAAGGAATTTTTTTTTCTCCTACAAACTACAAATAACAGCAGATACATTTTGCCCTGTGGCTCCTGCTGCTACAAAGCAGCTTGCCTCCAGCTTTCCACAGCCAGAAATACTATCAAGTCTTCGAACTGTTTACATGCACAGAGTAGAAAATCATGTTAGCTGGGCCCAGTGGGTGTTTACACAGGCTGTAAATTCCCTGTTAATGCTCACAGCCTCAATAAGTTTTATATGCCTTCCCTAAAATATGAAGGAAACTGTACAGTGCTGAGAGGATGAGGATGCTCAGTCAGTCCTTTCTGCCCACCCCCAGCTGCTCCCTCCCCTCACTGATCCTCCTGCAGCCATTTTTTGCCTGTTTGCACAGCTCGGCACCAGGTCAGAAACCTGGCAGCTGGGAAGTTACTCAGAAGCATTGTAGAACTGCAGGTAAATTACCATTCACTCTTTCCGCATTCCATGCTTTGTGCTATTCCCTTAGAAAGCTACATTTTGATAAAATCCAAATTTGTCTTATTCATTTTTTCTCTCTCTTTAAGTTACATTCTTTGGCAGATGTCAACTTTTTGTTTGTTTTGATCTTTTTTGATCTCTTGGTCCGGACAAGTTTGCTCTTGAAACACCTTAAACAAGGAATTGCCTACCCGCTCCTCACCAATAGCTGGGTTCTTCTGTGCAGCAGGACATCAGCATCCTCTTCTGAGGGCAGGTACCTCCTCAGGACTGAAAGCATTTCCACCGCTATACCAGTTTTAAGGTAGAAAACCAAACACAAAAATAAGCTCCCTACATTTGTTCATGATAATTCAATACTACCTTTCTATGAGAGTTCCCCTTATTGTAGGTTTCTTATAAGAATGCTTTGTTATCTACCTTCATGCAACCATTGTTTTATACAAGTTATTGGTTGAAACACTGAACCTAAAAATCACAGCATCGCAGATGAATGAATTTTCCTCCTGAAAGAGCATCAGAGGACTTTAAGGGCATCCAGAGCTATTTGCTGCTCAAGAGATTCAGTCTGAATAGCTTTAGGGCAGTCCCAACCTAAATCACAAGTTTCTTAACCCTGCTCACTGATCCACTTTCCTACTTCTGAGGAAGGGGGTCACGGGCTTTTAAAAGGGATCAGGATACGTTTCTGCACCCGGCTGCCGACATGGCAGGAAGCAATGCTCAGGGAAGTCCCACGGCTGTTCTCTGGTAATGGTGGTCATAAAGCTGGAGCCTTCGCTGGCCTCTGAGTGTAAGTGTAAAGGTCCCACAAGACTTCTTCTAAAGAGAGGAGAGAATGACCC
Source organism: Aquila spilogaster (assembly GCA_024606505.1). Classification (NCBI taxonomy): domain Eukaryota; kingdom Metazoa; phylum Chordata; class Aves; order Accipitriformes; family Accipitridae; genus Aquila; species Aquila spilogaster. The sequence goes on from JANHGO010000012.1 coordinate 41,527,296, forward strand.
TGGTGTCTAGGCTAACATTAGATCCCTCTGTAAAAGTCAGGTTGTAATGTACTGAGCAGCATGGACTATTGCTGAGTGCATAATGGCTGAATTAATTGCCTATATAATCACTCCACTATCTAAGTGCCCTGAGATAGTCTGAACGGGAAAAGTACTATTAAAAAAAAAACCTCAGGCTAGACTAAACTTTAATTACACAAAACCTGCAAATGATACCCTGAGGAAGAGCTCACTAACACCCACTGTAAAAAACTGCACCCTACCTGTGCTGTTAAAGGACAGAAGATCGATTTCTAAGCAGTTCATCCTGAGAGCTGCAAGTAGCTGAAACTTGTCAGCTCACACAAGGAAAAAAGTCCTTTGGACATGCACTTGTACTCCAAAACCTCAAGGCAAGCTTCTGCACCCTTCTAATGTAGTGATAATTCCATACGAGTACAGAGCAGGGAACTGTTCCCTATCCGACGAGGAACTGGGACAGGCCCTGGCAGCACTGATGGCAACAGTGATTTGGCTGTCAAGAGGATTATGTGAGTCTTCACGTGGGTTTCTTTTGGTTTTGTTTTTAAAGAGTTAACATTCAGGTCTTTCATGCTTTGTTAAGACACTGCAGGACCTGCACACCAACTGAACCTGCACTCTTGTGCATCAGAGTTAGAGGACCAATAAAGGAGACAGTTGTGAAGATTAGGACACTTTTTCCTTTGTAACAATTACACTGGGGCCAAGAGAAGCTGAAGCACTAATTGACCCAGTCAGTGCATTTTCTACTAAACCTCAAACATTAAGGATTCATAAGCAGAACCAGAAATAAACTGTGTGTGGGTGTCAAGGTATGTATAATGGCAAAAACTAAGTCTGCATAAAATTACATTAACTTCAGCTGAATGGAAGGAAGAACTTATAGTTCAGAAAACTGTTTTTTTTTTTGTTTTGTTTTGGTTTGGTTTTTTTGTTTCTTTTTTTAATTTGTTGGCTTACAAGGAAGCTATTGTTACCCTGTTTGGCTTTGTCATTCCTGTTCTAGCTTTTAATCCAAAATAGTTTTATAGCATGCAACATGATGTCATTTCATATCATGTACCTAATGGCATAATGTCAGGCGGGATAACATCATGCCATCTGAAAGACATCAGAATTGCACTGCATTCATCACACGCTCTGCTGGCACACTGCAGAGCCCCCCATCCATGAATTAATCCAGAAGGCTCTCCCTTTGACTTTGACCTGTCATGAATTCTTTTGCTGTTAGTAGATTCATCCATCAGGAAAACAACTAGCAAAGCACAGCCTTAGCTGGCAAGGATAGAGTCAGTTACCTTAAGCTACATTAGTTCTGTGAAGGAAATATATAGAAGACTCCTGAAAGGAAAGTCTGTGTGCAACATTACCTGCCCAAACACACCAAGAAGGCCTTAGGGATGGGCCATACAAGACATATCTGCAGGCTGATCACATACCCCCAAACCAGCCACAGATGCTGTCCTACAAGTCAAGTTCAGTATGACCCATACTATTTCCTTTGGATGTAGCTATCACAGGTCTATTAGTCCAACTCTACTGGTGCGGGAAAAAAAAACCAACAAAATCAAATTTATAGACTTGCTAAGTTTCTTGTCAGATCACAGATGCATTACTAAGTTAAAGACTGTGCTTCTCCAGAACACATCTGATCCATTCAATCACACTGTGCATGGAGCATACTACTTCAGACTTCACCTTCCCATGTCTGAGAAGCATCTGCACTGAAAGAGACAGTTTATCTAGCTTAGTTAATAAGGTGATGGGAATCTCTGTCAGGAAATGGCTTGATTTTCTTTCACGGGGATGCTAAAGATCCAGATCACCTGCACACATAGAAGACAAACGCTCGACACACCCCAAAAATTAATAATAATAAAAAAACTGAGGCATAGCCTCCGTCCAGAGGATGAAATGGAAAATTCTTTCTGCCAGTGAATCACTCATACATTAACCCCAATCAAGTCCTTACAATTTTACTCCATTGAAGTTTCTCCAAATATTTATCCTTGGCCTGAAAATATCAGTCCTGTCCTTCTGAATGATTATTAAAAGTGAGGTAGCTTGCAGATATTTTCTCTCTCTGCCTTATGGCAAACATGCTGTGCATTTGAAGGAAGTTGCTCTCTTACCTTCCAGAAAAAAATATCAGCCTTCAAATCGACGATTAAAAAAAAGACAAGAATAGCTTTAAAGTGTTTGTAAACTGCGAGGCAATTAAAAATGATGTCAAAATATTTTGAAATGTCTTCAAAAGTTTGTATTCATAGCATCTTTACAGAAGAAATAAACAGTAAAGCTTTTTAGAAATATAGAGAGAGGAAAAAATGATTCTTTCCTAATTCATTTTTCCCAGTCTCTACTTTTAGTCTTCTCCATACAAACTTAGAACTTTATTTCCATTTTCTTTCCAAGAGGGAAAGAATACAGCAAGATATTTCATTCTTGACCCTTTTATGTATCATTAAAGAGCACAATAAGCAAGTTCACTTTCTCATCATACTTATTTCCCTTTGACACTGGTTCAGAACTCTTATAGCCTCTCAGCACTCCAGGTATCCTTACAATGCATCCTTATACTCTGAATATATTCCATATATACCCCCTTAAGTTTATAGCCAATAAAAACGGTCCTTTGATGTCTACAAAGGAGATAAAGACAATCAGGTTTGGTTTTACTCACTACCAAACAGGGCTAAATTCAGGCATAAAAACAGCTATTTAATTTTCTCGACTTTGTGAAATCTCAGTCTCAACTGAGCAAAGTAATTAAAAGAATATTTTTCAAGTACTTGCAATATTTTACTGGAATTATTCTAATACAGAATGATCCCCTGCCAGTTTCTGCCTCTTTTATGATACAAGGGATGTCAAAACAGCCAGAAATTATAAATACTAACAGCATTAAAAGCACAGACACTACCTCACTGGTGTTCAGCTCTCTACTCAGTATTTTCACAGCAGCTGATCAAGTTGACAGTGACATGAAACAAGTTAAAAAACAAACAAACAAACAGAAAATGCCGTCTCTAACTAACCAAGCCCACTGTATCTCCTTCATTCTACGCAGGGAAATCATCGTGGTCCTTCCAGCAGCACGCTGCCTGTGATTGTATCTGTGAACTTCTCATCTGCTGAGCAGACGGTTTAGAACAGGTACCTATTTCACTCCTTAAATGTTTCCTATTAAAATGAAACTAAAGTCCGGGGGCTTATTGCTTTCAGAACTGCTATTCATTGGTAAGGATCTTGTCCACAATATCACTATGATCATTTTTCGGAATTGTAGCTGGAGAAGTTCTGCACTGTCATGATGCAGCTTCAAGGGACAGTTCAGCAGCAACTGCTGTGTTGTGAGCTAGTTTCTCTTACACCACAAATCCAAAAGGTGAAATTGGAAACCAGCTGAAATACAGGCAGAGTAAGGAAGTCCAATTATTCCTGATTAAATAGAAACAGCTAGATTCATTAAATCTTAACATCCCTTAAGGATCATCACGTTTAACCATCTCTGAAGTACACAAGCTAGACAGGTAAATGATTTTCCCAATGCTTCTGGGTGCTGAGCTACCTGCTCATGCTGCTGCCAGCTCCCTGGTGGGGCAGTATGGCTGTGCTGCCACGGGCAGTGCCACGCTCACCCTGCCTGATGGCAGAACAGCAACTCTATCAGCAGTATCTTCCATCTTCACTGAGTGACATTTCCACCAATCTACTCATACACATTCTCTCTCCTAGTCTGCCTTCCAATTTTCAGATGCATTTTTCCCTGCTTACTTCAGAAGGTCAAAGGGAAGTCTCTTGCACGCACTGCTAAGATCTGCCTAGTTCACTTCAGCCAGCAGCAGTGCAGGATTTGTACCTGTTCATTTCTACATCAGGCCTCTCCCCTCTGACATTCATGGAACGACTCAGGGACAGAGCACTTCTGAATGGCTCACACACTGACCCACTCCATGGGGAGGCAGAAGGAGGTCTCAGTGCAGTGCGCTCACAAGAATTGGTCACAACTGAAACAGCAAAGTAGAATTACACAGCATTGCGCATCCCATGCAGTTTTTCCTCCAAGCAATTCCCAAACTACGCAGCTGTGGAGGTCAGAGCCAGGTTTTGGAACCCCCTGCAAACTGCCACACTTGCTTCCATTGCCTCGCCATCAGCCCCTGAACTCATTGTGTCGCTCATGTTGTGGAGGGACGAGAACTCACCTGGCTATCTTATTCAAACAAACAGCAGCATCAGGGGACAAAAAGTACAGGCCAAAAGAGGGCTGTAAACGGCAGTTAGATTGTAAGAGTTATTTGTTATCTAACTGTAAGCAACAGAAAGAGGGAACATGCAAGAGAAAGCAGTAGGGAGACAAGCTAAGGTAGCTGAAAAGTAGGCCACTTTTGGAACCAACGTGAGATGGATGAGGGATGATGGAGACTTGCAACAAACAGCACACAAGCACAGGGAGGGAAGCAGTGCTGAGAGAATATTCCCAGCCGAGCAGGATCATGGTTTCCACTGCACCCAGTGCCTCCCAGTCACTGCAAAGGCAGCAATGGCATCATGCTGCAAGGGGTTTCCAGTGCTTTCTTTTGAGGGGGGAAAGAAAGGGGGTAGGAGAGGGAAATGCATGCAAGAATTTCTCTATTATATAGAGAGAAGCAAGAGAAGCATAGCAAGTATCCCATTTGCTTGGCTATTATTTTTTTTTTGCACATGTGTACTTTTTAATGTAACCTCAGCTGTAAAGTCATATCTCATTGTTAATTTACAGACACTAAGCTGAGGCTCTGTTACAGAGGTTAATTTGGGTTTAAAATAAATGAAGTGACACATAATCACATTGTGCTGATTAAGCTGATTAAAAGCAGTGCCTTGGAAAAAGCCTAATTTCTTCTGACAAATTTTGATGACTGGAGACAGCTTTTTGTGAACTGGGATCATGCCTGTTCCAAGCTCTGCTCTCAGGTCTCCAGTGGCAGTGAAACACATGGACTACCTGTGGTGAGCAGCTCCAATAACTCCAAATTGCAGCCACCTTCCTTAAAGACGGCTCAATCCCCAGATCTCCCAGGCTGACTTTGCCTTTGGAGGTTGTGGGCTCAAATTCCATTGGAATCTGTGTGTTTTTATTGAGAAATCTGTTTTCCTTTTTCTTTACCAAGCTTTGCTTTGTTGCTCAGCAAAAATGGAAAAACATGTGAATCAAAGCTTTTTGCACAGATACTGGCAGGTTAATTATCCTAAGTGTCACAGAAACAAAGCTAAGCAGGAAAGAATAATGAGATGTGATCACATTTTATACATCTAGCATTGCAAATGGGAAAAGGTGATGAAGCAGCTTTAACAGAGGTTCACTGTGCCCATTTGGCCCATTTTCTGTCATTGAGTGTAAATCAGTATTACTGTAAAACCAAAAAGCTATCCAAATCCTCTGTAGGAGTGAGGGAAAGTCAAGCTCTCTAAGCGGAAAGTTCTGATTCTCCCTGATGTTATCCATTTCTGCCATTTTTATGTGAGATCCTTCCCTCTTCAGGGCACTAAATGCGTTTATTCAGTTTCCAGAGTGTGTATGCAGACGTCAATAACTTATAAAAAGTTGTATCTTCAACACAGTGACTCCACTGAGTCTCCAGCTCCAGCACTGAAATGTAAGAAGTGTAATATTTTGCTTTTTAACCTGAGAAAAAGCACACCATTTCCTATCAAGAGATGGATCGGGGAGCTGTTCTGTCCAAAAGGAAGTTCACAGAAACTTAACACCAACTTTGTTTCAGGAGAAAAGAGATGAAGTAACTGTGGTGAGGCAGAGAAGCTTGAACACTTAAAGCTTTCTGCATTAATGTAGGCTAACACCTTTCCCACGCGGCATAAGCGAAACTGGAATAGGCTCACACACCTCTGATCTGTGCATCTCAGACACTGCTGCACTCCATGAGCAATGCTGGAGAAGCAGGGGAGGAAGGCAGGCCTCCAGGTTCTGCAATGGAAGGCTGCAGAGCTCACATTACAGGTGAAAGTATTTTATCAATGGCACCATTACAGCAGAGTAAACTGTAAAGCACAGAACTGCACTCAGACACTATTATCCCAGAAGACGAAGTGATAACTTCTTTTTATCCCTTGTAAAATGTATTTAGATTATTAAATACACTTTGCTAACTCTGCTAACTATTTCACCTATGAAATAATTATTAATCTATTCCTGTAACAGAAGTATGACTGTCTTTTCTATTTCTCATCACTGTGGTCCCTGATGCCAAGAGTAATGCATTATCAGTTTTATGAGTTTTATCTGAAAAAAAATCCTCACACAACAACAACAAAAAGTAAAAATAACAGAGAATACTAGTAAGGATAAAGAGACACTTTACAGAGCAGAACTCACAAATCAGCTACTTGGACTCAGTCCTCTTTGAAGGGATGATATAGTGATACTAGAAAACCACAAGAGATTCATGGAAAAAGTGTTGAGCCACATCTAGGGAGCACTTAGAACACAATTAAAATAGCTTTTAAAGCCAGGTAGTGCAAAGCTCACCTTTAACAGACATTCAATAACCACCACACCATTATTTCATGGAATGATATAATCCTACTCAAATCTGATGTTCAAATGAGAAAAATTTCTGCAGGCTGAACCATGTACTTCAATGTATAGAATTTTAATGCGCATTCAATTAAAATGAACTTTATTGAAGGAAATATACTGTAATTGAATAAAGCAGCACTCGGTACCACTGAGTACTGGGAGAATCAGTGATGAGAAATTTCCCATTTCCATTTGCCACCTTTACGTTCTGTATACCCCCTGTTTTGCACTGACAATCTCCAACTCAAGAGCACGCCTAACTACATCTGTATACAGAAGTAATCCCTTGCCTCTTAGTACCTCTGCTGCCTTCCTCTACATTAACTTTCCTTTTGTTCTTTTTGAAGGAGTAATTGTAACTGTACAGCATGTTAAACGTGCAAACAGACAAAAATGTTCCCTATTTTGCCCCTCAGTTTCTGTGAGTCTATTGCCTTCTCAATGTGCACAGATGATATTTACAGTGAATTGCTCACAGTGACTTTAAAGATTCCTCTTCAGAGTGGCAATAACTAATGTAGAGATTATCATGGTATAGGCATTAGGATTTATTTTTCCTGGGATCATTATTTGGATTTATCAACACTAACTTTCATCAGTCATTTTATCACCTAGACATTCAGTATTGAAAAACAGTTCTGCAGCTCTTCCCAGACAGCTTTACTTTGGACTATTCTGACCCTATTTTCAATTGCAAATTTTCTCTCTTTAACGCCTCCGTCTCATTTTTAGCTAGTGTTATAAATGCACTGAACAACACAATTCCCAGAGCATATTCTCATGGGATCCTTCTAGTAACTTTACCCAGTGTCCATTTATCACTGACTTTTTTTGTCTGACTTCTATTTATTTTAAACAACAAGACTGAAAGACTAGTAACCACAGAGGAAAAAAAAAGGGGGGGGAGGGGGAGGAGGCAGGCAGGATAGACTGATTTCATTTGATCTGATCTTCACAATTTCACCTTGCTTGGGTTTTAACTCACTGCCTTACTACCCTAAAGCTACCTGAGAACCAACCAGGTAATAATTTGATATGGAACATTCCTGGGAATTAAACTGACCAGCTGCAAATTTACCTGTATCCCTTTAAATAAATAGATACCACATTTCCCCTTGGACTTCCCTTATGCTATATGAATTCTCCAAAATAACAACCCAGAATTTAGAGATAACTCTGGCCTATTCTAAAGTGCCTTAGCATGAACTTCTTCCTGCCCCTGGTGACTTAAACTTCACCATTCTTTGCTATTACAAATATTGATCTCTACTTCTACCACCTCATTAACACCATTTTCGTGAAATAAATAACCAATATTTGTTGTGAAGTCTTCATGAAACAGTATTGACTGTTTCAGTCTCCAATTCATAATCAGATCTTTTTGTAGTACATACTGGGCTTGTATTTGCCTTTGTTTTCTTCCTACAAGTATGCTAATAGAGTATCTTTAAGGTTATCATTTTATTTTTTACTGTTTTAATTCTCTTTAGTCTTCATTTTTCAGACTTTTCCGCTCCAACCCCTTTTACTGCTCCTGAGTACTCTTAGTGTTTGCTTTCACCGTTGCAGCTTCAACCCAGCTTTCATGTGTTGGGCACACCTCCATGGCCACATGCACACACTGCTTCTAGTTCTCCACATTGCATCCCACACAGTCTGAGCACAAGCCAGCATCATTATTAGTCTAACACGTGCACTTCACAGCAATTAGCCAAACAGCTAGACCACCAGTTCGGAGCTGATTTTTCCTTTGCTAGGTTCAGAGCACGAGCAGGGCACTGATGTGCCATGAGCATCCAGTCATGTCAGCTTTTCCTCTGAAAAGCACCTGGCAGTCACACTGGTCTCTTACATTAGACTCCTCTTTGCACTGGAATATCTTTGTATTATATTTTTAAAATCAATGCTCAGATAGTTCTTATTGTCACTTTAAAAGGCAGCAATATACCACACCAGCATGAGAGACTGAAAAGCTATCACTTTAGGTTTAAAATAAAAGTGTGGACATACGGCTGAGACAGAGAAAGAAGTCAGGGACCTTCTTCTGCACTGTTTTTCCATTGCTCATTACTTTTTCACTTTACATAATGCTCATCCTTCTAAAGCATTGATGGCAAATCTTACTGCAAGAACCTAAGAATTCTCATTTTAACTAGAACAAAGCGGTAAACCTACTTTTGAAATTGCATGGAGTCACTAAGAATGTGTCTCCTCAATTGCCACAAGGCTAATGGGAGATGTGTGACCTCTTCTTGGTATTTAAAATAATTCCTGTAATGGAGAAGTTTTACAGGAGTACCATATGTGAGTCCATTAGTTATGTATAAAAATCATACTTCATTATTTGCCGTGGTAAAAACTCTTTTTCTTTTTTTGCACAGAAAACAGATTGCAGACTCAGTCTCAATTAATTCCATTCTGTCAGACAGTTGCCCATTTTTGGTCCTTCATTTCAGGTCATGCTGATGCAAAATTCAGACATGCCAACTGTCCTGTGTGAGAGCTGTCAGACAGATTAGCAGTCCTGCACTGACGAAGAACTACTTTGTCAGGACTGGGAACCAGTGTGTTGAAAATGAAGCCTCAGCTCATGTGCCTATGGGAAGAAAGCAACTGGCTGTGTATGGGATTTGATCCAATTGAATCATGGTGTCTAAAACTGCTCTCATCAGCTCACATTCCTACTCTTCTGTAAAAGAAGCCCAGACACTGCTAGCAGTATAACTCTCCCAAAGTCTCTCTTTCCAGGACATCATTTATCCTCCATTAAATAGTAGGTCTACACAGCCTTTTATTTTGCTCTTGCTTCTGATATTTAGCAAGCCTCCCTCCCTTCTACTTTGTCAGTTGGAATAGGTTTTGATCATTCTTTTTTCCAAGCACTCCATGACCAAAATTTAGACTGTTCCCTATAGCATCCTCGGTTACACATTATTCTTTCACCTATTCTTTTCTAAAATATCTCTCTAGGAATAGGCTGACAGCACTAATGCTTACAATGGATGCTGTCCAAGAATTCTTCTTTTATATGTATGTACTTCCTGTTCGACCCAGAAAAATTCATGCTTTGTAGTGTTACCGTAAAGGACAAGATCTTCTCATAGCTCATTCATTTCTCAGTAATATTATTTTGTGCTTTTTTTTCAGAGCAGTTGTTTTGTAAGCAAGATGAGGAAGAAGTTAGAGTTCAATGGATCGTGCTTTCTACCTCTCACAGCTGCTTTCTTCATGCTGGGTTACATATCAAGGAAGAAGACTCACAAATTAAAACTGATGAGGAACTGTGACCCTTATTTGTTCTAATCTGAGGGACAAAAAAAAAAAAGACCTGGAACCCAGTGGATACATTTACAGGGGGCCTGTTATTTGTGACTGTTTTATTGAACAAAGCGTGCAGATGCTACATGGTCCCATTGCTTTGAAAGGCTCACTATCTGGAGAACTTATCACAGCACGCCATTACACCTCTAAAATTCAAAGGGGAAGATAAGCCCTTTTGCCCTAACAGTACTCCAGTCCAAAATTCATTCTTAAAACATAAGCATTAGTGTTCTGGGACATACAAAGAGAAAATCTAAGCAGAAGAGGAAACTAAAACTACTGAAGAAACAAATTATCCTAGCAAATGCATCTCTGACCACCATGCCAATTTTGCAGATGTTACTTGCTCTAAATGTTGTTTTGAGAAAACGTTCCCCAGAAAATATCAAGAATCTCATTTTGCCATTGGAGGTGTGTAGTGTCCTTGGATTAATTAGGCTTAAAGCACTTGCTACTTCGATCTAGATGTTTTTTTTTTTTCTGTTCGCACCATTGTTTTCTCATTTTGCTTAAGGTAGGCGTGCTGTTACTGCAAGTTGTAAACATCTTTTTAAGATGCCAGTACTGTTGTTTTGAAGCCCAAAGGGTTCCTGCATCAGATGAAATTTCCCAGGATAATCTCCTATGTTATATAAATTGCTTTACATGGATTGCATTTTAAATCTCATCTGACAGTGAATGTTTTAGAGGAGGAAAAAAAAAAGTACTTTCTGGCTTAAACATAAACCACAACAACTTAAGTGTACATAATAAAATTTGTCCATTTATTCAACATGAATAGCTGGAAATAATTGTTCTGTTATGCACGGGCAGCTTTAGAAGTAGTAGAAAAATGGAAAAGAAAAAAATCACAGAAAATCATCCACACTCAATGCTCAGCAGTTACCATGAAATTAATATCTAAGTGAGGTTTTGCCCAGTACAAGAGCGTTCTGTTAGACTGCTGCTATCTTCTCCAAGTCCAAACTTCCACTTGTGCAGCTGTACAACTTCGATCTCTGGCTAAAGAACTTCATGCTTTGAAACCACAGTGAACACACACCACTAGGAGTTCACCATACACAGACTGGACTTCACACAAACTTCCTTGTATTTTAAAAGGAGATTTCTACCTGGCAATCTGTTGCTCAGTTCACAAAGACATGCTAAAAGCTCAGTCAGTCCCGTAATTCTCCCTCCTAGACGCTCCGACTTAGCAGGCACACTTGATGGGAGCAAGCAACCAACAGAAGTAAGATCCTGTTCATGCAGCAAACAAGACCTGGATATCCTCCCATGTTAGCCGCAGCAGCAAAGCGAATGCAAAGCATACAAGCGTGGTTATAACACGTGCAAAGGATGACAGCTCCTTGAAGTTTTTGCTAGGATGATGTTTCTTAGTCACCAAGACGTCCTACTCCTGCCAGGTGGTGCTCAGACAAACAAGTGCTCTGGATTTAGCAATAAAGGATTCTTATCCTGCTTGCAGTAGGAAAACTGCAGCTTCCTGGAACACTTTTAAGTGTGATTGATCAGAAATATATTTAGTACAGATTTTAAACCCTAACCAATATCATCTTTATCCTCAATCTCAACTGAAGATTGCACTATTTTCAAGCAAAATTGAACATAATCATAGAAAAACTTCTTTTAAAGATTAGCAAGGCAACCATCAAATGCTAGATGCAATTAAAGATACTGAATCCTTATGTGGATTCAGCTCTCTTTTCAGACGGGCTAGGGAATAAGGCAGCACTGGTTCCCTTACTGCCATCTACAGCTACGCTGATACTTTTACCCCATACTGCTTTGATTATGTATCTGAAAAATGCTGAGGCAGTCTGGGCAAAGCATCTTTGCCAGAAGTATTTATCATTTACATAATGTAGCTCATTCTTCTGTTCACAAATTAACCACAAGCAAAACCATTCTGCTAACGCATTTGGAACACAGAGCTCTTCCACTGATGTTCAATGCAGACAAAGATTGTTGCAACCAACCTGCTGCACCCACTGTCTCACACAGTGGATGCTCACTCTCCTCGTACTCAACTCAGCTAGGACATGTAATTGTTCCACATCCCAGTGCAGTCCTCTGAGCAGGAAGAGCACAAACAACACACCGCAGTTGCTCTGTTCATCCGTGATGTATATATGCAAGCACCTATTCTTGCAGTTTTTATACACTTCTTCCAGTTGCTGTGAGCATTCTCCCACACTACTGAAGTATGGATTTATGCAACTGTTCCTGGGCAATGAGCGCAAAGAGCCATGAACAAAGCTGAATTGAACATGCTGGCATTGAGCCACTGAATGTCTGACAATACTCAGCTGAAGGAAGCACTCAGCTCTACATGCTGTGTAGACTGCCAGATCCCAGCTCACTCAACAAAACCAGCAAATTCGAAGAAAGCCTTGATTCCACCTTAGATGAAACTAGGAGGAATCTTAAAGGAAAACAGATAAACATTCACACTGAGCAGAAGGTACACCCCGTGAGCGGTGTAAAATGCCTCTGAGATTGCATGAGGATCCATATACCCCATACAACCAACCTGCACAGCAGACTAGCAGGGGTTTCGTTTCTCTGTTTCTCCTTCTCAACTCCCTCCACAAAAGTCCTTGGCTGGACTTCCCACATGTATATTTGTATCAATGTCATTAGTCAATCTCATTCATCTCTTTATTTCAGTATAAAGAGACAAAACCAGCCCAATGTAATTGACCTCAGCTGGCTGAGGAGTCCTGAGAGGCCATCTCACCAGATAAAGCAAATAGCACATTCTGGGGACATGGATTCAACGACAGCATTTGGTTTTGTGTTGCACAGTACAAAATGACGCTTCCCAAATGTGTTCACATTTTTCTCCCTCTTTCTCCTAAACATAGCCCAGCATGATTACAGACCCCTTCTTTCAGTCTACAAATCTTTATCCCACAAAGATGGTTCTTCCACAAAGAACTGTCTCTATGGATCAGGCTATCATAAAAAAAAAAAAATTAAAAGACACTGAATGAATCACTATTGTTGCCACTTTTAGTACTGACATCAACAGAAAAAGGATGAAATGAACACATATGAGAAGGAAGGAGCGCGTTCTTGATGTAATAACTTTAGTTCCCACAAGTCAGGATTGATTGAGACAAGAGAAAGTACAGACCCTACCCACTGAGGTTGGCCTAACTTAGGCTCAGTGAACTTTGCTCCTTTGAAAGTTGTAAGGTTAGCTGAGAACAAAGTGATCTAAAATGGACAGGACAGTTGTTTAACTTGAATGCTTAGGACTCAAAAAATCAAAATTCTGGCCCACCATGTTGGACTGAAGATCTATTCTGAAGTTACAAATCAACAGTGTTTGAACTGATAGCACCGGCTGACAGCAATGAGCTATGGAAGAAGCCATACGTGCTAGAGCAATTATATCCATTCAAAAGAAACTGCAGTAACATTGTTCACAGTTCTCATATACCTCTGTGGGATGTTTACACTGCAGATAAAACAATAAAATCAGAAATAACACACCAAGCAGGAGCCAGTCATATCAACAAATCACTTCAAGTAAAAATAAAAGGAAAAAATATAAAAATCTACCCTTCAATATATTTTTAATATATACAGTTTGAACTCTTTGCAATACAGTTCTGACCCTGCAGCAATCAATATGAAATTGTCACCAAAATGAAACAACAGGTGAATGCATACACTTGGCTGCATATCTGACATCTTATTTAGACATATAGGTACTTGTGACCTTTACCATTTTGTATTTGTGCATATCCAGGCATGACAGAGGAAGATGAATACAAAATTTTTACTCAGTGGAGTAAAATTATTTTCCACTCACATCAGGAAAATGTACAAGATAATGGCAGCTCGAATTGATACCCTGTTTAGGAAATGTAGTGGTGCATATAATGTATTAACAGCAGCTCACAGCAGAACATCATATTCCATATCAAGATAAAGGTGATGTACTAATGACTGTGACTAAATCTTGACAGTCAAATAATATCTTCTTGTAACAGTCTGTGGTATAATGAGTAATCAGAATAGGAGAGCAGTAATTATGTTTGTTCACTTGCACTAAAAGTACTTTGGATGGACTGAAGCGTACTGAAGAAGAAACAAATGTGTGGCATTATTTTCCCTACGTTTGCATTGGACGTGCAATTCCCACATTTCCATTCTGGTTATGAAAAAATCCAAGAAGCTTTTAAAAGTTTTTAAAACTTTTAGTTTCCACTAACTTAAGGTGTTATTTGTACCTACTTTTAATTAGAAATTGCCTTGCTTGTGAGAAGACAGGCATTAGTTAATATATATTTCTTCTATGTATTTTTAGGGCAAGCACAGAAGTGCAGAGAACGATGCCCTATTTTGTACAATCAAGTTCTTCTGAGAGCAAGTAACCAAGTGCTAGCCAGTATATGGTTTCTACCTGACTGCGGCCAAACACTTTTAATTAAGCTAAATGAGGCTAAATGTAAAGATGCCTTCATTTCATTTCACTGTCTTCTCTCAAAATTTGCAGGAAGAATGACAGGGAAAAATAAAAAAAGCAGAACAGGAATTTGGGCATTTATTCAAGCTGATAGTGTTCAAAAGCTCCAGTGAATAGAGTAATGGGCAGAAAAATACTCTTGCAGTATAGATAAATGTTCCGCCTCCAGACCGATTGATCATTCCAGATCGATAACTACTTTTAATGCTATTGATGTGCTAGTCTATTTACAAATATAGTTCCAGTTTTAAAGTCTGTTTAGTGCAAAAATATGGTGCTTTGGGGTGAAGTAAGATGGTAGTTTGCATATGCAGATAAATGTAAACCACGCTAAAAAATAAATCAAGAGAAGGTGATTTATAAACTCTTCGCATCCTCTACCTGAATGGTCAACTTTTTTTTTTTTTAACCAGCAGGACAGATTTCAAAGGCCCACAGAAGTGCTCCAAACTGTACTTGCCAAGAAAATAATCAATTCATCTTGATTAAAAATATACATATCATACTCATACATAAAACTCACAAAAATGTAACAGTCCTGGGTATTACAGCTCCTAAATTCCAAGCCTTGTACAACACCACAGAATTCAAAACATTGCATAAGGGGAGCGGAGGCATAACATCCTCTATCATCTTGGTTTCCTCTATTTTCCTCCATCTGCTTTGTGCTTCTCTGTTAATGGCAAGTACAGCCTCTGAACAGTTTAAGTCTTCCTGAACCATTGATATCATCTCCACACACTGTATGTGCTGCATTATTCCCAGATATCATGACTTGGTATAGCAGAGTTAGCTATTTCCATCCAGCACTCTCACTCCTTAAGAATATTCCCAGTCCTCTCTAATTATCATCTGTCCTGCTACTGATCTTACACGTTACTTCACAGAAGTTGCTGTTTTCCTGAGCATCACAAGATGTGGGACAGTGTGGCTTTTCACTGGAAATAAAGAGCATCACATTTTTGGTATTCCAACAGGTACTTTCCTTCACATAATTTCTGTTTCTCCACTTTCTTGAGGGAAGCATTCTTATAAAGCACGTCCTAATCTGCTTATTTCCATGATCAGTACATTTGCGTGCATATAAAAACAAGAAACTATCATTGGAGCACATTTCACTGCCAGTAATTTTTGATATGAGAACTTACATGCACATGTGCGCATATGTGTATACACATGTACACACATACATATTAAAGTCCTGTAACTGCATTATGTTCTTTTGTCTTTTCCCTTCTGTTTCTACAGAATTACATCCATATATTTGTCTTACAGAAATTATAAAAATATATTTTGCCACAAGAAATAGCTGCATGTCTAGCAACACTGTGATAAATTGCTTGCGGTTCACTTTATATGGTTCCACATTTTCTTTATCACACTTGAAAATCTCGTGCTTGTTCATGGAGGTTAAAAATGGTGGTAGAAAGGGTAAAGACAAGCTCAGCCTCTCACTTTCTGTTGAGGAGCAGCTGTAAGACATTATTAATCAAACAGTAAAACTCAAAACCATTGCCAAAATCCAGTAGGAAATCCTCATGCTTGTAGATAGCGTGTATATACTTTAAAACCCTAATGTTTCATCAATCTTATCAAAATTTTGTGATTTTGTTCCTTTGACTTATACAGAAAAAAACTCTTTTGACAACATACATAAGAGAAACATTACCTTTGCTTAATCAAATTGGAAACCATTTATAGAAAATAAATTCTGGTTTGAGCTCAATTGCTTCTGCACTGCACAATTAGATCATTATCAAAACAGAAAAAAAGGAACACAGATGCATTGAGCAACTTCTCCCACAGCCAAAACACAAGTTTTGTCACTTTAATAAATTCAGATGGCTTTGCTCCAAACTTTTACTACTCTATGTTTTGTGGGATATTGCTTTTTAAAAAAATTAGGTATTCAAGCACATTTCCACAGAACAGAAAATGCTAATTTAGACATAACTAAAACTCTGCTCTGCTGATCTGATAAAAAGAACCATCCATGGAATTATTTAGGACCACTTTACTGTTCTTCCCTTCAACAGACAAAGACCATGTGACCCAAACAACCCTTACCTGTCAATTAAAGGTATCTCCTATATTTGGGTTTCAGTGCTATTAATGTGAAGAGGATTCACAGTATTTTCCTTAACTACTTTTACGGCATTTTTAAACTTTTTTGAGGAACGCTATCATTTGTCAACATTAGAAGGGAAAAGGAAAACTGGGAGAGATTAAGAACAAGGTAAAGCAGGGAGAAAAAGAATGATGATCTGTACGGCACACAGAGCTAAAGCAGATTTCATACTAATTAATAGTGCTACATCTATAATTTTATCCCGGCAAGATGCCTGACTAATTTGTTTTGATCTCTACTTCCATATTTACTATGTTTACTATTTCTTCTGTACTTCAAAAGTCATAATTTGTACTGCAAGAGGTACCTCTGGAAGAAAAAGACAGATAACAAAGCTCCTATACTACTGCTAACAGTGAAGGTCCCAGAAGCAGACCCCAGTTTGGGTACCTGGCAATAGGAGACCAGAAAATTCATCCTGCTGTCCAGGATAGCTCGTTTCCTTTGGAAAAATGGACACACAAGCAAAGACAGAGTAGCACCATGCTTCAGAAAGCTTCCTATCCAGACGATCAGGGAACAACTTAGAGTTCTTCACGAACCATATCTGACTACAGCACAAACGTAGCTTTACTTCCTAAATCTCTGAAGTTCAAGGTCCTTCCAAGGCTCTTAAGAAAGGCAGAGCAGTCTGAGTTAGAAGATAAAAGAGAGTCTTGAGTCACAGGAGCCTGCCTAGTTTTTATGCCGTGAACAGAGCCAAAAAGGCAGAAAAGGAAGTATTTGCAACTTTTATTCTCTCTTCTGCTCAAAGCAGAATTTATTCAGCTCTTCCAAAGAAGCTGAGGTCAGTCCAAGAAGAAACAGAGTATCAATTTACTTAGCTCATCCATTTACTATGTCCCTTCTCGTAATTCTGCAGGAGACCACTTATTACTACTCCTACTGATGGTGACTGATATTTACATAAGCACAAACTCTTCCTAATATCCTTCAGTCATCATCCTTCCTTTTTTTATTCAGTGCCAGGGAAGCATAGCCAGAAAAAGGAAATACAAGGTGTAGGAAAAAAACAGTAAGGGTCTCTCCAGCAACTTTGTACTTATTTTTCCCCATAAAATTCAAGCCACACATTCCTCACAAATCAATTTGTCATATGGACTTTTGAGCTAGAAATTCAATTCTTCACCTTCTCCGAGTCCTTAAGTTAATGAGATTTGGACTGGAAACAAAGTGCACCGAACTTCCTACTCTGCAGCAGCCTTCCCTTTCCCCTTCCTCTTGGAAATGAGTACTTCAGTGCAACTGAGAAATCTTCTCTGATAAAAGCACTGAAAACTGATGCTGAGCTTGATGAATCACCATTTTTCACTCAATATTTCTTAATCACATCCACATCCAACATTTGAATTTTCTAGTGTGGGGATTGCTGTTTTTATCATTTGAATGAGGCCTCAACTGTAAATACAACGCACATAAATAACAGTTAGTACATTGGAGACTGTCATGAACAGATTATTATTTTTTTTTAAAGACTCTCTCACATGTGAATGATAAAGAGGGCTGAATCTCCTTCATTTTCTCTTCATTTCTCTCAAGATTACAATGCACTTTACAAGTGACAGCCAGCAACAGCAGGACAAATTTGTTTTGTGACCACGCTCTTCAAAAACGTGCTGAGGTGAGGGGAAAAACAATGAATAAAAAAAGTTCCCCCAAAAGATAAACAAGAGAAAGCTTCATTGCTCACTGTTTCTTTTAAATCATTTTTTATTTCTTTTTAAACCAGCTTGTTATTCCCAGAACACTCACTGACATTTCCAGTCTCAAAAAAAAGTAATGTTTCTCCCTCTACTAATTGTCTTAATTTACAGATCCATCATGCGTGCATCACTTCAGTCAATCTGTGCCAGCAATGCAGAGTACTGTACCGGCACTATTCCTCTACTCTTGATTTAAACACCTTCTTCCAGTCCTGACTGCAAAAGATGCCCTGAGAAGAGACTGCAGGTTGCAAGAGTAATCCGTCTGAGTTGAGCTTTTCTTCAGATCTACAGTAACAGGAAAAGCTCTTCCCTTTCAGGAGTTTCTGGGACATGGAAAGGATCGGAGTGACGCTCCCAACAGTGATAACCAAAACTGAACTAATTGCATTTGCACCACAGACTAGACTCTTCCAGCTCAGTGTAGAAGTTCACTAAGCACTTATCTTATTGCTACCAGATACAGACCTGTTCTAAAAACAAGGAAATGCAGTCTTCTGACCCTTGCTCCCTTACTAAAAAAAAAAAAAAAAAGATAACTTCTCACTTTGTCAAGTTATTGTGATATCAACAGGACTCAGCACTATTCACTACATTGCTATACTCACAGAGATTAGTTTTTCCTCTACAGTCTGCCCAGCGCTGAGCTGGCTGGTTTGTACACAGGGCCGGCAGAGAGCTGTCAGCACCAGGCTCCTATCAACATGCCCCTTGAATGCTGCAAAACCTATCAGCTCAACACTGGCTTGCAGACAAGGATGGCGTCCTGCTCACGGTGGGTTTCTGCTTGTTTACTAGTAATGGAGGTTTACGGCGCGACTGCTGCAGAAAGTTACTGTTCTTAAGTTCATGTCTTCCCTCAAAGAGTACTTCCTCCCCTTCCAAACATGTGCTGCATTTCTATAGCACTGCCAAAACATGACAGGCAACTACAACACTGTACTGACCTTGAAATACCAGGCAAGTTAAAAATCAAAACTCAAAATACCACAAGCCTGAGCATTTAAAGAACACTTATGCGGTGATGGTATTTCTGTGTGGAGATAAACATACAGGCTCCCGGAGAACACCAAAAATCTGAACTTTTGATGGAGAGCACACGTTAGAGGATATGAATTGTTCTTAGTGACACATACCCAAAGAGCAGTCAAAGCATTTAATGGAAAACATGAGCCTCGTGGTCTTGTTTGCAAGCGCTTCCTACTACTGCATACTTCACATAGTCCTCATGGCTATTGCAGCCTTAAAACACATCTCCTGCACTAAATAACACAACTGATTTCCCTCAAACATTACGGGAAGCTCAAAAGCAACCAAAACTTTTGTTGCTGGAATCCTGACACTGAAAAATGCCGTAGAAAAATGGCATGATACCAATTACTTACGTACAGCAACATTTGTTTATCTGCATTTATGTATTCATTTTTGAGCTTAGTGCAATCGTGACAAGGAACAGATGACGATGAATTCTAGTTTATTGAGTAGGAGTGTTTACACCACACAGCCCAACCCTCTAGCAGTATAACTAGCCCTAAAGAGTGTTTTTTGAAAATGGTATTGAATAATTTATTTTTCCTACTTGTTACTTCATCAGCTGCAAATAGGCTGTAACAGGTGTATTGTTTTCTTTTCCTTCTGACCAATGTTGCTCATTCACTTATGTATTCACTGCCCTCATCAACACTTTCAACAAAGTGAATATGAACACACCCCATCCTCCTGTTCTTTCTGCTTCCTCTATAGCTTATGTACCGTTCATGGTCACATACTAATTCACTACTGCTAACGTAACTGACAGAATACAGCAATATTTCCAACAATGTCTACTATTACCTATCTGAACCTCAAGAGCTAAGGAGTTGAAGATGGAGCAGATGATCACAGGAAGAGAAAGAAACCTTGACATTTCAAGACTAAATTTCAATATTTTCCTCTGGGACTCCAAAGGACATTTTCTCCTGGCTGGATTCTCTCACAGTTGTCTAGTGCTGCTGATTTTGCATCTTCCTCTGAAGTACCCAGTAACCCCTTCTTCTCTTTCTTACCAAGTTGCCAGACAATATACCCAATGCGTGGTCTAGAATAGCAGTTTCCATAATGTTCATCCTTTAGTTTTGGAAAGCCCGCACAAATTTGAATTTAACATCAAAAATGCTGCTCTTAGGCTGTTCCATCACCACTGCAGCTTGGCAGTTCTGTGGAAACAACTTGACAGAAAACATCAATTCACTACGGAATTCATGCATTGTGGCAGCTCACATAAGACTAGGGGAACCTGAGTACACCAGTTCTCCTCAAGTCAGCAGGATTTGCTCACCAGTGACCTGGCAGACAGGTGAAGCAAACCAGAGGTAGCCGATTCAATGTCACAATGTCCAGCTTCAAGTCATCCATAGCAACATCTTAGTCTGAGCTTTCATTTCTAGTTCTCTTTCAGAACAAGAGATATGAGGTATGAAATAAGGTTAATTCAGAGATTCTTGGTTGTTTTGACTTATACTAACAGATTTCAGAAGTAACTTTAATTAAAATAGTTACATTAGTTAAGAAGAAACCTTAAATTGCTTAAACACTGCAGTCAGTGTTCTATTACTTTGAAAACAATGTAAGAAAAAAGTAATAAAAGAATCTTTAAAAAAATCTTAAAGCCTGAAGTTGGGCAGAGAAGTAGTTAAAGCTTTTTTATCTGGATAGCTTCTATCTTTAAGACTCTGATGTATCAAAAAATATCAATGTCTTTTGAGGAAAAAAAATAAAAATATACTGCAGGATTAAAATCAGCATCACAGCTTTCCTTTTCCATGCTTTCTTTTCTTCCCCAGTGGCCAATACATACTGCTTTTTTTATTTATTACTGCACACAGAAGATCAGTTCTGCATGTTATTCTCCCATTTAGCATAAAGAAAATAGATTTATATTTCATTATATTCAAGCTGTCTAGCTCTACAGAGGATAATTTTTGCTAAATTCTATTATCTCCACAATTTAATGACTCTTCAGGAAAAAAAAAATAGTGCAAGCTAAGAAGAGAGTCTTATTTTTGCTTTAAGAAATCAAAAGCTAGAATCAAACCTCCTCTTCAGGCTCCAGCTTGACTTAACTAATCCAGCCCCATTCTGGTATTTTCAGCCTGTTAGAAATCAGCACCAATTACAGTCACTTTCCTCCTCAAAACTAGCAGTACAGAGAAAAGAAAGACAGATGCAGACCAATTCAGAAGCTATTTAGGATTAGTAGACAGGATGGGTGTTGTTCTGAAGGTATTTATGCAACAGGCATTGTTAATATCCACCTGTTTCAGTAAGAAGGTGTTAATGCCGAACAGACAAGCAAATCTATACCAAGTAAAGTTAAATCCTAAAAACTTACAACCTTTGATGTGTTTCTATTTAATACTATCATCAAAAGCAGGATTATTTCACTAAATAATGCTAACACAATAGAGATCATTCATCTGTGTACTGCACAAACACCATTCGTGTACAGTTTAAGTCTTGTTCTAAAAACCATGGCCTAGCAAACATTCAGTAAGGGAAGGCTTCCCTCTTGCACCCTAAGTTCTTTGGAAGTGTGGGTCATTACTATTTTTTATTGAAATAAACTGAACCTTTAGGAACCCATTGGTGACTAGAGCCAAATAGGACACTATCCAGCCAAAATCACACAGCAATTTCATGAAGTTTTTGAATGTCCACAATAATTGAGTCTGCTTCCAGTTGATTTCTAGAGATCTCTTGGTCATAGTCTGCACTGATGCAATAGGCTGGAATTTCCCTTTTGATGCTGATTTCCAGCGTAAGCACACAGACCTCCAGCCATACAAATTGCTCCACTCAGCTCACAATTCAGAATCAATGTTGGGCTGAAAATGAAAAAATTTGCTTCCATTTGGACATGGCAGAATCACCAAACTTCCTGTTAGCTAATGCATTAACAAGCCAAGACACGAAGATGTACAGGTTCTAAAAACAAACACATACATTAAAAAAAAAAACAACAAAAGAGAAAATCATACTGATAAAATCAATGGAGATTTCAAGAATACTATGAAAGATGCAGTCAAAATGCAGCAATTTTGTCTCTAAAAATTGGATTTTATGAGATGAATGATCACTTAGGTTAGCACGTGAGAGCTTGGGATTTTTTTTGTTTTCAATTGGAAGCACAGTTTAAATGTATTTTCCATTTTATACAATGCTACATCACAACTGTGCCATTGTTCAACTAACAGTAGGATATAACTTTTTTTTAAACTTAATATTATCTAAATACTCAAATATAGATGATGTCAGCCACATCCTATTGTGTACATTCAGGTTGCAAATACATATTAAAAAAATCACATTCTAAATTTGAGCGCGATTCTGTAAATACCAGTTGTTACCATTATTTTCACAGCACTCAAACCACGGAACCTGATTACTCTCCATTTCTTTTCAATGATTTACATAAAGCACTTAAAAAAAATGAAATAAAAAAAAATACGTTTGTGATCTAACAGTTTGATGATGCTCCTTAGCAGCTACCAACATAGCACAGTATTTTTCTATAGTTAATACCCAAATGCCTCCAAACCTTATGATAAGAAGAATATCAGCAGCTATATTTCTGGAATATATGCCAGTATTCAACCAATTGCATATACACATCTTGGACTCCATTTCCATTGCATAATTAATGCAAAAATTTAATAAATGTTTCAATACAGATGTGTATTACCTTTGAGGAAATAAGCAAATACATGAAATTATCCCTTTCTATGCTTTTAAAAGCTTCTAAAAATCTGTGACAAGTTTTGAAACTGCAGCACTTAACAGAACTAGAAAAAAGGAAGCAATTAACTTTTATCTCTGTGAATAGAGCGCAGAAGTGTACATCAGATTTCAGAGATTTTTTTGTTTGGTTTTGTTTGTTTGCTTTAGAGGCAAGTCTTCAAATGTCTGACACAAGCTTTCAGACAGCTTCTCTGCTCTTACCTAAAGGATTTGTACTAGTCACTTAGGGCTTCACTGCTCACTGCAGCAAGACCACGACTTAGACAAGATATCCAAAAAATCTGTGAAATGAAATATTTCATCATTAAACATTTTTTGGACATTGTGTTCTATAGAAGAGATCAGTTACTCAGTTGAGTTAAGACAGAGCAGTCTGAAGCATTCTTGAGACAACAAGTGAGTTGGATTGTGTTGTAGGAGTGCTGCACTACCTGATCCTACCTAGCCAAGGGGCTCTCTCAGAAAAGTATTTGCAGGAGCTTTCTGAAACACCACGCATGAAAGATGGCCATAACAATGAGTATATGTAGCCTCAAGCTCATCTTATATGATGTCTTGTTTCAGCAAGTGCTGTTGATGTTATGCCATATTCAAAGCATGATCATAACACTCACTATCTGCAGCAGCCTGGAATTCTTCATAAGCAGTTACATTAATCATGGATGCAGCTACCTCAGGTGTTGCTACATTGCACATTTCAGTGATTGCATACACTTGTATCATCAGTCACACATTCCTTGCACTTCAGCACCAAAGATACTTGAATCCATTATCTGCCATAACCGTGTGCAGCATTCTAGAAGTCCTCAGAAAAGCTTCTTGTGGCTTTAAGAACAAGAAGGTACATTAACTCAGCCCAAAGAAGCAGACCTTCAAATTGACTTCTGCTTTTTTTTCAGACACCTGGAAATACTAGAATGATACTCTGCCTGCAAAGAGATCTGAATAACATCCCAGCTAGCCTCTGCCTTCAAGAGGCTGTTTACAGCTTGCTGAATGAAGTACAAGGTAACACCTGCAGGATAACAGAGTATTTAGTGCTCACATTAGGATCTTCAGGTTTCCTTCCTTCTTCAAAAGGATGAAAACCTAACATGCCACCAATATTTCTTAGTCTTTTTAAAGCATATCAACTGCTTTGATGAGAGATGAAGAATGCCAGTTAACTCATGCTCGTCCCCACTTTTCAACTGTGAAATGTTTACTTAGGCATTTAGTCAGGAGTCTACTAGAAGGATTACAAGGAACACTCTCAAGAGCAGGAGAATAATAGAGACAGAAAAATCAAATGCAAACAGAATTAGGAATTGCTGACTTCTATTTTTACTGCAGACAACGGCAGAGACAGTAGAAGCCTACATTTTTTTTTAGATAGTGATTTCATCTCAGTATCCATTTATGTCCTTCCCTCAGTCACTCAGTAAGAATGATGTGGACTTGCAGAATTAAAAATAGTTTCAAGTAGCAAACTCAAACAATCATCTACCCCTTATTTTCTACAATATTCTTCTTTGCGAAGAAGAAAACAGTAGAGTGAAACAAAACAGCAGGCCCTATTCAGTGGGATGGTTTTGCAGGAACAACATCGTGTTTTACAGAGTTTCATATTGGTTCCCCTCTTGAATATAAGGGACATGAAACAACTACATAAATGAACACATGACAGCGAACAGTCCATGGACTGAGCAGCTGAACAAGCTGAGGTCAAAAGGATATGAATGCATTGTGGATTTCAGGGTGTTCAGCAGCCTCCCTCCCACCCCCCATCCTTAAGGAAAAGCACAAATGGACTTGGTAGCAGTGAGGGTGCAGGCAGCTGGGAGTCAGCCCAGGCAGGGAATTGGTTCAAGCCCTCAAGTCATCTGCATAGCAGAACAGCTTGTCCAGATACTTTTGGTCTTTCCTCCCAGACACTAGCACAAAGTCCTGTGCACCTTACAAACTAGAGAAAATATCAGGTAGAAAACTGAAAATAAGAACAAAAATCAATGAGAAGATGTAGGAAGAAAATGTGATTAACCTATGACATACAGGAATGCTTCTGAAACAAGCTGTGACATGCTCCACATCATGCAGTAGGGCAGTGCTCCTTACTGTAGAGGTTCAAGGAACTGCTAACAAAGCACAGAGCAGAAGCTGAGAGAGAAATGAACCAGCCATCAGCTGGGCCATGGTCTAAGCCGGTTTAGATGCACTCCTCTAAACTGTGTTAACTAGATCACTAAAACAGCACAAGCTTGGAGAACCTTGCTACAAAAAACGAGTCCAGTGATAGTCATCCAGACTTTTTTTTTTAACAGAAAGACAGCAGCTGAGATCACGAGTTTAAGACCTGTGTTATCAGTTGGTGATATCCCAGAGGTGGGACTGAGCTGCTGCAGACCATGCATGGAGGAGATCCCCTGACTTCCAGACTAAAATTACGGATCAATTAGCACAGGAGAACACGACTGCACAGACCTCGCATTCACCAGCCCGGAACCACCCGGCTCGGACCCGCA
>JANHGO010000012.1:41552908-41605590 GCA_024606505.1 Aquila spilogaster
ATTAGTTTCTTCTTTTCTGTTCTATTAAACTGTTCTTATCTCAACCCACGAGTTTTACTTCTTTTCCCGATTTTCTCTCCCATCCCGCTGGGGGGGGGGGGGGGGTAGGGGCTCAGGGCATGAGTGAGCAGCTGCGTGGTGCTTAGTTGCTGGCTGGGGTTAAACCAAGACACCCCAAAAAGTCCTAAATACACCAACTAGCCTGTTACATGCTTGCATGGACAGGCAGAGGTAGCCCACTTGCCACAGACATCAACTTACTTTGCTACTCTTGTGCTGATGCTTTGCAAAGCTTCCATAGGCAGAGGGCAGTTGTGTGTTCCCAGCTAGATTTTCCAGGTCTCCCACCAAACTTTGTCTCAAATGTTGTAATTTCATTAACTGTTGATTTCCAAGATCCTATACTAGATTGATCTCTTCTTCCAAGCCTTTTCATTTAAGGCTTATGACACAGTAAGGAATTATAGGAGAGGCAGAAAAATAGGTCCTATCTTTGAATTGAAATAAAACAGGTGAATAGCCCACATGTGCTATCTTCCTACATGCAAGTGACTCTAAAGCTATTTAAGTCCTAAATTCTAGGAAGAGAAGGACAATTGCCTCTGTTTTTCCACAAAGCTGTTCAACTGAACAATCAGCCCTGCAGCTTTCAGAGACCAAGGAGACAGAAGTCATGGCTGCAATATTTTAGACTGGAAAGCTTTCTGGTGGAGAAGAGGTTTTTCCCTAGTTAACCTTCACAGAGAG
The DNA here is from genome assembly GCA_024606505.1 of Aquila spilogaster. NCBI lineage: Eukaryota > Metazoa > Chordata > Aves > Accipitriformes > Accipitridae > Aquila > Aquila spilogaster. Next base: position 41,553,656 of record JANHGO010000012.1, read on the forward strand.
AGTCAAGCTACCAAAAAAAACCCCCAAAAAACGAACAAAAAAACCAGGCCTGAGGCCTTCCGTTGTTATTAGTCATATCCATCTCATGCTGCTTTTCTATTCCCCTTCTCTAATAAAGTGGTACAATGCCTTCTGGCTTGCCAGAGACCTCATGACTTTAGGGAAATCCATATTCTTCCTTCTTCCTGACAGAAAACCCCTTTGCCCCAGGCAAAGGTCCCCTTTCAAGCAGCAAAGCTACAAGACTCTGCTTTCCCCAGCCACCCTAGCTGCTGCCCAGCTACCATAAAGCTGTAATTAGCAGCCAGTTGCAGTAGAAGGAAGTAATCATACCCTCAAGTAAGAAGGGTGAAGGCTCTTAACAGTGACCCTGAACATGCCATTTACTGTAGTCCATGTCCCCCACAAAATATAATTTTGCATGTATATGATTTTGTTTCATTTTTTGCACGACTCAGCACTGTATCTGGCAAATGGAAGTCTTGTTTGCACAAGCTAGCAATTAGCAGAGGCTGGGTCATTAGGTAAGTACTCTTGGCAGGTTGTTTTTCACTCCTAAGTTAACTAGGCATCTGGCAGCAATTACGGCCAAAGCCAGGCAACCCATCTAGTGTATGCAGGCTGATGAAAAAAAGTAACTAAAATGCTTTCAAGGGTGCATAAGAGGCAAATCTCCACGAGAAGAAAGAATTGAACTAACAGGATGAAAAGTGTTAATTGTGGGAACAGCCACAACCAGGTTTTGATAACAGCCATGGTAACTTATTTTTATGTGCTTTCTCTCTAGTTTTACATCTTTTTTTGTATCCAAGTCTTGCATCCTCATTTGTCCTTCCCATCCAGCAGTTGCACTTTCCATCCGCAGGCATCCCTCTGCCCTGCGCTCATAGACAAGTGGGCACTGGTGTGCGTTGGCAAGGGGAGCAGCCCCCATGCAGGTGGGTGCATTAGTAGAGCTCCTGTCATTCCCCTCTGGAGGTTTTGGGTTCAGTCACAAGCAGGAGGGAGAGCTGCCGCTCTGAGCTAAGGTGCGTGCTACTCAGTGTCACGGGCAGCAAAGTGACTGAAGTAGCAGTGATAGTTGCAAGTCCATGAAATGACTGTCTACATAGTTGTAGAGGGAGATGGCCCAGCTCTGCAAATGCAATGCTTCACCTTGCTAAAGGGGTCTCAGTTACTTTTTCTAAATTACACCATTTCCTCCTCCCCCTTTTCTCTCAATAGGGAGGGAGAGGATATGAAAACCATGGAGATAGGGCTTTCCCTGCATTTCCAAGTAGTGTAAAACAGAACTTTACAGTACAGTGAAGGACCCCTCAAAACAGGACAAGTCAAGAGCTCCCACCGAAGTCAAAGAGCAAGGTAAGGCTGGGAATTCCCAGGGCCAGATATAGAGGCAGAGTGGAGCAGATTCACAGATACCTGTAATCTATATGCATACTTTCACTGGCAGCAAATGGAGAGTTGGCTCTCTACGATATTTTCCCAAATACAAGGGCTTGCAGGTACCTCTAGACTATACACTAAGCTCACACTTGACTTCAAACTTTCTGGTTTATATAATCTGTACAGTGTCCATACAGTAAGAACAAGAATGTTTAAAAGTATCAAGGTGCCACTGATTCAACAGCCTTGATGTTTTGTATCAAGGGACTTCCCAAACTCATCTAGATTTCTGTTCCTGGTGGGTGAAGGAGCTGGCATCAGGTGAGATGCTGATGTCAGGAACAGAATGATGTCTCCTGTAATTCAGATGTGGTTTTTGCCAACATTAACAACTGCTAATTTTCTCTAACAGAGAAATATAAAACTAAAGTGATAGCATAAAGATCTTTTATTCAACAACGCAGTTTATGGCCTTCTACTCTCTATGGTAGCTTCAACACTGTAGTTAACCTAAAGCAAAACCTATACTGCTGACATGTGCCTGGAGAATATTTTCACACACACAACGAAACCTAGCCATATGTGTATGTGTTTGAGCACACAAGAATACATTTTAAATATAAAACAACTTTTGAAAGGATATCAGGATCCCATTATGCAGGAAATTAAAACTACGCCATTGTTGAGGTTCCATTACTTGTGTATCTGTGCATTATATCCTACCTAGTCCTGCAGTGTCCATTCCCACGTGAGCGATGGCTACTAAAATGAGGGAAGAAACAAAAGTATCAGGCAGAGCCATGCAGGCAGCTTTTGTGCAGCTCCAGTTGCCAGGGAGATGCCGTCCACCCTGTATCCAAATCAGAGCAGCTGTCTCATTTGGAACCTGACCTGCAGGCAACAATAAGCATGCTGTGGCCATTGGTGAAAAAATGAGCAAAAGGAGGAAAAAAATAATTATAGACACTAATAAAAATGCAAAAAATAACTCAATCCCCCACCTTGTTGCTGAAATGAAATATTTGAGCTAGCAAGATACTTATAATGTAAGCTAATGAAGGACATGGTTCCTTTTCATGACTGCTGAAAAAGTGCAGTTACCATAATTCCCATTTCCATTTGCAGATAAAAAAAACACCTATCTAAAGACTGCTACAGCTGGTAGGAGATTTCACATTCAGTGGGCTTTGGAGGAGACTTACTAAAATTAAGGCAGTGTTTGAGAATGATGTTATGCAACAAGCTGCTGAGGGCTGTGCAGATGACAAGACTGAATTCCTGCCCAGGGTTCCTCTTTGACAAAATCAGGCAAGATCAGAGCTCCCACCACCCCCGTGCTATTCCTGCAGTAGATGGTTCTCGCTGCCTCTGTTCTCTTAAGATCAAAATTGTAATGTCTAACACAAACCAGTGTTGACCAGTTTTGCTGATCTTTAGGCTAAACATTGATGCCCACTGGGAAGAGTTCACCAAACCTGATTTGTGTTCAATATTTTAAATAGTGAAGTGATAAACTGATTTGAAAAACTGAATAAATCACTGTAGACGTGAAAGGCAGTTGCTGTCATTTATGTATTAAAATTTAGTTGTCCCTATTCATTTCAGGAGTCACTGCAAGATGGAAATACTGCCTTGCAATGCTTACAAATGCCCCTAGCAAGTGATTTTAAAGATAATACTCACTTTGTTTTCTATCTTTCAGTCAAATAAGTCAATACAATGACCCTTAAGGCTCCTGCATCCTTTGCCTGACAGACATGCAAGCTCGACATGAGGCAGCCTGAACTTCCTTTCTTCTTTGCCATCAAGCAAATTAAAGCTCTTCCACCATTTCAGCTATCAATATCTGTATGCACTGGGCAAGATTTCAAATTAATATCTTTGTTTCTGAAAATACGGTAACTAAGCATGCACAAAAACACAGACCAAAAGTTGTTCTGAAATAATATCGCACCCTTCTAAGCAACATTGATGATGTATACCTTAAATAAGCTTTTTCATATAGCATCCTTAAAACTACATTCAGAATTAGTCAGCTTGACTTTTTTTTTTTCCTCCCAACAGGTAATGTGGTCTGACTGCAGTGAAGGAGTTTGGGAGAGAGCCTGACAATTTCAGTGAAGGTAACAGGAATTTTCAAAGACTGAAGAGGACATTTTGTTCCAGCTTTCTCAGGTTCCATTATTTAGACTACTTTATGTGAGCAAAACACACAAACTGTACAGGCACACACAATGCATACTGGCAGTATATGTATGATTAATTTCAGCATTACCAGAAAGAAATACTTTGATGAATTCACTTATGTGTTTGCATACTCAAACAAATCAGAATTTACATTATACATAAAATGTCATTTTTCCTATTTTCCAGCAAACATTCTTAAACACTATTTCACATTCTTTGTTTCTCCAGTTTCTCCTTTCAAACATATTCTTCAGATTTCCCTCATCATACCTCACACTGAAACAAGAGTGATGTTTTCTGTCCCACCCTACAAAAAACTAATTGTCTGCATTCAACAGAGACAAGTAACCGTTTAAAAAAATTAAAAAGACAAGCAAAGCCAAAACAGATTTTAATTTCAAGCTCCTTAGGGTCTTGTTATGTAAAGACCAGCCTAAGGGGAGATATCTTGCAGATGATGGGAAAGTATCTTGACAGCTTCCTTTACACTGGGATCCTGTTTTAAATCTAACTCTATCCTTATATTTAACAATCTGATTTTTAAGGGTCAAAAGCTAGGCAATTTAATAGCAAGTATTACACCTCACTATGCTTGTTTGCACTCCCGAACTGTATTCTTAATGGATTTAAATGCTAAAAAATATCACAAATCTACTAAAGAGGCTAATATTTTTTTTGTGGAAACATGTATTTCCTTCACAAGGTCACTGCTTCACTGGACTGAAACAACAAAGTGGATTATTAATACTATATAATCCCAAAGAGGCTAAAGATCTCTTCACCCATGAAACTCACTGGTTTGTGGATCTGCAATTAGGATACATCTGACGAGAGCAGAAATAGAGGTGTGAGAGAGAGGAAAGCAGGCTGTCAAAATTAGGAAACAAAGTATGCCTTTTCTGAGCACTACAGAAGCCATTATTATCAGTAGGACAATACAAGTTTCAACTTCTTTTAGTAAAAAAAAAAATCAGTCCTGCTTCCTTTGTGGTGAAACATTCCTCACTACTTAGAAACACAGAAAAGACCTGTTCCTTTTCCTTTTGTATCCCTGCCTTCCTTGTCAGGAGTCTTGGGTAATCAATCCTACCCTATGGGTGCAGGAACAAATTCTCACCTAGCAGTACCTGCTGTTGCAGGCTACAGGCAGCCTCTTGGAAGACTCACTCCTGCACCAGGCATAATACCATTGCTATGACATTACTGGTCCTCTGATGACCAAGCAGGGTCGCACTGCCAATTATTAAAATTACCTGATGCTTTCTCATACCAGAACCCCTTTTTTTTCCTCTGCATTTGGGCTTAGCTAGAAATTTACTATCTGGAATAATATTTTCTGTGTCTAGCATCTGTCTTGGCCTGATTTTCTGTTTGAGTTTGTTACTGTTGCTTTTAATATTAGCCAAAGTACTTCAGTTATTTCTGAAAAGGAGGCTAAACTTTATCCATGCGGATATATTTTGTTTTCAAAAATACCTGCTGTCTCTTTGAGACACTTTTTGTCTCCTACCAAACAGGGGAAAGGTTGGTGATCTCCACAAATCTTTGTTATTTTTGTTATTAATCAAGCGAAGTGCTGTTTATAACAGCGTAAGCCATTAGTAGAATCATACAATGGTTTAGGTTGGAAGGGACCTTAAAGATCATCTAGTTCCCACTCCCCTGCCATGGACAGGGACACCTTCCACTAGACCAGGTTGCTCAAAGCCCCATCCAACCTGGCCTTGAACGCTTCCAGGGAGGGGGCATCCACAACCTCTCTGGGCAACCTGTTCCAGTGCCTCACCACCCTTACCGTAAAGAATTTCTTCCTAATATAAAATCTAAATCTAGTAATAGCAATATTTTTAATATCTTTGGAGTAGGCTCCAGGACTCTCCACTCTTCTGCTTTATTGTTTCTGGCCTAAGCATCTCTTCACTTTGAAGATCAGCACAGCTCAGCTACTTTCCTTTCTTATTAATCTATCCCTCCAACTAGCTATGATTAAAAGTATTCGCAGATTTTCAGAGACTTGGCTGATACCAGTTCTCCAGTTGATGATGAGTATGAGTGAAAACTCGGAGCGTGATGATTTCTCTGCTGTCTGATGAGAGAGAGGCTCTCCAGTCCAGTGAAGCCTTTTCAACAACATGTTGCTCTCCTAACCCATCCAAACATACCCCCTATTAACACAGGTTTCATCAGCAATATTTTAACCTAGTCATGCATTTGAGCTTGACTCTGTAGAATAATTGGGTACTGTGACTTCAGAGCCCCTTTGTATACAAAGGAACATAACTTGAATTTATCAGACCTAAACGTTGTTTTCAGCAAATTTCTGTTCTGTTCCTTGACATTTTGAAAACAGTAGCAATTTCTTTGCACAAAAAGGAAGTATCATTTACAGTAAGTTGCTGTAGCTAGCTGTTGATTTCCAGGATAAACTTCAACCTAAATGCTATGGTCCTCAGCACCAAGGGGATAATGGCTGCAGGACATCAAGATAAGAAATGAAGTACTTCTACATCTGGTGTACCCTGAGACATTTTGGGGCTTCCCCTTGGGTCACAGGTCAATTCTGATAAGAGAACTGCCAGGAAACTAGATAATATTCCACATGAGACAGGCTAGTACAATTTTAATTCAACTGTTCAACAGTGCCTTCCAAAATCCCAGCACTACAAACAACGCTGAAGCCTGAAGTTTGCCAGTTTTGTCTCCCAGCTCATGTACAGCATAGATTACATCTAGAATATCTGTTAAAAGTAAGCAGGAGCCTGAACTATTCTAGAGGTCAAACTGACTGGGTATCAGTCCAGCATCAGGCACGACTTGGGGCATGTCCTTGGGAGGTGAAGATGAAACCTCACATTTGCTCTTCAGTATTCACATGCCTGTAGTGTTGATGGGCCATGCCTAGGAGACTAGTTTTTTAAGGCTGCCTAGGTAGTCAGTGGAGAGAAATGGGTCTAAGAGGACCCATTTAAAAACAAGCAGCTAAACTGATCACCTTCTGGAAGAGCCTTTCTTTTTTTTTTTTTTTTTTTTTTTTATTGACTAGCTAAGCAGCATACCAAGACCAGATTTGCAATTCCAGTTCCCAGGTTAGGTGCCGGAAGTAAGGGGAAAAGAAGCAGCCACATCTTCCCATAGCCATAAACTGCATAAATCCAAGCTTCCTGAGCATGTCATCAAGGCTTCTTTTATCTTGTTGTTCGTTATTTAAATATTTGCATTCTGTGAAATGCAAACATTTTGCAGCCTCAGTGGAGCCCAGTCCAGTCTTCACTGCTGGTGATGGACTAATCTCAGAGCAGATAACTTTGCACCTCACACTCGCAAATAAAAACCAAGCTTGATATCACACCACATGAAACATACCTGTCTGCATTACTATCTTTAGACTGTTTATTTCTGGCCTAATATAATATTATAAATGTGTATGCATACCTGTAAAGCTTATGTTTTTAATTTATATTTACCCTGGAGAGCCAGGTAGGTAAGTCATTGCCACCTTAAAAGAACTACTGCAAAACAAAATAAGGGAAAAAAAAAAAAATCTGGAAAGGTAGCAGCACAGAATGATAACCTGCTTACATCTATCTCTGAAAGTCTCCCCAAAAATCAGGTTCAAATTATTTCTCACATGCACAGTTCTGCACCCTTGTGAAGAAGAATAAAGAAGAGTAAAAACCTGTGGACCTGGACGAGTGGGAATCAGCTATGTTGTAACTTTGAATTGCAGCTGGATTTCACAAACTGTGTGAGGGCCCTGTGTCTCTCATCTCCTTAAAACTTGCTTGCGGTGTCTAGCACAAAGCAACCTGACTACGAGCTGTAGATTCAAATAATAAACATTCCTTGTGTACAAATCACTACGCTACATGATGTGGCAGTATAGGAAGTCTTGCAGCATATTTGATTGTCTGCTAGCTGGACAACGGAGAATTGAGCTTCAGGGCAAGATGGAAACCTTGTTTAATGTCTGCCAGCACATTTGACTAAGTGGCAGCAGGCGTTGTTCTCTTTGCAGTTGTCCCCCTCTGCTGAATGGAACAGGGGCCACTGCACATTAAGTCCTGGTGTATTAACAAAACCCCAAAAATGTGCAGCCATTTATGTTCATGTGCTGGACTGTAAACTGCGGTGTGTCAAGAACAGATACATGTCCCATTCAGCTGTGCTTTCTGCAGTGACAGTAACATCCAGTAGAACAGACAGCTCAGAGTAGAAACTGTTTCAGTTCTCTTACAGTCAAATACATGTTGGCATCTATAGTCTTCAAGAAAGAAGTACCTTTCTTTTCAGCTAACCTTAGAAGAGAATCCAGAAAAGCTTGGGTAGCAGAAGATTACTTTGAAAAGAAGAAAGTTTGAAATAAACTAACACTGTATATTCAGAAATTTCCATGAAAAAAATTCTCAATAAATAGAAAAAAACCCTTTTTCTTAAGTTTATGAGTTTTGTAACTACAGGTGAAAGGCACAGTAATTGTATAGGGTACATCAACTAATGACAACTCAATTGACTGAAACTAACAGACTCCTAACCTCATCTGAGTCACTTTAAAGCTATTTCACAAGCCTTTTGACCACTGTTTGATAGTCAGCTGTTTCTCACATGTCATACCTCTCTAGATAACAGTCAACAACACAAATCAGGGAGAGTGCTTTTAAGACAGTGAATTAGACATTGGAAATTTCCCATTTACAACTGGCAAGATGTCACTATGCAGAAAGCAAGTAAGGCATTTTTTTTGCCAACATAGAGGCGCCAAAGGACAACATCTCCTGTAGTGATATTTCCAATTGCTATTTGATGAAGTTGTCAGATTGCACCAAGTAACCATTCTCTGCAAAGGCGTGTTCTGGGGATTTCATCGGCTGCTGTCACTCAGCAGGACAGCACATTCCCATGTGTTTAGGCTTCTGTACAAATCACTGGCTTATCTCAGAATGAATGTTCAGCTTGGTAGATTTAGGAAACAGGGAAAGCAAGAGTGTATCATCCATGGTATTCCATCCATCTCTACCACACATGATGGGGCGTGTGCTGAGTTTTTTATTTGCTGTGGATCAGAACTATTTGTTGCTAAACCAATTGCATTCTTAGCAGCTGCTGTATTTTAAAAAGTAAGGTGGAGAGGTATAGCATGAGGGGAAGCAATTTCTCCCTCATTTATTGCCAAATGCACACAGTGCATGCATTTGCTGGACGAACTGTTTCTCAGTGAACTGCTCTTCTACTATGCTTAATGGCCTATAGGTTTTTGAGTGCATTTTTATTTTTACTTTTTTTTTTAGACCTTGATTTGAGGAACTCTTCTTATATAGGTACATATCTAGGCTCTTTGACTCATCAAACTCTTTGCTACTCCAGAACTCCTACTCTGCTTGGACAGTGAAAAATAGATGAACACTGGTAGCAGCCTTAGGCCTGCCCCAGCAATAACCTATGTGATGAAAAGGTTATCTGTCTTTCCAGGAGATTCATACCTGCACATGATCAACATACTGACCACTGTTCCTGTGACTTTGTTGTGTTACATGTGATTCATTTTAGGCAGCAGTCCAAGTGAGTCTACATCTTTAAGACAGTCAGATATAGTGAAACATAAGATGAAAAAGTACTTATAGATTCCTGGTTACAAAACTAAACCCTCCTGTTTAAAGAAGTCAAGGAGTGCTGTAAGTAAGAAAAAATAGGCACAACTTCATTGAAAATATCTTCTTCTGGAAACACCACTTTTTCAGATCCTTTGCTACTTTTTTGCTTGCCTTTGACCTTGTGACCAGAATGGGTCAAAACCCTGACATGCTTGTTATGATGGGGTGGGGGGAAGCTGCTGGCACACACAGTGAGTTCAGTTGACAAAAGCTAAAAAATATATACGTGGGTTTTTATCTCCGAGGACATTTTCACACCTCTGTCACAACCCTACTCCCATCTAAATCTCCTTGGAGCTTTCATCACCCTGTCTAATTTTTTGTCAGACGTCAAGAAGGGTCATTTACAGTAGCCTCCAGACATGTTTGTTGTTTCTGTAGAGTCTAACTAGAATAAACTTCACCCATACCATCTCAGTGAAGACCTCAACATCCTTCCAACAACAACTTCTACAGATACACCTTCATGTCCAGGAGTAAGGCAAGGTGACATTCTGGCTCTCCTGCTACATGCCTAAATAACTTCTTTAAGCCTGCAAAGCCACTTACATACTTAATATATTGAATAATAGCACTTGCCCTTCACAAGCAATGAAGCATGCCCATGGTCCTAGAGTGAATCAGCACCAGCAATGGATTCAGCACTCACGAGTTCTGCCCTCCACCTCTGCTCCCTTTGTGTCCCATCTGTCTTTGTGAGCATTCCTGGTACTGCTTGCAAAGGACACTTTCTCATCAAGATAAAGCAAAATGATGCTGTCACAGTAGCTGTGACAGTACACTAAGCTCTGCTGGCTGGAGACACAAATCAGTGTTTATTAAATAGAAAAAAGGACACAACTTGGAGGAGAGAAAAGCTGCCTGTAAGCATCTTGTAACTCACAGCAGAGTGCTAATAAAAGCACTGTAAACATGACTTGATTGTGGTTTCCGAATAGCTCATTATGGTGTCTTAGCTGTGACAAATTTCATATGAATGTGAATTTAAGTATTACAATCTATTTAGCACCTGAAGAACCCTTCTTGTAAACTCCATCTTTTAGGAAAGGGCACACAGTGTGGAAAAAATATTTGGGGATGGTTAAGGTACTTGTGATGATGCTTTCACCTCAATGATGCTATGTCTATTCTCACCCTTACTCTGTAACCAAAATATCCTTCCTCCCTTAAATAAATTTGAGGTTTTGCACAGACTGTACAAACAGCAACCACCCTATGTGTGGAGGACAAATACCTTCCCTGTATGTAATGCTATTACATTACAACTCCTGCTTGGCGGACTGTAAATTATTGGGCTGGGAGACTGAACTGCTGTTTCTACCCTTTCACATACTCAGCTGACTGTTACTTACTAGGATAAGAAATTCTTAATAGGATGGCTTGAGCTGGCTTTCTTTAGCTGTATTGTGTAGCAAAGGGATTTAAGTCAGACTGACACTAACAGTTTGGAGTAGTTCCCATGGATAAAACGTAGCAAAACTGGCTATGCTGGGACTGTGTGGAAAAGGATATATTTGTGTACCATTAATGCTTTATATATCTAGGCTTTTCTTCCTTCTCCCTTCAAGATCAATGATGGTGACCATTGTTCAGAGTCTCCATAAATCCTATCAACAATGCAAAATATTATAGTCATTTTAAAAGAAATTGTGGAGTACGGATAAGTGATTCTGCACTTGTTTATCCCATATCAGTTCAGCCTGAATTTCTCTTCCAGAAACAAGTCTTGGTGACTTCCAAATTATTTGACATACAGTAGTACAAATTCTCCTCACTTATTTCATATTGATTAATATCTACCTGAAATACTTCTTCTTGAGCTTACTTTTCAGTAACAGTTTTCTCTGTATCTCTAGAACACCCCTGCACAGGAGGGGTGTGACAGTTACAGATATGAACAACTCATAGTAACAACAATCCCCATTCAGAAACTCTAAATGTACATATTCTTGAAGCCAAGTCATCTTAAAACTGGCTATAATGAGAGCAGGCTCTAAAGTGATGTGCAAGTTCAAAGAAGGTAACTAATGTGTGAAATTTTGTTGGTTTTTTTTTTTTTTCCCCCCTGAGTAGCTCGTTTAAGGGGATTTTTGAAGCTTTGAATAATTGGAAAAAATTGTGAGCAAATTATTTTTGTAACACTGTACCAGAGGTGCATGCCAAGAAAAATGGCTTTTTGTCTTACCGCCTCCTCCTCACTCCCCATTTTAATTACTACGGTTTGGCACCTGATCCTGCAGAGAACCATACAAAAGCCACACAGGCCAGCTCTTTCCAGACAGAGATAAAAGAGAGGGAGGGAGGAATTAATTAAATCCATTTGAAATCTTTTCAGCAAGTTTCCTTCTAAAGTCACTGTTCTGGTTTCTGCATAGCTAGTACAATGACATATGGTCATAAATAACAAACAGCTCCCTCCCTCCTCCCTTTGTCTTTCCTTTTCCACCCTCCACAGAATCAAACAAAACAGGGTTATGATTCTGGTATTATAAGCAAGCCAGTCAGGATCCAGAGAGAACAGGCAGCTGAGCGCGTTTTCAATTCATAACATAACATAGAGCTTTTCAATGGGCTGCTTTATTCAGTCTTGTGGGTCACTGCTACCAGGGTCTGCTTACTGCTTAAATTTTAGGCACAGAATGGTAACACATTACTATTTTTTCCCCTATCTTTTTTTGATGATTGTAATACTCTGGACCTCCCAAATAGGAGTGTGTCACTTATTTCTGGGATCCTTAGGAATAGTAATACAAGTACTGGCTGCAACAAGTCAGTAGCAGTGGCCTCTACATCCTTCACAATTAATTTATGTTGCTGCCTTTTTGTGGTTGAACTGGAGGAAAAAGTGTGGACCATTTTCTACCGCTCATTTCCTCTACCTTGGAGGGCAGAAAAGCAGCAAAAGCTTGGCTGTCCACACTATCAGAAAGCAAGGGGCAGAAAGAGGGCAACATTAGAAGCCACTAGTGGCTGGCCAACTGGGCTCCCTCTAGAGTGAAGCAAAGCCTCTTCAAGGAAGCCAGGTCTAGCATTGTTTGAGGGTTTGCATTCTGTCCCCAGGAAGGCCTAAGGTTGCCAGAGGACTGGCGTCTTAGGAAAACCCAAAGTAAATCCTGACTCAACTACCTTTTCCCTTGATGTTTGCCCAAGAAAATAGCTATGATTTCTGCACAAAGGCCAGCCTTTTACCCAGCATAATAGTTTTGTTCTTCATTTTGGGCTGGGGTGCATTACGGGTGAGTTTTCAAAAGTTCATAAAATTATTAAGAAAACTTAGTTTTTATATACAGAAATATACAGGGAATAAAATAGCATGAGTTTGAGAACCTGGCTGTTTTTCAAAACCTCCAGGAACAGGGTCAGGCTGACGTAAAGATGAAAGATTGTTCCCCCTATGACCTTTAACACCTGATAGTGGTTATATCTCCTTGTTTTCTTAAGCTCATTGGGTTGTTCATAGTCTGGGTTTGATTAACTTATTTGTACAAGAATTAAGTCACTACAGAATTTAATTTCTTATTATTTTTTTCAGCCTGGACTTTTTCAAGTTGTTTTCTGCTGCCCATTTTTAGCCCTTCAGTATACTGCATCAAAACCCTGGACAAAACTCCAGAAATAAACTGTCACTGCAGAGAGCATTTGCAGATACAGCCACCTTATTCTTACAGGTAAAATCCAGCAGAAGGCTTCCTGTCCTGCTCATAATCCTTCCACCACAGGCCTTTTTGCTATGCATTGAACAGGTCTGACTCAACTGACCTTCCCTTCTCTCAGTACAAAGAAACAAATAGTAAGTTAAATGCCTGATGTCTTTGGATCTGTTAACATTTAACACTAAATACAAGCAGGGCCCTTGAGAGGCCATGGTGGGGAAGCCTACCTTTTGTACTAAATGATTAATTCTTTAAGCAATGTCTTCTAACACAGCAAAGAAGAAATGTGTAATTGTAGCAGTCCTGCACCTTCCATGGTGACCAGTTACACAGTTTTCCAGCCTAAACAGAAGTGATACTGAGAAAAGCAACAGATTACATCAGCAGTTCCACACTGGACCATACATGAGAAATGCTGCAGTATGCAATCCACCATGTCAGGACAGGGATAAACGATACGTCAGCTTCCAAGATATTTGTTTTCCATTTGGACAGATGACTACCACATCTCTCCATCCTCATGTCCCACACTACCTGTGTCAGTGAGCTGCTCACACCACGCAGCCTGCCCACCCCAAGGGACAAAAGGCACACTAGAACATGAGGGCGGAGAGATTAGCTAGATCTTTCTGCGTTTTTTGATTGCTTACTGCCAGTTCGCTGATTTTTCACGCACAGACTAGAGTACAGAGCACAGAATATTGCAAGAGGATTTTCCTCTGGAAATAACAAAAAAGAAGAATTCATGATTGAAGTTTCTTGTGGTGTTTCTTTCTGTGAGTTTAACCCCAGATGCTCAGGCGAAGCTGTAATCCCATAAAAAATAAGTAAAGTCTTTTCCTGTCTATCTTCTTTGCTAATGATACTGGGAAGCTTCCTGAGGGAAACTGTAAATGAATCATTTTTCAGCTTGTCAAACTTCCATTCCCTTTATTAAAAATGATGATGAACTGCTGTATGTGACTACTTCAGCTGAAAACAGACTGCCTGCATTTGCCTGAGAACCCAAGACAGAAGCTGCCTGAGCACTAACCAGAGCTATAAATGTTACAACTGTTGTATAGAGTTGTCTCTAGGAATAATCATGCAGCACCCGCAGAATACACTGAGCCACAGATGCTCTCTGGTCTCTGCATTAGAACTCATCAAAATTCAGACCTTCAGTTCCCAGGAAATTCTAACATTTTGAAATGTGTTTGGGTTTCAAAATAGAATGAAAAAAACACAAACTGTTATATACAATTTCCAAATTATTTTGTTTGGATCTGTTAAGCTGTCCAGCTACAATAATACAACAACACTGTGCCAGAAATTCAGCTTTTATGTTGTATTACAACATAAGAGAAAAATCCCCTCATTTTTCAGTTAGAATCACAGAAATGTTTTGCTTCAAAAAAGTTCCTTCCAAAGGGCCAGGAGTGGGGAGCAGAACAGGGGGAAGCCCAAGTCCTGGGTCAGCTACAAAGTTCTCAGCATCTGCCTTAGTCACCTGAGCTGGAAGACTGGTCTTAGCATGGGGCTACAGCCAAGAGGAGAGAGAGACTGATTCCTCCAGGATCACTGCAGAACACTTAGCAAGCCTCCTGCTGCAAATCATGGTATCGATGCATTGGAAAACCTATAACATCTGACTAATCACTTCTTAAAGAGGCTTTTAATCATTTATTAAGTCCTTCATAAAAAATGTGCTGGTGAAACCTTCAATGTAAACAAGAGTTTCATAAGAATTAATCAGGTTTTGGCTATCAATCACTCTGTATATAAGAAGCATTGAGGAAGAATGAAAGGCTTGTAAGGCTCCAAGAGAAGCAGAGTTAAGTCTTAGGTCCATCGTTAACAACAGGACAATGCATTACCTCCCAAATAAAAACAGCATAAAGGAGTACATGCCTTTCTCTAGGGTACCAGATTCTCACTGAGTGTGGAGGAAGTTCAAGAAAGCACTTTGAAATTACTTAGAAAACACCAGGAATTTCCCAGAAAGCATTAGGATGGGAGATCTACCATACAGCCACCCTAGAGGTATTTGCAAGAGAAGACAATTTGTCCCACCTACCCTTTTATCTAGGTACACAACTTTTCAGTAGTTGCAGTTCTCTGAGATTAATGAACCCCAAAGGGACAAAATACATGTTAAGCCCCACCTTGCATTTTGCCAAGTCAGTCCAGATCAACAAGAGAGCTGAGGTGTTCCAAGACACTGAAGAAACCATCTGAATTCCACAGAAATAACCCGCAGTGCTT
Source organism: Aquila spilogaster (assembly GCA_024606505.1). Taxonomy (NCBI): domain Eukaryota; kingdom Metazoa; phylum Chordata; class Aves; order Accipitriformes; family Accipitridae; genus Aquila; species Aquila spilogaster. The sequence continues at coordinate 41,568,774 of JANHGO010000012.1, forward strand.
ATTAAGTAGAGAATAAAAATTGTCTCAGCATTTTGGATAAAGAAACAAGGGTTTCTCTAAGCCCTCAAAACTTTCAATCTATTGTGTTCACATTTCACCCTGCTCCAGGCTTCCTGGGTTCTCTAACATAGCCCAGCTAAGGAAAGAAGCTCTTCAGTTTGTCAGAGATCTCCATTGGTCAAATATCCACAACAAAACTAACAACATGGCTGATACAGAAATCATGATTGTGCTGGAGGGGGCTTGCTTTTTTGATTTTATGTTTGTGTGTGATAATAGGCATCTCTGGGTTGCTATAAAGTATCTTTATAAATTGAACTGCGCTATTCAAGTTAATGATATGTGGAAGGAGACTGTATGCGTGGCACTGGGAGCATGGTATAAAGAAATAAGCACAAAAATAGAATCTGGTTCATCTTTTGATTAGAGGACTTTCAAAGTGAAAAAAAATCAATACACACAGCAAGCCCTAGATCCTGGGAGAACATGTTTTATTACTGACAAAATTGTGTTTACATCAAGACCCACAGCAGACTTTGAAAGAGTGCATTAACTCTGTGCCAGTCTGGCTAGAACCCACAGCCAAATTTGAAGCCTCTGATGCAGAATAAGCAGGCTCTAATAAGCCAATACTACGGTTCAAGCTCCCTGCACATGGTTGAAAAAACTTCATTCTTACTGCTGCACTTGGCAGAAACAGCCTCTAAAGAAGGAAGATGGAAGAGACATAAAATGAGGAGCAATATGAAAGAGCTACTTTGAAATAACCACATCTACCCACGGTTTTCCAGAATGTGTGATTTTTCTGCAGCACAAATGCCACAAACAGGCATGGACGTTATTGCTTTCTACATGATGTGCAAGTATGCAACAGGCCAAAGTTCCTGGTCTCTACTGTGACGGGGACATGTGAAACCAAATGCTTAAAGTTCACTCAAGGTGGTGAATCCAGGCAAAAGGGAAAGAGAAAGCTCCAGAAAGCCACTGCTTCCTCAGATGAACAAGAGGCAGACAGTAGGCTGAATTAGTTTTACGCCTTGCCGCTAACACTCCCAACCAGTTAAACTAACTAGAAGCAGGGAAAAGACACCATCTAAGCAGAATGTCACCTTGAACCCCAAATAATCCTTTTAAAGTTATTCCTACAAGACTCAGCTAAATATTGCTCCAAAAACTGCTAGGTAAAATGACAGGGTCCATTCATCACTAGACTCTGCAGCATTGGCAACATCAGAGCTGTATCACCGTACAAAGACACCAGGATTTTCTAACAAGCTTAGGAGAGCCAGGGAACCAAAGACAATTTGTAATCCTCCTTGCTTTATGGACCAAAGCAAATATTTCTTTTTATGAAATAGCCCCTCGTTCCTTACTGTATTGAATATGTTGCCCATCTTCTTTAGGGTTTTTTTGAACATTCTGGCTATACATATACAGAGGGGAGACATTTCCTTTTGTGAGACCAAAGAAGTGGAAAAGTCTTGCAAGTGGGTACACTTCTATTGACTTCAGTGGAGCTTCACCAGTTTTCATCAGCAAAACATTTAGTGCTCTCTTTTGACTGTCATTATGGAGAGCATATATTAAGCACACAACCAACATAACAGAACATACTAGTAAGTTTTAAATTAGCAATTATATTAACTTTCTCATTTAATTAACAGGTTTTAATTACATTCCCAGTTCTAGGAAAGCTGCAGATTTCAGGCTGTAATTATTCTGTCTAGTAAAATGTGGATGCATGCAATGTAGTAAAGTGCCTTCTGGATTGATCACTGATATGTGGCTAGGGAAATGCTGTCTCTTTTGAAGTTAAAACTGTTTCGCATGTGAAAAAGATTTATTATTGGAATGCAGAGGATAAAAGTCAGAACCAACATAAATCTGTTTGGCTGGGGGGACAGAGGAGGGAAAGTGATTGTTTGCCTCTAGTTAGGCGTTCCTCCATGTCAGGAACTTCCTGGAGTCAATCGTTGTATTAACTGCATTCAGTAGTTTGCCCAATACATATATCTATAGCCACAGATATATGCCCAATTACAATTCCTACTAAGTTTGATCAGGAGTTTTCTAACAGGTATTGGTAGTGAATACTATGTGCATCTTATCCAAAAAGTGTTCCCACCAATATCACAACATTTGATCTTAGTCAACATCAATAAGAAATAATAAAATTTGATCTAACATACCAAAGTTGTGGTTTACCTCATGCTGGTTCCTGTGGTTGGAATAAAAAAAAGCCACTTTATTATCTTGAGTAGAGACAACATATTGCTCAGTGTTTACCCCAGCATAAACACAAGGCTACCTAAAGTAGCCTACACTGAAACTGTTTGCAAGCATCAGTCCAGTTTTCATGCTTATATAATAGCTTGGGCAAATTCACAGGTTTAGTGATAACTTTAAAAAACCCAACTGTCTAATGCATACAGCTAAACAGAGATGCAATCTGCAGCTAAAATAATTTTGTCTCTCTATTTGAATACTAACAGGACAGAGAAAAAAAGTGCTGAAGAACTGAGGAAGCTGTTAAATACCACACTTGTGAATTCATTTGGACAAACTTCCATTTATTCCAGATGAAAGATTGCATGCTGTGTCCTTGAGCTATCTCTAACATAGAAGAGTTGCAAGCCTAAAGCTTTATGAAGGCAAAGACCTAAGACCTAGATTGGCCCATTATTACCAGTTAGTTGCCATTAGCATCTGATTTTAATATGGGACAGTAGTTAGGTTAACACAGCTAAGCACAAGCACAAAATCATTTTGAAGTGGCCCTTTGGCACCAACATTTCAGAGCTGTTTTAGATCCAATTATAATTTTCCCGTGGTTCAAACTAGCTAATGACTATGTTTGAGACATGAAAAACCCTTCGGTGCCTGTATTACAGAGTACAGCTGACATTTCTTTAGTGCATTTTTTTCTTTTTATCAGTTTCACTAGTGAACTTAATGTAGATGTGGAAGTGACACTGATTTGAAAGTAAAATGAGAAGGAAGTTAAGTAACAAAGATGTGATAGAAGTGCAAGAGACCAGCAAACCACTTCATTGTTACGTCAGGTATCAGAATGCTGAATCAAACCCTAAACTCCAGGTCCTCAATCGTTTACCACTAAGTCGGCTGTTTGTAGGTATTCGCATTCTAAGGCAGGAGAAGCCTGCTGTGATCCTGCATTTTGTACCATGCAATTTGTTTGGTTTCGATAGAAAGAAAGAAGGGTCTGTCCAGAGATAATGCCTTGAAACCTGAAGAGTACAATGACTCACACAGCTCAGTTGCCCTCTTAAAGCAAGAAAAACAACATGTTCAAAGTTAGGTGCCTAATATGAGGCACCTGTTCCTAATCTGAATGTTTTGCTTTACACTAAAATTAGGTTGTGAATGCCTGGTTTGAGATTTAGGTACAGATTGAATACTTTACAACTAACATATTAGGAAATGAAAGCAATTATTAAATATTAAAAGTAAAACAGATGTCTGGTCAGTCCTTCTCTTCTTCACTTGCATTGTAAACACACTGCCTACTCCTACAAATACAGGCCTTGCAGATTAAGAATTTAAGAGCTACGTAAGGGACAGCTGTGTTCTGAGAAGACAGTACAACAAAACATGTTCCGGGTATAAAACCGTGACCCAGCACTTCGGGCTTGGGATCTCTATAAACCAGCCACAGAAGAAAGTCAGGAGGGATTGAGAGGTTCTTGAAGATCTTTACCTGCTTTTTGTCCAGAGAACTCACCTTAAGGTTCTTCAGAGATCCACAGACTTTAGGGAGAGGTACAAAACCAAAGTTTTGGAAGCTGAGCCTAAATGAATATGATGGTTTTGGCTGGGGTAGAGTTAATTTTCTTCATAGTAGCTAGTATGGGGCTATGTTTTGGATTTGTCCTGAAAACAGTCTCAATAACACAGGGATGTTTTTGTTATTGCTGAGCAGTGCTTACACAGAGCCCAGGCCTTTTCTGCTTCTCACCCCACCCCACCAGCGAGCAGGCTGGGAGGGCACAAGGAGTTGGGAGGGGACACAGCTGGGACAGCTGACCCAAACTGACCAAAGGGATATTCCATGCCATATGACATCATGCTTAGCATATAAAGGTGGGGGAAGAAAAAGGGGGATGACGTTCAGACTGATGGCATTTGTCTTCCCAAATAACCGTTACGCATGAAGGAGCCCCGCTTTCCTGGAGATGGCTGAACACCCGCCTGCCAATGGGAAGTGGTGAATGAATTGGTTTGGTTTGCTTTGCTTGCACACACAGCTTTTGCTTTACCTATAATCTGTCTTTATCTCAACCCATGAGTTTTCTCACTTTTACCCTTCCCTTCAAATTCTTTCCCCCATCCCACCACAGGGGGAATGAACGAGCAGCTGTGTGGTGCTTAGTTGCTGGCTGGGGTTAAACCATGACAATGAAGGAGGCATTTTGTTTGCTAAACTTTCCAGCACACTGCCAGCATAACCAAAGACAGCTGAATTCTGTCATTTGGGGCCAGGTGAGCATCTGTTCTTGAATTTAAATACTACCAGTATTTTAGGACAGCCTAAGCACTAAACTATTATTATCCCAGAATCACAGCAACATTTCAGTGTAATGCTTCTCTGCAATGGTTATAACTAGATTTCATATACAAGAGCTACAATATTTAAAAAAAAAGTCTTTATGACTGGTTTCATCCCATCACAGCAAACATTTGAATTCCTCCTCTATTTTCTTTCAAAGTATTATAGACTATGGGGTCCTTTATTGAAAGCACTCAAAAGAATGATGGTTGCATGTAGATTACAGCAATTTCCATGTTTTCATATTAAAACTCCTTAGATTTCCTAAGAAATGTAGATCTAGTGCCATTTTCTTTTGACAGGGGAAATCATCATATTTGGAAGATATGAGCATATATTCCTTGAGACAGATCCATAATAGTTCAGCTTAGCCTCACGGACCGACAGATTCCTCTGAGTGATGAGGGTAAGAAGAGCCAATTTATAATATGCATTAGTTCTCTCTTTGCATCTGTTTATTCTGTGTCACTTTCCATTTAAGAAATTGCTGCAAGGATATTTTGGCTCTTAAAAAATCATTACCAGCGCCCACAGCCTTGTGGGAGACCCTACTATAAATAGCAACAAAATAAAAAAACCATAGTGCATACAGAAAGAAAGACAGCATATAGGAAAACAGATAATGTGCTGTCATCTGCCAAAGGGTTATTAAAAACAAGCATGGGGACAGCGTCACTTCAAAAATCATGGTGCAAGAGAAATCCCTGACAGAATATTTTAACATAAGAGTATGTGAAATAATACAAAAAAAATTACAGAAAGTTAAATCATCTGGTGCTAGCTGGGCATTCACAGCTGTAACCTGACTTCAGACAGTATTTTAAAACAAATCCACTTTCAGGTGTGAGAATATGAACTGCAAGCCAGGGAGATGTGAGCTGTTTTTTTCCCCTTTTGAGCTCATTGGTGTTTAAATAGTATTCCATGCAGTACACATGTGTTTGTGCACCTGACACAACAAAGACAGGTTTACCAAGAGCTGCCACACTAGTATGTCTTAGACAAGTACCAGATTCATGCATTTAAAGGAATCTCACTGCAAATGTTGCTGTCAAAAAATCCTGTCTTATGAAAGCATTTCTCACATGCCAGCTGTTCTAAACAGAGTGGTTTTCATCAAGCACTTCCAATGGGTTTACCATTTATAACCAGATCACAGAGACTATCAAAGCAATTACCTTCCAACCTACAAGCCCAATTTCGACCCCATTTTGAAGGGCCTGCCCTTAGCCAAGATGACTATTTCAAAGAGCTATGTTTTGAAGAACTGTCCCAGTCTTCCAGCATTTACACAGGAATACAAAAAATATCCCTACCTACATCTGAGAGGAGCCACAAAGCAGATGAGGTGCCACAAAGCACAAAGCGTGAATGAATGCAACAAAATTGTAAATGAACTGTAGGGAAATCAAAATCTTTTTGACAAGCCACAAATAATGGCAGATATATTTTGCCCTGTGGCTCTTGCTGCTGCAAAGCAGTCTGCCTCTGGCTTCCCACAGCCAGAAATACTATTGAGTCTTCAAACTGCTTACAAGCATGCAGCAGAAAAATCATCTTAGCTGGACCCAGTGGGTGTTTACAATAGCTGTAAATTCCCTTTTAACATACACAGCTACAAGGACTTTTACATCCCTTCCCTAAAAAATGAAGGAAATTGTCCGCTGCTGAGAAGATGCTCAGTTTGTTCTTTCTCTTCATCTCTAGTTGCTTCCAATCCTCACTGTTCCTCCTGTAGCAATTTGACTATTCAAATGTTTCTGTTTTTAGGTCAGAAACTTGGTAACTGTGAAATGATAACAAACTTTCAGAGCTCTAGGTAAATTCTCATTTACTGTTTTTGACCCATTCTATGCTTTGTCCTATTCCCTCAGAAAACTCCACTAGATTTCTGGATATGATCTTCTTTTTAATAGGTTTTAGTCCAGTGCATTTTCTACTATTAGTTATATCTGTTTCTCAGTCATACTCAAACTTTTTTTGATCAGTATTTACTCTGTTATTAAACCTTGCTTTCAGATTTTCAGTTTATAAAATCCAAGTTTGTGTTCATGTCTCATTAGTCTTCTGTCCTTATAGTTTATAACAGTAAATTAGCCGATCTTAAATTACAAAAGAAGAAACTGGAACTTACTCTTTCTTAGGCAGACACCCACTTTTGTTTTGACCTTTTTTTCTTGGTCTGGAGTTGTTTGCGGCTGAAGCATCTTTAACAATTAATTTCTTTACCCCCTCCTCACCCATGAGAGGGAACCTGCATTCCTTTCAGGTATGTCCTCCTCTTGAGAAAAGACTTATTTTATCCCTTTCCTAGTGCTCCATTCTCTGTCATGGAGAAGACGAGCAAGGACATTTCTGGCGTGTGACAGTGTCTTGTTAATTTTGACTAGGCCTAATGTCCTACTGGCGGTGCTGGACTAGATGTTACTGCCCTCAGTGAGGTTTGTCCAGGGTCACCCGAGTGTAGAGACTTCATTATGATCTACCTTATACCAGGTAAATTGCCATAAACTGATGTGGCCACAGTGCAGTTCTGTTCTTACAGTAAGAGGCTAAGTTGCACATTCTGTCAATCAGGACATCAGCATCCCACTCTAAAAGCAAGTATGATCTGGCACATTGCCTTACTCTGGACTCTTAAGACTGAAAGCACCTTTCACGGTTAAGCCATTTTTAAAACAGAAAGCCAAACGGACAAACAAGCTCCTTACATTTGTTGATGGTAATTCAAGACTGTCTTTCTGTAAGAGTTCCTCTTATAGTAGGCTTCTTATGGGAATGCTTCATCATCTACCATGTGTGACTGATGGGCATAATTTATTGGCCAAAATGTTGGGCCTAAAAACCACAGCATCACAGATGAATACTCCTCATCAAAGAACAGCAAAGGACTTTCAGGACATCTGGAGCTATATGCTATCCAAGAGAGCCAACTGCACAGTTCCAAGACAATTACAAACTAACACACAATTGTCTCAGCCCTGCTCACTGGTTGACTTTCTTCCTTTTGGGCAAGAAGGGCATGGGCTTTAAAGGGGATCACGACGTTTTCATATTCAGTTGCTGACACTGCAGCATGTAACACTTAAGAAATTCCAGCTGCTGTTCTCTGTTAATGGCAATCATAAAGCTAGACCCTTTGCCGGCCTCTAAGTAGAGGTTTAAAGGTCCCACAAGGCTGCTTCTAAAAGAGGAGCAAATGACCCTGATGTCTAGACAAACATTAGATTCTTCTATAAAATTCAAGTTGTAATGTACAGACCTGTGTGTGAACTATTGCTGAGCGCATAATGACTGAGTTAATTGCCTATATAATCACTCCACCACTTAATGCTAGTGATAATTTCATAGAACCATAGAACGGTTTGGGTTGGAAAGGACATTAAAGAGCATTTAGTTCCCACTCCCCTGCCATGGACAGGGACACCTTCCACTAGACCAGGTTGCTCAAAGCCCCATCCAACCTGGCCTTGAACGCTTCCAGGGATGGGGCATCCACAACCTCAATGGGCAACCTGTTCCAGTGCCTCACAACCCTCACAGCAAAGAACTTCTGCCTTACATCTAATCTAAATCTACCCTCTTGCAGTTTAAAGCCATTAACCCTTGTCCTATCACTACATGCCCTTGTAAAAAGTCCCTCTCCAGCTTTCCTGTAGGCCCTCCTTTAGGTTCTGAAGGCTGCTATAAGGTGTCCCCGGAGCCTTCTCTTCTCCAGGCTGAGCAACCCCAACTCTCTCAGCCTGTCTTCTTAGGAGAGGTGCTCCAGCCCTCTGACAAGCTTCGTGGCCCTCCTCTGGACTCGCTCCAACAGGTCCATATCCTCCTTAAGTTGGGGGCTCCAGAGCCGGACACAGTACTCCAGGTGGGGTCTCATGAGAGCAGAGTAGCGGGGGAGAATCACCTCCCTCGACCTGCTGGTCACACTGCTTTTGATGCAGCCCAGGATATGGTTGGCAAGTCCAACTCACAGAACTGCTCCATTACTGATGATGGACTGAGGCAGGGTCTGGACGTGCTGATTGTTATAACAGCCTGGATAAGGGCTAGATGGCAAAAGAATTTTGTTTTTTTAAAGAAGTAATATTGAAGTCAAGCGTGCTTTGCTAAGACACTGGAGGGTTGGCAAACTAGCTGAACCTGCACTTCTGTTTTATTCGTGCTTTTACATCAGATACAGCAGACTAATATAGGAGACAGCTGTGAAGGTTATGACACCTCTTTTTTCCTTTATAACAGTTACAGTGGGGCTAAAACAAATAGTAGCTGCAGCACTAATTGACTGAGCCAATGCATTTCTTATTAAACCTCAAACATTAAGAATTCATAGGCAGACCCAGAAATAAACTCTGTGTGGGTGTGAAGGTATGTGTACCGGTAAATAGCTAAGTCTGCATGAAATTATATTAATTTCAGCTCAATGGAAAGATCTATATTCAGTTCAGAAAACTGGTTTTTTATTTGTTGGCTTACAAGAAAGCTATTGTTAGCCTGTTTAGCTTTGTCATTACTGTTCTAGCTTTTAATTCAACATGGTTTTATCGCATGCAACATTATGCCATTTCACATCATGTACTTAATGGGATATTGTCAGACAGGATAACATCATGCTATCTGAAAGACATCAGAATCACACTGTATTCGTCATACATTCTTCCTGGCAGACTGTGGAGATGCCCCATGATTTAATCCAGAAGGTTCTCCCTTTGACTTTGACTTGACATGCTTTTTTGAATAGTTAGTAGATTCAACCACCAGCTCATAAAACAAAGGTAGGCCCTCATTTCAGAATCCTGTTCTAATACTTGTCTCCTGGAAAACAACTAGCAAAGTTGGCAAGGATAGAGGCAATTACCATAAGTTATACTAGTATACTGTGAAGGGAATATATATATAAAATAGTCCTCAAAGGAAAGCCTGTTTGCATATAACTAGCCCAAATACATCAAGACCACCTCAGGGATGGGCCATACAAAATACATGCCTGTGGGCTGATCATATAATCCAAAACTGCCATAGATACCAATCTACAAACTGAGCTATTTTCCTAGGATGCAAATAGCATCAGGAGCGTTAATCCTGCTTTTCTAGTGAGGAAACAGCAAAACCAAATTAACAGACTTGCCAAGTTGCCTGTCATATCACAGAAGCAAAATCAAGTTAAAGCTCACGATTCCCTGGACCACATCTGATCTATTCAATTAGAGTGTGCATTGGACAGAAGACTTAAAACTTCATCCTCCCTTGTATGGGATTGATCTACACTAGAAGAGACAGTTTATGTAGCCTTGTTAATAAGGTTTTTGGAATCTTTCCGTCAGGAGGTAAATGGTATGACTTTCTCTCATAGGTGACTAAAGATCCAGATGACCAACAAACATAGAAGACAAATGTTTTAGGCACATCCAAAAAAAATTAAGGCATAGCCTCTGCCCAGAGAATGTGATGGAAAATTCTGCTACTGAACTGTTCATACACTAAGCCCCATCAGGCTTTTATAGTTTTAACTCCACTGAAGCTTCTCCAAATGTTTATCCTTGGCCTTAAAATCTCAGTCCTGTCTTTCTGAATGATTATTAAAAAGTGAGATAGCTTGCAGATATTTTTTCTTGCTGCCTTATGGCAAATAGGCTGTACCTTTGATGGAAATTGTTCTCCTTTTCTTACCTTCCAGAAAAAAAAATATCGGCCTTCACACTAATGATTTAAAAAAAAAAACAAACAAAAAAAACCCCACAAAACTAGGATAGCTTTAAGGTGTTTGTAAACTGTGCAGCAATTAAAAATGTTGTCAAAATATTTTGAAGAGTCTAAAAAAGTTTGTATTCATAGAAATTTTACAGACTAAGTAGAAAAAAATTTTTAAAAATGTAGAGAAAAAAATTATTCTTTCATAATTCATTTTCCCCAGTTTCTACTTACAACCTCTCCATATAAATTTAGCACTTCATTTCCATTTTCTTTCCTAGAGGGAAAGAATACAGAGCGGGATTTTTCATTCTTGACTGTTTTATCCATCATTAAAGAACACAGTAAGCATGTTAACTTTCCAGGCATACTCATTTCCCTTTGAGTGTAGTTCAACCTTAACAGTCTCTTAGCACTCCACATGATTTCAGTCAGTATAAAGAAAGAGATGAGGAAGTATTGCTCAAGTATCTTTACAATGTATCTTTCTACTCTGAATATACTCTGTATATTTCCCTTGGAATTTATAGCCAATAACAAATAGTTCTTTAATAGCTACAAAAGAGAACTAGATCAAGAAAATCACTTTAATTTTTATTCACTACCAAACAGACCTGAATATGGGCTTGGAAACAACTGTTTAATTCTCTTGACTTAATGAGATCTCAGTCTCAACTGAACAAATTAAAAGAATACTTTTAAAGTACTTGAAACATTTTACTGGAATTATTCTAATACAGAATGATGCCCCTTCCCTGCCTATTTTATGATATAAAGGATGTCAAAACAGCCAAAGATTATAAATATTAACAGTTCATAACATCAGAAGCACAAATGCTACCTCACTGGTATTCGGCTCTCCAGCTAGAAATATTTTTACAGCAGCTGACAACGTTGACAGTGACATGAAGCAAATGAACAACAAAAATATCACTGAAAATTCAGTCACTAACTAGCCAAGCACACTGTATCTCCTCTTTTCCATGCAGGGAAATCCACTTGGCCCTTCCAGAAGTACATTGCAAAGTTCACAGACCTTGACTGTCTCTGTGAACTTCTCATCTGCTAAACAGTACAATTCACCCTGTCTTTCATGCACTGCATCGTGGAAGACATAGTACCTCTCCCACACCTATTGCTTCTGCTGTACTAAAGGACATAAGTGTTTTTATTATATCATAAACCACTGTCTGAATCTAATGATCTAATCTTACACTTCATACAGTTTTCTTTCAGATTTGGCATCCCAGTGAGGAACGTTGAGCTCCTGTGGATTTTATCTTACTTCAGCTGTCTGAGTGGAGTCCCACATTTCTTCAGGAGTGCTTGACTTGTTTTGATTGCAATTCTCCTGTAATGAATAATATGTAACAAATCCTACAAATCTCAGCACCTGCTGGTTCAGAGTCATGCCAACATCACTATGAAAACCTTCCAGCATCATCTTATAAAATGGTTCCCCGTCACACTCAGCAGCTGTTGGCAGGGAGCCAACTGTAACCTTAATTCCTCAGTCTCTACTCAAAATGAATTATTACCATTCTATTTCCCTCCAGTACTCAGGGCAGAATGCCACCGAGTGAAGGTTCGCAACAAGTTCCCGCTTATCCTGCACTACCCCAGCATTTACAGAAAGGTACAAATTGGCACACCCTGCTGCCTTGCACAGTCTCTTCACTGGCTATACCACTTGCTTGCTACTGGGAAGCTTTGGTGTGACTGAGCGAGCAGGCACAACTGGACTCTGGAAGTGCTTTCGTCTTTAATTTTTCAGTACCATTCTGAAGCATCGTGTTTATTACAAAGGGAGCATATCAGAAAACATTCTGTATAATCAAAACATTTAGAAACAATTAGTCCTTTATTACAAGCAGGTGATAAAAATAACAACGCACAGGAAGTGTGAGTATACAACCTTCACTTTCTTGGGGAGCTTAATGACTCCCAGCCTTCAGTCACACACATAACATCAAGACTCAGATATTACAATATGTGCTATCACTGACATGCTATTAAATGACTTAAATGTCATTTCTTACTTCAGTAGCAAAACTCCGTAGAAAAAAATGCAGCCTATCAATATTATAAATGAAATGCTTAATGCTTGCATATATATACTTATAGCTGCTGTCCCAAACTTTGAAGCTGGCCTGGTTAAAATCTGTTCAGTATGCTTTCCTCCTCCCTTTCCAATCACCTTGTGTTTAATCCCATTCTGTCAGTACAGCAGAGAGATGAGGCTTGAATCATTAAAGAAATCTCAGCAGAAAGGGCAATTGCAAAGCTGCATTGCCTCCGTTCCTTCCTTTCCTGCTTTCTCCTTTAACCAAACAAACATGGCCCCATTGCTAACTTCCCTTTGAGTCTTCTCCTGGCTAAAATCTGCCTCCTTTGAAAAGGTCTCACAGCACCACTGCAGCCCTACATCCTCCACTATTATGAGGGCCTCTCTTCTGTGTTTCCAGAGCCGGGCCTAGGAGTCTATGCATAACCTCGCTGGCTAGGTCCTCCAGGTGGCAAGTAAGAGAGTCCTGTGGCTCAAGGAAAGAGCAGAGTTGAAAAGCCTCGCATGAACAGTGACAAAGCTAAACATATAGATTCTTGGCTCTCTACCATCCCTGCGCAGTTGTTTACTTCAGTGCAAAGGGAGTATAATACACAGTGAAATCTCAATGTGTTTGCTACCTCATGTCACTAGTGGTACATATAAATCTGCCTGAAAGGTGGGAAGCAAGAGTAGCCAGCCCGTATTTCCCTCCCCCACAACTTTTTTTTATTTTTCACAGCTAGAGCTTGAAGGGAGTCTTGAGAGACCTGCAGCTGAGGGAAGCTCCCTTTAATGCTCTGATCTGCCACACAAGCTGAAAAGCTACCCCTCAGATATTTACCTAAAATTCAGATGCTGGTAAATTCCAGTGATCAGCAGCAGATTCAGAATTTCTTCTATTTACTGATATGATCATAGAAAACAGATGGTTTAAACCAGTAACTAGTTCACTCCTTAAAGACTTCTAATGAAATGAAACTGAAGTTTTGGAGCTTTTTGCATTCAAGACTACTATGCACTGGTAATGAAACTGTCCATAATATCACTACAATCCTTCTTTGGAATTACAGCTGATAGAGTTCTGCACTCTCACAATGTGACTTCAAGGTATAGTTCAGGCGTCACTGCTGTGCTGTAAACTAGTTTGTGTTTCACCATGGAGCCACAGATCCACAAGGCAAAGCTGGAAACCAGTTGCAGTACAGGCATATTAAGAAAGCCCCATTATAACTCATTAAATAGAAACAGGTGGATTCATTAAGTCTTAATACCAACATAAGGATTAATTTACCCACCTGCATGCTTAACCAGCTCTGAAGTGCACACAAGGATGGGTAAATTATCTTTTCCAATACTTCTAGGTTTCAAATTACAAGCTGGTGTTGCTACCAACTCTGTACTGACAGTATTGCCTTGCTGAGATGGCCAGCACAGTACTTGCACTGCCTAATATGTTTCATCTTGAGAACAGCAATTCTAACGGCACTTCATCTTCCATCTTCACTCAGTGACACTTCCATAAATCTATTTATATTCTCCTAGTCTCTTTCTAACTTTCAGATGCATTTTCCCCTACTCACTTCACAAGGTCAAAGTGAAGACTCTTAACATGTATTGCCAGTATCTGTATCAGTTTACTCCCAACAGCAACAGTACAAGACTTTTACTTGCCCATTTCTAAACTAGGCCTCTTTCTTTTGACGCCCATGAAACAAACAACAGATGGATCAATTCTAAGAGCAGCCTATGTACTGAACCAAATGCTGGGGGAAGCAGAAACAGTTCTGTATGCAGTAGGATGACAAGAATTGGTCACAACTGAAACAGCCATTTCAAAACTGAAGACAGCACTAGGAATAACTATTATAGCAAGAAACAAGCACAGTGTTTCAAGAGATAGGTGGTAGAACAACACAACACTGTCTATTCCCATACAGTATCTCATCTATGCCATGGCCAAACCCCACACCTGTGGAGGTCAGAGCTAGGTTTAGGAACTCCCTGTGAACTGCAGCACTTCCTTTCACCAGATGACCATCAGCCCCTGAATTCATCTTGCTGCACTTGCTCTAGAGGGACAAGATACCCATCAACTTAACCAGACAAAAGGCAGCATTCAAGGAATGGAAAGCACAGGTCAACAGAGGGCTGCAAATGGCAGTTAAATTAGAAGGAGATTAGCTAACTGAAAAGTGATGGGAAGAGGAAACACTCAAGAGAAAGTAGTAGGGAGGCAAGTTGAGGGATGAAAGGCGGCCACATTTGGAGTCAAGGTGAGATAAATAAAGGGCAGGGGGACACTTGAAGCAAACAGCACACCAGCACTGGGAAGGAACAGTACTGAAGAAATATTCCTGAGTCTAGAAGATCCTGGCTTTGACTTCACCTGCAGTGTCTCCCAGTCACTGCAGAAAGGGGACAACGGTGTCCTGCAGCTATGTGTTTCCAGTGCTTGCTTTGGGGGTGGGGGCTTTGAGGGGGAGGAGAGGGAAACATAAAAAATATGCATCAATACACAATGTGGCACTTGCTTCAACCAAGGGTAACAGAAAATATGTAGCACTATTTACTCTGTAAAATAAGTAATAAGGAACATAACTGCACGAGAAGCATAACAAGCTTCCCATTTACTTGGCTATTATTTTTTGTACATGTCTACTTTTTTAATGTAACCTCAGCCACAAAAAGTCATATCCTGTTGTTAATTTAAAGAAACTAAGCAGAGGCTCTGTAAAAGAGGTTAATTTGCGTTTAAAATAAATGAAGTGCCACATTATCACATACTGCTGTTTAAGCTGATTAAAAGCAGTGTCTGGGACAAAGCCTAGGTTTTTTTCTGGCAAATTTTTCATGA
Organism: Aquila spilogaster; assembly: GCA_024606505.1. NCBI lineage: Eukaryota > Metazoa > Chordata > Aves > Accipitriformes > Accipitridae > Aquila > Aquila spilogaster. Next base: position 41,583,930 of record JANHGO010000012.1, read on the forward strand.
CTGGAGACAGCCTTTTGTGAACTGGGATTATGCCTGTTCTGTGATCTGTCATCCAGGTCTCCAGCGTCAGTAGGCTCCTGTGACACATGTGAGGCACAAGGACAACCTCTCATGATTAATTCCAACAACTCTATATTGCAGCTGCCTGCCTTAGAGATGGCTCAATCCCAAGGGATTTGCTGCCTAACTTTGCCATTAGAGGCTGTAAGCTCGAATTCCATTGGAATTGGTGTTTTCTAATTGAGAAACTTATTTCCTTTTGTCTTCCACCTGGCTTTGTATAGGACTTTGCTTGTTGCTCTAAGTGGAAAAATGTATGAATCGAAACATTTTGCATGCATACTGCCTAATTAAGAGTAATTAACCTAAATGTCTCAGAAACAAAACTAAACAAGCAAGAATAAAGAGATATGATCACAGTTTATACATCTATTGTTGCAAAAGGTGAAAGGCAATGAATCAGCTGCAAGAGAGGTTTGTTGTACCCATTTCACCTGTTTCCTCTCAATTAATGTAAATTAGTATTATGCTAAAATCAAACAAGTTAAGCCTAACCAAATCCTCTGAAATAGTCAGGTAAAGATGAGTTCTCCAAGTAGAAAGTTCTGGTTTGCCCTCATGTTCACCATTTCAGCCCAAATTGAAACTGTAATCATATGGTCAAATCTGTGTTGTTTTTTTTCCTGTGAGATCCCATCCCTCTTCAGAGTATTAAATGGGCAATTATTCAGCTTCTAGCGTGTGCATGCAGACCTCACTTACTGTTAAAAAAGGTATGTCTCTGACACAATGATTCTGCCAAACCTCTAGCCCAAGCACTGAAATGTAAAAACTACTGTCATGTTTTGCTTTTTAGCCTCAGAAAACCCACACAATTTCCTATCTTTATTCCAGGAATGCAGCATGGAGCTGTTCTGTCCAAAATTGAGTTCACAGAAGTTTGACACAAACTTTGTTTCAGGGAAAAAGAGGCTGAATAACTACAGTGAAGCAGAGAAGCTTGAAGTATTCAGTGCCTTCTTTGCATTAATGGTGGAGGCTGACACCTTTCCAATGTGGTATAATAGACACTGAAACAGGCTCATGCACAGATCTGTGTGATCTGCAATTCTCAGATGACTGCTATATTGTGAGTAAAGTTGGGGAATCAGTGGGGAATGCAGAAGGTTTTGCAAGCCAAGGCTGTGCCGCTCGCATCGTGAGTAAAAATATTTTAACAACAGCATCATTATAGCAGACTAAACTGTAAACCACAGAATTGCAGTCAGTCACTATTATCTCAGAAGATGAAGCAGGAACAATTGTTCTTATCCATTGTAAAATGTATTTAGATTATTAAATCCCCTTTGCTAATTCAGCTAATTATTTAATCCACGAGAAACATTTTCTTCTATTCCTGTAGCACATCAGTCTTTCTTGTTCTAATTACTATTGTCCCTGATATAAAAAATAACGCAATTTCAGTTTTATTGCCAAAAACCATCCCACATAGAAAAAAACCCAAACAACAGAGCTTACTGGTAAGGATAAAGAGACATTTGACAGAGTAGAACTCACAAGTTAGCTAATCTCTCTTCTTCTTGGACTCAGTCCTCTTTCAAGGGATGATGTGATCATACTGCAAAACTATAACATTGACTACAACATTGAGATTCACGTAGAGAGTTGTGAGTCACAGCTGAGGAGCACTAAAAGCACTATTAAAATATCTAACTTCATGTAGTGCAGAGCTCACTTTTAATAAAGACGTTCAATAACTACCATAACAGTTATTTCTTTAAAATTATAATCCTACCCAAATATAATGATGCTTAAATGAGTGAAATTTCTGTGGGCCAAGGCATGTACATTCATAGAGATTACATCCATATTCAATTCCAACTGAAGGAAAGAGAAAGCTATAACTGAATACAGCAGTGCTCAGCACCACTGACTACCATGAGAATTAGTGAAGAGAAATTCCCTGTGTACCTTTTGAGTTCTGTGTATCTCAGTTGTAATCCCTCTACAAGTCATAAGGGGGGGCCTAATCAGATCTGTACATGGAAGTCATTCCCCACCTCTCATCATCTTTGCTGCCCTTCTCTGTATTTGCTTTCCTTATGTCCTTTTTCAAGGAGTGACCAGAACTGTACATTGTATTCAATGTGCAAGCAAAGCCTAGATTTATAGACAGCATAAAGATGCTTTCTATTTTGTTCTCCTCTTTTCCCCTCATAATTTTTATGAGTCCATTTGCCTTTTCAATGTGGCTGAGCACACAGATGATATTTGCAGTGAACTACGCTCAATGACCTTAAAGATCTCCCTTATGAATGGGAATAGCTAATGTAGAAGTTATCATGGTATATGCATTAGAAGTCATTTTTCCTGGGATCGTTATTTTGCATTTATCAACACTGGATTTCATCTGTCATTTTATCACCTAGCCATTCAGTACTGAAAAATAGTTCTGTAACTCTTCCTAAGCAGCTTCACATTGGACTATCCTGACCTTTTTTTCAATTGTAAGTATTTTTGCTATGCTCCTCAACCTCACGTTTAGCTCAGTTATAAGTGCATTGAACAACATAATTCCAAGAACATACTCTCATGGGACCCTTTTAGCAATTTACCACTTTGCTAAAATAATTGTTTATCACTGTCATCTTTAAAAAAAAAAAAAAAAAAAAAAAAAAAAGAGACAAGACTACAAAACCAACAACCAAAGGGGAAAAAGGGAAAGGGCCAGGGTGGTGTGGGGTAGTAATAAATTAACTTAATGTGATCTGATGTTCATTGATTCACCTTGCCTGGGTTTAGCTTTACTGCCTTACTATCCTGAAGCTACATAACAACCGACTAGGTAATAATTTGGTACAGAACATTCCTGGGAATTAGAGTTATGATGACCAGCTGCAAATTTATCTGAGCCCCTTTAAACAAATAGATACTGTGTTTCCTTTGGAAATTCATTAGAGATTGGCCCATTCTCAAGTGCCTTCGGGTGAGCTTCTTGGTCCTGTCCCTGCTGACTTAAACGTCACCATTTTTTACTATTTCATATATTGACCTGCACTTCTATCTCCTCATCACCCTTATTTTCATTAAATACAGAACCAGTATTTGTTGTGATGACTTACATGAAAACAGTATTGACTGTTTCAGTCTTTTTGTCACTAGTTCTTTTTGTAGTGTATACTTGGGCTATATTTGCCTTTGTTTTCCTTCTTACTTTAGGTATATTAATAGAATCTCTTTAGGGTTGTTTCTGGTTGGTTGGTTCTTTTTTTTTTTTAAATTCTCTTTAGTCTTGGCTTTTCTGACTTTCTCCCTCCCAGCTTTTCCTACTGTTGAGTACTCTTAGTTATGCACTCTTATTTTCACTGTTGCATGACTCCAGCTTTCATGTTTAGGGCACATTTCCATGGCCACACACATGCACTGACTACCTACTCTAGTTCTCACCCCTGCACCCCAGGCAGACCAAACACAAGCCAGCATTATTATTAGTCTGACACACGCATTTCACACCAGGTAACAGAATAGCTTGATTTCCAGATTGGAGTTGACTTACTCTTTCCTAGTTCAGAGCACAAGCAGAAAACTGACATACCAAGAGCATCTGGCCATATCAACACTTCCTCTGAAAAGCAGCTGGTACAGTCATACTGGTCTCCTACAGTAGTCTCCTCTTTGCACTGGGATAATTGTTCACTATGTTTTTTTTAAATGAACACTTAGATAATTCTTATTCTTTTCTTCTCCCCCCCCTCCCCCCCCCAGTAAAAACAGTATACTTTAAACATCAGAAAAAATATAGTATCAGCACGAAAGATAGAAAAGGTATTGCTTCGGGTTTAAAATAGAAGTGTGGAAATATGACTGGGACAGAGAAAGAAGCTGGGGACCCTCTTCTATATTATTTTTCTGACACTTCATTACTTTTTCACTTTATATCATGCTCATATTTACAAAGTGTTGACTGCAAATCTTATTGTGAGGACTGGAGAACTTTCATTTTAAATAGAACAAAGTGATAAACCTGCTTTTGAAATTGCATGGAGACACTAAGAAAGCATCTCAATTACTATGAAGCTGATGGGAGATGCATTACCTGCTTTGGTATTAACAATGAACCCTGTAATGGAAAAGTTTTACAGGGATACCATATGCGAATTCTTTAGTTATGTTGCGTTTGGGTTTTTTTTTTTTTTTTTTAAATGATACTCTACTATTTGCAGTGGTAAAAACTCTTTTTTTCCAAGGAAAACAGATTGCAAACTCGGTCTCAATTAATTCCATTCTGTCAGACATTTGCCCATTTTTGGTATTTCATTCCAGGTCATGCTGATGCAAAATTCAGACATGCCAACTGTCCTGCGTGAGAGCTGTCAGACGGATTAGCACTCCTGCACTGACAGAGCTACTACTTTGTCAGGACTGGGAATCAGTGTGTTGAAAATGAAGCCTCAGCTGATGTGCTTATAGGAAGAAAGCAACTGGCAGTATATGGATTTTGATCCTATTGAGTCTTGGTGTCTAAGACTGTGCTGACCAGGTCACATTCCCACTCTTCTTTGAATGGAGAAGGACCAAAATCTGTTAACAATATAACTCTCCTGAATCCTCTTCTGAGACCATCATTTTTCCCCCTCCTTTATTAAATAACAGACCTACACATCCCTTCATTTTGTTCTTTCTTCTTTGTTCTAATACTTAGGAAGTCTCTTTTTGCTTGTTCAGTTGAAATTGATTTTGATCCTTTCTTTTTCTAAATTCTCCCTTCTCCCCAAATTTAAACTATTCATTATAGCAGCCTTAGTTATGCATTGTTTCACCTACTGTTTTTGAAATGTCTCTGTGCTCATATGCTGACACACTGTCAATGCTTTCTCTTATCTGAGTAGACATTATCTCAGTTTCTATATATACACAGGATGCTCTCCAAGCACTCCTGTATTATGTCCTGTTTGATACAGAGCAATTGATACTTTGTAGCTCTACCATAAAGGGCAAGATCTTCTTAAAGCTCTTTCAATCTTTCTTGAGAATACTATTTTTTTCAGGACTGTTACTCTATAAGCAAGATGAGGAAGAAGTCACAGTTCAATGGGGCATATTTTTTAGTTCCCACAACTTCTTTCCTCATGCTGGGTTACATTTCAATAAAGACTTACAAATTCAGACTGCTGAGGAACTGCACCCCTTGTTTATTTCACTCCAGAGCTGACAAAAAAAATGAAAACCCAAAGAATACACTCACAATGGGCCAGTTATTTTTGATTGTTTATCAAAAAGAGTGCACAGATACTATGACACAACACAAAATCAAGGCCCGTTGCTTTGAGAGACTCACTCTCTGGAGAACTGTCACAGCATACCACTAATCCCTCCTATAGAATTCAGAGAGCAAAATAAACCCTTTTTCCTAGTCGTGCTTGTTTTCCAGTCCAAAATCTATTTTTAAACCGTTAGCAATAGTGTTTTGGAGCACAGAAGCATAAGATCTAAGCAGAAATGGAAACTATAACTAATAAACAATCAAATTATGCTACCAACTGCATGCGTTTGCAAGTGTTACTTGCTTTAAACATTGCTTTGAGAAAACATTTCCCAGAAAATATCAAGAATGTCATTTTACCACAGGAGGCATGCAACGTTCCTGAATTAATAATGCTTTATAGCATAGCCATTTGGATCTAGTGGGTTTTTTCCTGTTCAGACCATAGTTTCTGTTTTGCTTAATGTAGGTATGCTGTTACTAAAAGTTGTAAGTAGCCTTTTAAGATGCTAGTACTGCTGCTGTTATGAAGCCTAAAGGGTTCCAGCACCAGATGAAATTTCCCAGGATAATCTCCTAGGCTATGTGAATTGCTTTACATGGATTGCATTTTAAATCTCGTTTGATAGCAAATGTTTTTTGGGGGGGCGGGGGGGGAAGAGTGCTTTCTGGCTTAATCACAAACCACAACAAGTTGAGTGTGCATAGTAAGATTTGTCCACTTATCCAATGTGAATAGGTGGAAAGAATTGTTCAGTTATGCACTGGCAGCTTTAGAAGTGGTAAAGAAATGGAAAGGAAAAAATTAGAGAAAATCTTCCACACTCTTAATGCTCACCAGTTACTGTGAAAGTAATATCTATTTGAGTTTTTTTCCCAGCACCACAGCATTTTGGTAAACTACTGCTATCCTGTTTAAGGAGTCCTAATTTCCACTTGCACACATGTGTAACTCTTGCTCTGGTTAAGGAACTTCTTGCTTTGATGCTGCAATAAAAATACACTGCTAAGAGTTCAGCATATACAGACTGATATTTTCAGAAATTCTGTGCTATTTTACCCGACATTTATCTCTGGCAGTCTGTGAATTGGGTTCAAGAAGCTATTATTCTAAAAGCTTAATCAGTCACGTAACTCTCCCCACTAGGCTCTCCAGTCTGCTCTTAGCAATCACATGTGAGGGCAGGAAACAAGAAAAGTATGATATAGTTTGTGTAGCAAATAAGAACTGGATATCCTACAGTGCTAACTGCAGCAGCAAGGGAAATGCAAAGCACATAAATTAAGGTATAACACACATGCAAAAGAGGACAGCTCCTTGGAGTTTTCCCCAGGGTGTCGTTTCTAGACGCCATACTAACCTGGTCCTACCAGGCGACATTCAGATAAACAAGAAAAACAACCATTCTAGTGTAAGCAATAACGGATTTTCACCCTTCCTGCAGTAGGGATGCTGTGGCTTCCTGTAATAGTTTTAGTATGATCGGTCAGAAACAAATTCAGTACAGATTTTAAGTGCCAACTGACAGTTCTTTAACCTCCACCTAAACTGAGTATTATTTTGAAATGAAACTGAATATAATCTTGGAAAAACTTCTATTAAAGATTAACAAGGCAACCATAAAATGTTAGACGTGATTAAGGATGGTGAATCTTTATGTGGGTCTAGCAGTCTTTTCAGACAGCCCACAGAATGAGAAGGCATCAATTCCCTTACTGCCATAAGGAGTTATGCAGATACTCTAACGAGGTACTACTTTGACTAATACCTGAAAAATGCTGACGTAGTCTGACAAAATGCCTCTGCCAGAAGTAGTCACCATTTACATAACTAATGTAGCTCATTTTTCTATTCACAAATTAATCATGAGCAAATCATGTTGTTAACAAATTTGGTACCCAGAGTTATTCCACTAATGCTCAATGCAGACAGCAAAATGTGCAGAACCAATCCACTGTAACTAATATGTTAAACAACTGCTATTCATGCTATTTGTAACCCATTTTTCAGACCGATCACCTGAGCTGTGTTATGGCTTCTGCTTCCTAACTGGCTGGCTGTAGCTATCTAAACAGAAAGAGAGCATAAACGACATGCTGCAGCCATTTCATTCCTTCTCCAGGCACTCTCACAAGCACCTATTCTCACAGTTTTTAAAGACTTTCAGTTGCTGCGAGCATTCTTCCACACTTAGAAATTATGTATTTCTGTGACTGTTCCTGGGTACTGAGTAGAAAAATACATGAACAAAGCTGAATTGGATTTGCTGGTATTATGCCAATGAATGCTTGACAATATTTGATTGAAGTCACCCAGTGCTATATGCTGTGTGGATTGCCTTGTCCCAGCTCACTCACAAAACTAAAAAATTTCAAGGAAAGCCTTAACTCTACCTCAGATGAAACTATGAGGAATCTTGAAGGAAAACAGATAGACATCTAGGCCACATTCCTGTTGAGCAGAAAGTACACCACATGGAAGAGTTAAAATACCTCTGAAACTGCATGAAGACCCATACATGCCCAAGTAACAAGGACCTGCATCACTCCAAAGCCCTGAACACAGAAAAGCAATGCTCCCTGCCCTCCCACTGCCTTTTAGGTTCCATCATGAACACGCACAGGTACCCAGTGGTGCAGCAGACTCTGGGAGAAGGTTTATTCCTGTCACACCATCAAGCGTTCTCCTGCGCAACTCCCACCCAGGCAGGTCCTTGTTCACCGCCACAGCCTCAGTAATAAGGGTTGGATTTCCCATGTGTATATTTGTGTAAAATACCGTTAGCTAATCTCAATCTTCTTTTTATTTCAGTATCAAGAGACAAAACTAGCCCAAATGTAATGCACTGCAGTTTGTTGAGCAGTCCCAAGAGGCCATCTCGCTGGATAAAGAGAATAGCACATTCTAGAGACATGCATTCAGCAGCAGGTTTTAGTTCAGTGTAGCACAGTACTAGACGATGATTTCTAAATGTATTCACAGTTTTCTATCCTGTTTTTCATAAGCACAGCCCAGCATGATCACACACCCCTTCTCTCAGACTAGAGCTCTTTCTCCCACAAAGATGGTGGGATAAGAACTGCCTTTATGGGTCAGGCTATCCTAAAAAAAGCACTAAATAAAGTACTACTGCTGGCACTTTTGGTACTGATGTCAACACTAAAAGGAAGAGATTAACATATATGAAAAGGAAGGAACGTGTTCCTGATATAATAATTTTAGTCGCCCCAACTCAGGAATGGGAGAGAGAAAGCATACGCCCTATTCACAGGGCTGACCTAAAATTAACACAGTGGACTTCATTCCTTTGAAATTTATAAAGCTACTGGAGAATTAAATTTCCTAATGTGGACAAAGACAGTTGTTTAATTTGAATGCTTTAGACTCAATCACAATTTTGAGCCACCAGAGCTGTATTAGTTTATACCAACCAAAGATCTATTCTGAATTTACAGATCAAGGGTGTTTGAGCATAGCTGATATCACCAGGGGGTATCAATGAGCTCTGAAAGGGCACTGAAGTGCAGGACAGTTATTTCCATTCAAAAGAAATCACAGAATTGTGAACAATGTTACTCATATACCTCTACGGGACCTTTACATTGAAGAGGAACTAAAACCAGAAACAAAACACGTGGTAAGAATCAGACACATCAACATATCACCAAAGATTGCTAAAAACAAAATATAAAAATCTACACTTCTTCTATATCGTTTCACTATATACAGTCTGAATTCTTTGTAATATAGTTCTGACACTGCAGTGGGTATGAAATTACGTTACCAAAACAAATCAGAAGTGAATACCTGTGCTTTACCTCATATCTCAATTCTTACTTTGGCATAGTATTTGTGACCTTTCTATTATGTTTTGCTTGTGCATATCTAGGTGTGACAGAAAGGACAAATAATAAAAAAATATGACTCAGTGGAATAAAATTAGTGTCCACATACACCAAGAAAGGGTACAAGATAATAGCAGTTATAATTGATTCCCTGTTTAGGAAATGCAGTGGTGCGTATAATGTATCACTACCAACTTATAGTAAAACATCATATTCTGTATTAAGATAAAGGCGACATACTAATGACTATGACTAAATCTTGACAGCCAAATGATCTCTTCTTGTAACAGTCTGTGGTATAATGAGTAATCAGAACAGCAGAGCAGTAATTATGCACATTCACTTACACTAAAAGCATTTCTGATGGACTGAAGTGTACTGAAGTAGAAACAAATATGCGATATAATTATTTTCCTTACATTTACATTGGACATACAATTCCCGTGTTTCCTTTCTGGTTTTTAAAATTAAACCAAGAAACAGAAGTCTTAAAAGCTTTTATTTTCCATTAACTTAAGGTGTTTTTCCTGCTTTTAATTAACATTTATTTTGCTTGAGAGAAGACAGACATTACATAATACATATCTCTCATGTATTTTTAGGGCAAGCCACGGAAGTGTGGAGAATGATGAAGGCTTTCATATGAACAAGATAAGATGTGAAGGAGCAATGAAGTGCCGGTACACGACTTCTATGTAGCAGTGGCCTGGCCAAAGGCTTCTGATTAAGATAAACAAGATGATGTGAGAAACATTCATGTTGTTTTACCATCTTCTCTCAAAATTTGTGGGAGGACGGAAAGAAAAAAATTCAAATGTGGAACAGGAATTTGGACACTTATTCAAGCTGATAATGTTCCAAAGCTCTAATGAATGAAATAAGGGGCAAAAAAAGATTCTTGAAGCACAGATAAATGTTCAGCCTACATACTGATTGATCTTTCCAGATGAATAAGTACTTCTAATGCTATTGATGTGCTGGTCTATTTATGAACACAAATCCAGTTTTAAAGTCTGTTAAATTAATGCAAAAAGATGGTGCTTCAGTGTGAAGTAAGATGATATTTTACATATGCAGATAAATCTAAACCATGCTCAAAAATAACACAAGAAAAGGTGGTTTATAAGTTCTTTGCACCCCCTACCTGAATGTTATTTATATAGATATATGTTTTTACCAAAGTTACAAATTTCAAAAGCCCACTCCAATCTGCACTTGCCATCAGCAACCTATTGATCTTGATTAAAAAATATATACCATATTCATATAGAAAACTTAGAAATATGTGATAGTCCTGGGTTCTACAGTTTCTAAATTCCAAGCCTCAAATGCCACAGCAGAATTCAAAACATTGTAAGGTGAACAGAGGCATAACATCTTCTATGGTCTTCTTCTGGTTTCCGCTACCTGTGGTGTGCTTCTCTGTCACATGGTTAATACAAGTAAGTTCTGTAATGGTTTGGGAAGACCCTCTGGTATCATTGAAAACCCAATCTGTGCTGCACTGTATTGCCAAATATCATGACTTTATATCACTTGGTTCTCTATTTCCATGCAGCACTCTTACTTCTTCAAGAATAGTTCCTGTCCTTTCTAACTATTTAACTGCCTTGCTGCTTATCTTACATCTCACCTCACAGAAACTGCTGCTTCCCTGAGGATTACAAGATTTGGGAAGGTATGGAGCATAATTTTTTGTATTTCAGCATGTATTTTTTTTCTCCACATAATTTCTAGTCTCTGACTTCCTGAGGAAAGTGTTCATAAAAATTAAATCCCAGTCTGCTAATTTTCATCACGAGTGCATAGAATGTGAACAGAAACACACTAAAGTTATTAGTGGTGTACATTTCAGTGTCTGTAATATTTTAATACAATGAGACCTTATACATCTGTGTATAGATATAAAAATCCTGTCATTGAACACTTTGTTCTATCTTCTTCCCTTCTGTCTTACAGAATTACATCTATATATTTGTTTTACAGAAATGATGAAAATATGTTTTGCAACAAGAAACAGCTGCATGTCTACCAACTCTGTGATAACTTGACTGTGGTCCATTTTATATGGTTCCAGATTTTTTTCTTTACACTTGAAAATCTCATGTCTGCTATGGAGGTTAAAAATTATGGCAGAAAGAGTAAAGATGAGAGCTTGATCTCTAGCTTTCCTTGGAAGAGCAGCTGTAAGAGGATTACCCATCAAACAGTAAAACTCAAGGATGCTGTCAAGTTCCAACAAGAAAACTCATACTGGCAAGTAAAGGATGCCTCTTTCTCTGCATATTCTTCAAAATCATAAAGTTTTGGCAATTTCATCAAAATTTTGCTCCTTTAATCTAGAAAAGAAAAAGTTTTGTTTGCAGTTTTTTGGTTTTGTTTTTAAATAGGTGGAATCTATTTATACATAAAATTTTCTAGCATTGAGCTCAATTGCTACCACACTGTACAATTAAACAGTTGTACAGATTGAAAAATAGGGACGCAAATTAATTAAGCAAGTTTCTCCAAAGCCAAAACTCAAGTTTTATTGTTTCAACAAATTCAGATTGCCTTACTCTGAACTCCTCCGCTACACTTCTGTATTCTTCTGTGGGACATCAGTTAAAAAAAAAAAAAAAATTGAGGTATTCAAGCACATTTCCACATGTTTCTGTAGAACATAAAATGCTAATTAAGATATAACTAAAGCACTACTTTGCTGATCTGATGAAATGAACCATCCATAGAATTAATTAGGACCACTTTGCTGATCTTTCTTCCATCAGATAAAGATTATTTGACCCAAACAATTTTTACCTGCCAATTAAAGCAATTTCCTATATTTAGATTTCACTGCTATTAAAATGAAGAGAAGTCATAGTATTTTCCTTCAATATGATTAAGCCATTTTTAATCTTTTCAAAGGAACACAATCATTTGGAAACATTAGAAAGGGAAAAGAAAATTAAGAGATAATGACAAGAAGGAGAGGCAAAGGGAAAAAGTGTGCCATGATCTGTATGGCACAAAGAGCTAAAGCAGATTTGATGCTAATTAATAATGCTATATCTATAATCTATTTAACTTCACATCCTGGCAAGATGCCTGACTAATTTGTTTTGATCTCTACTTCCATACTTAGCAAGTGGTTTGCTATTTCTTCTGTCCTCCAAAATTAATAATCTGTGTTACAAGAGATGTTTTTGGAAGAAAAAGATAGAGGCTCTTGCACTATTACAAACAGCAAAGGACCCAGGAGTACTTCCCAGCTTTGGGGTCTTAACTACCTGTTAAAAGGTAGTTAGCTACCAGCTGCCCAAGACATCTAGTTTCCATTGGAAAACTCAGACACGTGAGCAAAGACAGAGTAGTACCGTGCTTCAGAAGGCCTGCAGTCAAAATGACTGGGGAGCAGGGCAAAGAGTACTCCATGAACTGTATCTGACAACAGCACAAGCATAGCCTTATTTCACTAAAACTCTGAAGGTCAGGATCCTCCCAAGGCTCTTAGAAAGACAAAACAGTCTGAGACAGAAGATAAAATAGGGTCTTAAGAGTCATCAGAGTCTGCCTAATTTTCATTCCATGAACAGAGCCAAGAATGCAGAAAAGGAAGAATTCGCAGCTGTTGTTCTCTCTACTGTTTGTTTTTGGCAGAATTGTTTCAGCTCTTCCAGTAAAGCTGAAGCAGATCAGTCAGAGGAATAAAAAAGCAACCCTCCCCCCAAAAAACCCCAACAGATCATCAATCCAGCTAGCTACTCCATTCAGCGTGTTCCTTCTCTTAATTCTGCAGGAGAGCACTTAACAGTACTCCTACAAACTTTTCCTGATGTCCTTCAGTCATCATCCTTCCTTCTTTTGATTCAGTGTATCTTGCATTAATTAATTACATTAATTTAAAAGTGTTTTGAAAACTGATGCTGAGCTTGATCAATCAGCTTTTTCCACTCAATATTTCTTAACCAGATCTACACCCAACATGGCAATTTTCTAGTATATGGATTGTTGTTTTTATCATTTAAATGAGACCCCAATTGTAATCACAATGCACATATATAACAATTAGTAGATTGTAGATGTCATGGACGGAAATTTTAAAAAGACCCTCCTTTATATGTGAATGATAAAGAGGACTGATTCTCCTTTATCTTCTCTTTATAACTCTCAAGATTACAATGCACTTAAGTGACAGCCAGCAACAGCAGGACAAATTTGTTTTGAGACTGTACTCTTCAAAACTATGCTGAAGTGGAGAAAAAGTAATGAGTAAAAAAAAAAATAAATTTCCCAAAAGATAAACAAGAAAAAGCCTCATTGTCTTTTTTTTAAAATCAGTTTGTTTTTCCCAGAACACTTGCTGACATTTCTACAGTCTTAGAAAAAAATTCTCCCTCTACTAATTGTCTTAATTTATAGATTCATCACACATGCAGCACTTCAGTCAATCTGCACCAACAATTCAGTTGACTGCACTGGCACTATTTCTCATCTCTTTTGACATTTTCTTCCACTCTTGACTGAAAGAGATACCCTGAAAAGGGACTGCAGATTCCCAGAGGAGCCTCTTAGACCTGCCACCTGAGTTCAGACTGACCCCAGAACAACAGTGACAGGAAAAGTCCTTCCATTTAAGGAGCTTCCGTGACATAGGAAGGAATCCCATTACAAACGCCACATCCAGCTAAGTGACAGTCCCAACAGAAGTGGCCAGGACAGACAAGACTCCTCCAGCTCAGTGTAGAAGTCTATTAAGCAAACTTGTCTTACTGCTACCAGCTACCAACCTATTCTAAAAATAAGAGAAATGCAGTCATTTTCACTTTGCCAAGTTCTTGTGGCACCACTAGGACTCATCGTTACTCAGTAGTTTGTTCTGCATACACACACAGAGGAAACTAGACTGCCTCTCCAGACTCCCCTGACTCCTGCTCAGCTGTCCGGTTAGAACATAAGGGCTGAAAAAAGCTGTTAGTGCTGGAGTCAAACTAGCATGTCCCCTGAATGCTTTGAAACCCACAACCTCAACACTGTTTTGCAGACAAGGATGGTATCCTGGCTCGTTGTAGGTGTCTGCTTACTTAACAGTAACATAGGTTTCCTGTAGTGACTGCTGTGGAAGGTTATTGCCCTGGAGCTCATGCCTTCTTTTACAAGCCATGTAACCATTGCTGGAGGCTAAGACAGTTCAGGAAGGGTGTGTCCTTCAGGTCTTTCTATAAACAGAGTCCTCCAATACTAGTTATTTCTCCCCTCTCTCATTTTTTTCCCCCCTTTTTTTGGAGGGAAAACTTTGGAGGGAAACTTTCCTTTTTCCTTTTTTTGTGGGAGGGAGTAAGGAAGGGAAGAGGGGTGCACCTTTCCAAACATGCGTGGTGCGTTTCTGCAGTACTGCCAAAAGTTAACAGACCACTAAGGCACCGTACTGGCCTTGAAAACAGCAGACAAGGGAAAACCACAACTCTAAATAGCACAAATGAGGATTTAAGGGACACGTGGAGTGTGATGGTATTTCTGCAGGAAGATAGACACAGGCTCCTGTAAAGCACCATCAACTGCACTTCTGATGCATGAATTAGGGGATGTGAATCACGTTTCTACTGACACACCCAATGAGCAATCAAAACATTTAATAGAAAACGTGAGCCTGATAGTCTAAAGATCTTCTTGTGTGCATGCTGTGAGTGAGTAATAATCATTACGCTTAGTAGATACATGCTTCCTACTCCCACATACTTCACGCAATCCTCATGGCTATTGCAGTCTTTAAATATAAGTCTCCTGCACTAAATAACCACAGTTAATTTCCCTCAGAGATAACAGGAAGCTCAGAGGCACCAAAGCTTTTGTTGCTGGAATTTTACCATTGGTGCTGTGTAAGAATTGGACAATACATTACTTATGAACACCAACATTTCTTTATCTGTTTTTGTATATTCATTTTTGTACTTAGTGCAATAGCTCCAGAGAACAGATGATTAATTCTAGGTTATAACAAATGACTGTTTACAATATACAAGCCAACTCTGTAGCAGTAAAACTAGCCCCAAAAGGTTAAGTGTTTATTGAAAATGGTATTTAATAATGCATTTTCCTACCTGTTATCTCATGAGTTCCAAACAGGATGTAACAGCTATACCTCTTTTTTTTCTCCCCTTCTGACCAGTGCTGTTCCTTCATTAACATATCACTGTCCTTATCAGTGCTTTCAGTGAAACAGGAGCAAATATCTCTCCCCTCCTGTTGTTTTTGCTTTCTGTAATGCTCTCGTACCAATCACAGTTAACCAGCTCATCATTGCAAACTTTTACTGACAATTAGAATACAGCAAGGTTTGCAACAGTGTTTGGTGTTACTTATCTGAACCACGGGATCTAAAGCATTGAGTACTAAGCAGATGATCACAGAAAGAGAAAGCAGCCTTGACGCTTCAAGGCTGAAGTTCAGTATTTCCCATTGGGACTCTGAAGAACATTTTCTCTTGTGCTTGATTCTTTTATGGTTGCCTAGTACAGATGGTTTTCCATCTTCCTCAGAAGTACCTAGTACCAGATGCTCTCTTGCTTGCTAAGTCACCAGACTACACATTCGATGTGTCGTCCAAAATCACAGTTTCCATAATGTTCACCCTTTAGTTTTAAAAGGCACACAAAAAGATAAGAATCTAGCATCAAAACCATGATATTTCTCTTACGCTGTCCCATCATTGTTACAACTCGGCAGTTCTGGGAACAATTTGACAGAAAACAGAGATTCAACAAAGAATCCATGTGTTATGACAGCTCATATATGACCATGGTAATAGGAGTACACCAGTTGTCTTCAAGCCAGCAGGGAGATTGTTGTGGTTTTGTTCACCAGTGACCTGAAAGGCAGGTGACGCAACGCAGAGAGGTGACTGATTCATTGTTACATTATCTGGCTCTGAGTAGAGATACGAGATAGGAAAGAAGTGTAATTCAGAGGTTCTCATTTTTGTGTGGCCTGTACTAATAGAGTAGATTTCAGAAGCAGGTTTAATTAGAACAGTAAAATCAATTTAAGAGAAGCTGTAAACTATTTAAGCACTGCAGTGAATTAAAGAATGTTCTACATATTTTTTTGAAAGCAATATAAGGGGTTTAAAAAAAAAATGGAGAGAAAAAACCTTAAGGCCTGAAATTTGGCGGTGAATAGTTAAAACTTACTAGCTGGATGGATCCTATCTTTAAGACACCATATATCCAGAAGTGGTCAATGCCTTTTGAAAAAAAACAAAGTCTACCACAGGATTAAAATCAACATCTCAAACCTCCCTTTTCCATGCTTTTTTTCTCCCTCCCCAGCAGCCACAATATACCACTCATTTTATTTACTATTGCATACAGAGGATCAGTTCTGTATGTGATTCTCCCATTTGGTGTAAAGAAAACAGATTTATATTTCATCATACCTAGGCTATCTAGCCCTAACAGAGAATAATTTTACTAAATTCTATTACATCTACAGTTTAATGACTTTAAAAAAAAAAAATACAAGATAAGCAGATAGTCTTATTTTTTTAAGAAGAAAGCAAGAACTACAACAAAACCTCCTCTTGTGGCACCAACTTCACACAGCTAATCCAACCTCTTTCTGGTATTTTCAGCCTGTTAGAAACCAGCACCAATTCCAGCTTCTTTCCTCAAAACTAGTACTACAATGAAAAGAATATTGGCATATAGTTAAGTAAAGAAATGTCATTTTTGTTTCAGAACAGATAAAATTGCATTGCTTACTCTCCTGTTCAGCAACTGGAAAGGTGTATTTAGCCTCTTTCTACTACATCAACGCTCTTTACGCCTTACAGCAAAAAGACTCCCTGCATGTTTCCATGGGGCAGTGGGGACCCTCGTGTGGCACGGGTGCCCATCTGTGCCTAAGAGACCCGATCCTTGTCCTTTAGTGAGCTGTGTCACAGGCTGGTGTGCCCAGGGGCCTCTCTACCACATGCCCAGAGTGCTACTGCTCAGTCATCTTCTGCCACCCTCCCCATGCACACAGCCTGCAGCTGCCTAGATTTGATCCAGCCACTACACACACCAGCTGGAGAACAGAATATCTGCTTTTCCCACCAGCTAATTCACCAGAGACACAGACCAATGCAAAGACAATTTAAAATTAGCAGAAAAGATGCTTATTGTTCTGAAGGGATTTATGCAGCAGGCGTAGCTGATATCCACCTGTTTCAACAAGAGAGGGTGTTGATGTAAAACTGATTTGCAAAACTGGTTAGAGCAAAGCTGCATTTTAAACATCACAACCTTCGATCTGTTTCCATTTTGTATGACTCGATATAATTTATTACTATCACTAGAAGTAAGTTGGGGTTTTTTTTTTGCCTAATGCTGCTAACACAATAGAGACCATTCAGCTATGTACTGCACACACACAGTCAGATGTACAGCATAAGTCCTGTTCTAAAAACTGTGTCTTCTAACAACTACTGAGTAAATGAGGGCTTCCTTCCTATACCCAAACTTCTTGGCAAATTTGGGTCATTCTTCCTCTTTACAGAAAGAGACCGAAGCTTTAGGAACAGGATGGTGACTACAGCCATCCAGAATACTATCCAACCACAGAAATCCAGTTTGGGGTCATAAAACAATTTCAAAAAGTTTTCAAATGTCCACAATACTTGCATCTGTTTCAAATTCATTCGTAGAGATCACTGTTAGTCACAGCCTGCACTATAAGCGGGAATTCACCTTACAGCATTCACTCTCAGTGTAAGCACACACATCTCCACTCATACAAATTGCTTAGCCCACAACTCAGACATTGACATTGTTTGGCTGAAAATGAACATAAAAAGCATTTGCCTCTGTTTGGGCACAGCAAAATCACCAAACTTCCAGTTAGCTAATGCACTAATAAGCCATGAAGGTGATATAGACCGTAAAAGACAGAAACAGTATTACTGTGCCAGATGCAATGACTATAAGTATATAAGGTTCTAAGAAACACAAAAACCCAGAAAATCATACTGATTAAATAAATAGACTTTTTGTATAAACTTTTTTTAACAATACCGTGAAAGATACTGAGAAATTGTGCTAATTCTGTCTCTAAAAATTAAGTTTTATTAGAAGGAGGGTCATGTAGGTAGCACTGATGTTTTTATTTTTACAACATGAAGCACACCGTTTAAATAATATTTCCCATTTTATACAATGGCCCCATCACAATAGTGCCTTTATTCAATTAATAGAAAAATACAGTGGGAAACAACATTTTCCTTCACTTCAATATTGTCTGCATATTTAAATCTATATAATGTCAGACACTTCCCACTATGTCCATTGAGCACCAAGTATACACAAAATCACCTTTTGAGTGTGACTCTGCAAATATCACTTGGGATTTTTTTCAAAGCATTCAAACCATGAAGCCTGATCATACTCCATTTCTTTTCTTTCAAATGATTTATACAACAAAGTACTTTTTTTTTAAGAAATAATCAAAAAAGAATACATTTATGACCTAACAGTCTAATACTCCTTAGCGGCAAGCTAGCCAGCTCAACGTCTTCCTATTGTTAAGACCCAGCTGCCTCTGAACATTACCGTAAGAAGAAAATAATCTGGTGGTTTTTTAATATATGCCAGTGCTCAAACAATTGCATATGCATCACTTAGACTCCATTTCCATTGCACAGCTAGAATGCAGGTAGTCAATAAACGTTTCAACATAGACCTGGATATTACCTTTGAAACAATAAGCAATTACATGAAACATCCCATACTTAGCTTTCAAAAGAGTCTAAAAATCTGTGACAAAAGTTTTGAAGCCACATTTAAAAAAAGCATAAAAAAGGAAAAAAAAACAAAAAACTTTTATCCCTATGAGTACAGAGCATACGAATGTTTCTCACCATGCCCAGATTTCAGAGGGAGAGGTTGGTTTTCACAAGCAAGTCTCCAAATGCCAGACACAAGCTTTCAGATGGCTTCTCTGCCCTTACCTAGAATAAAAAGCTGCCCCTGTTAGTGACTTGGAGCTTCACTGCTCACAGTAGCAATACCACTACTTTGACAAGATATCCAAACATTCTATAGAAATTAAATGTTTCATCATGAAACATTTTCTGGACATGACATTCCAGAAAAGAGATTAGTCACTTGTATGAGTTAAGACACAGCAGTCTGAAGCATTCTTGTGATAATTAATGAGCTGGATCATGTTGTAGGAGTGCTGCACTGCTACCACTATTGATGCCAGCTAGCCAAGGGGCTCGCTTAGGAAAATATTTGCAATCTTTTTGAAATGGCAAATTTGAAAGATGACCATAACAATGAGTACATATAGCCTCAGGCTCATCTTTTTTGAAGTCTTGTTTCAGCAACTGCTATTGATGCTCTGCCATATTCATAACATGGTCATAACATTATCTGCAGCAGCTTGGAATTTCTTATAAGCAGTTATACTGCTCACTGACACGGTTACCTCAGCTGATGTGCAGGTTACACTGCACAATTCAGTGACCACGTATACTCATATCATCCTCCACATATTGCTTGCGCTTTAATAGCAAAGACAGTTACTTAGTTCCATCATCTGTCATAACCGTGTGCTGCTTTCCAGAAGAGTCCTCTGAAAAAATAACTTGTGGCTTTAAGAACAAGAAAGCGCATTATCTCCTCCTGAAGAGGTAAACCTATGGATATGCTTCTGCTTTTTTTCAGCCACCTGGAAATACTGGAATGATATTCTGCCTGCAAACAGATCTGAATAACATCCCAGCTAGCCTCTGCCTTTAAGGGGTTGTTTGCAGCTTGTTGAATAACATGGCAGGATGACACCTGGCAGAAAATTTAATCCTTTCAATAGAATCTTCAGGTTTCCTTTCCTCTTTTCACAAAAGCATGAAAAGTTAACATGTCACCAATATTATTCATAATCATTTTGAAGCACACCTATAGCTTTGCTGAGAGATGAAATATCCCGATTAACTCATTCTTGTCTCTGCTTACGGACTGTAAATCTTTACTTAAGCATTTAGTCAGAAGTCTACTAAAAGGATTACATAGTATACTGTCAACATCAGGAGAGTAATAGAGAGACAAAAAATCAAATGCAAACAGAATTAAAGATGTCTTTTTTTTTTTTTTTTAATTGCAGGCAATAGCAGAGACAGCTCAAGCCTACAACCATGCTTTTTTTCCTAAGTACAACTGTTAGTTCCTCTTTCAGTGATTTCATTTCAGCATAATTTTCTGTCGCTTCCTCCATCACTCAGTAAGAATGATGTGGACTTGCAGAATTAAACCCACAGTTTTGGGTAGCAAGCCCAAACATTTACCTGCCCCTTATTTTATACAAAATTATTCTTTGCAGGAGAGGAAATGGTAGAATGAAAGAAAAGAGCAGTTCCTATTCAGTCTGATAGTTTTACAGGAACACAATTATAACTGGACATTATACAGAACACCTAAAAGGTCCCTCTCTCATACCCTGGAGAGATGAAACAATTACATAAAAGAATATATGACAGCTAACAACCTGTGGACCACACAGCTGAATAGATTGAGTTCAAAAGGACATGAACACTTTATGGATTTCAGGATGTCCAGCCGCCCCTCTCATTACTGAAAAGCAGAAGTAGACTTTGTGCAGCAGGGAGGGTGCAGGTGAGAGAGAGCAGGTGGCCAGGAGGCTCTGGGAGATGGCATGAGCTAGGAGCATCTTGCCTCCAGAAAGAAAATACATGTCCAGTAACAGTAACCCATCCATTTTTTAAAGACAACTGCCCAGATCAAGAGTTCAAGAGTTCATCAAGTAATTGCTTGATGACATTCCAGAGGCCTGGCTCAGCTGCAGCAGACCATGCATGGAAGAGATCATCTGGTTTGCAGAGTAAACTGACATGGTTTTATTTTAAATAGGATGGTGAACCTTCCTCTAACCTTTCATTTTTTTCTGAAACAAAAGTACAATAGAAAGAAAACATTTATTCTCATAACAACTTTGGAGAACAATATCACCCTTTTCTGCAGACACTAAAACCAATAAGGATTATTTTTATTCAAGAGATCTGCACTTGCAGCTAGCTAAGATCTCTGGAGAAACATTAGATGAATAAATCATTATCCAATAGAAAACCTGCTTATGGAAATTAGATAATTTTATAGGAATTTTTATGACAGAAGATTTGCACTTCAACAGAAGCACCCTGACTTTGATTTATTTGGGTAATGTGTATCTATTAGTTTCTTGTGTTTGCCATTTAAATGAAACAACAGTTCTAGCCACTTCCACTTTCTTTATGATGGAGGGTTTTCAGAAGCCCTTGCCATAAGCCTACTTTCCTTCTGCTGTATCCAATATAAGCTTTACTCTAGCCTGCAAGAGTAGCTGAATACAGCCAGAAGGCAAGATTATATCAAAGAGTATGTGACTGGCAATAAATTAAAATCCATCCAATTATAATAATCTCAAAATAAAATTTTAACTTTTGAATTATAATTGTCAAGAGTGTATTGGGTCTGGCTGAGATGGAGTTAATTCTCCCCATAGCAGCCCTCATAGTGCTGTGCTCTGCATTGGTAGCTA
>JANHGO010000012.1:41605690-41618957 GCA_024606505.1 Aquila spilogaster
CCATGCATGGCGGTGATCCCCTGACTTCCAGACTAAAATTACCTGGTGGTTTTTTTTCTTGTCTTTTTTTTTTTTTTTTTTTTAAACACAGGATGGTGAAGCTGCCTCTAACATTTCATATTCTCTAGAACAAAAATACCAGAGACAAAAACACATAATAACTTCAGGAAATAATATCACCTTTTTCTAAAGAAACTAAACACACGAAGGATTTGTTTTTATTCAAGAGATCTGCAGCTAGCTGGAGAGCAGAGAAACATTAGATGAATAAATCATTATCCAATAGAAAACTTGCTTATGGAAATTAGAAAATGTTATAGAAATTTTTATGACAGCAGATTTGCACTTCAACAGAAGCACCCTGAGTCTGATTTAATTGGGTAATCTGTATTTATAACAGTTTCTTGTGTTTGTCAGTTAAATGAAACAACTGTTCTAGCCATTTATACTTTCCTTATGATGGAAAGTTTTCAGAAGCCCTTGCCATAAGTCTGCATTTCTTCTGCTATATCCAACATGAGCTTTACTCTACTCTGCAAGGGTAGGTAAAAAATGTTTAGTATCAAGGCCAAGACAAGTGCTTATCCTAGCGGTATGTGTAAGGGGCAGTTTCATCAGGGGGAGAATTTGATGGCAAGAAAGCACTTCAATACAGCAAACTACTACAGGATAGGGCTGAAATAATTTAACATGAATCTAGGCATATTCAGAGGTAATAATAATAATAGGTGCATGTTATGATAAGAGACATCAATGTTTTATACAGGATTCTTCATCATTGAACACTTCAAAATCATGATTGTGTAGGTTTAAACACAATAACTAGCCTAACTCAAGCAAAGATGTTGGATTTAAAAGGAGCACATCTATGGCATTAGCAAGAAAGGTCAGACTACATAATCACACAGGTCATTTCCAGGTCACTTACGACCTTAATACTTACAAATCTATGACTTATTTCTCACCTTAATTCTAAGACAAGGTCAGAAAAGTTACAGACTAAATTAGCTCTTTTACATGCAGTCACATGGCCGTATGTTCCTGGGTTTTCCATGCCAAAAAATTCTGTCATTTTCTTAAAAATCTGCTTTCAAACTGTACATACCAGCTAAATTAGCCCACTTGCTGTATGTGCTCATTCTTGTTAAGATCACAGAACACACTCCACAGGCACACAAAAAGCTGTTCGTTACTTTCCTGATCTGAAAATCAGTGGAAGATAGGCAGAAAATAACAAGCCTAGGAAAACTACAGCATAATTCCAACCTGAAGAATTGAAGGGTTACATGTATCATCATCTGCCCATTCATCATTCCTGAAGTAAAAATGCAGGGATTAACTCCTTATAAAGGGACATTTGGAAAAAGAGCACTGTGAACTTGTATACACCACAGTGAAATACCATTCCTGAGTGTGAATATGCTCTGACATAAATCTCACAATTTAATGGAAAAGGGCTTACATTTCAGACAGTCCGGTGGAAAACTCACAAAAGAAAAATCCACCGAAATCTTTTAAATTCTAAGCCAAAATTCCACAAATTGGAGTCCAGGTTTTTTTCCCTTGGACACCATCATTATAAACTTGCTCCGTTCTTACAACTCTTTTAGTACTGGTGATACTTGTTTGCTTTTGAGTGAAAGGATACTAAACTAGCTGAACCTTTAGTTTGACTCTACTTTCTTCTGTTCTCACACAAGGGACGTTAATCTGCATTAATACGGGCATAAACATTCATCTTACTGCATTATTGCTCACCCTTCCCAGCTTTTGCAAATATTTTCCTGCAGTCGGTTTTTTTTTTTTTAATCATTTGTTTTTTTCACTGATCTGGTTAATATCACGTTGACCGTATCAAGGCCTGCTAGAACATACACACATTGCATCTACTAGGAAGGAACAAGACAGAAGATAACAAGGCTAAAATTAAAAGTGGGGCACATTGCTACTCCAGAGCTGTGTCTACAATCATCACAATTCTCAAAAAGATTCTAAAGGAAATATTGACTGTGATTTATATATACGCTCTGAACACAACAGAAATAATGGAATTAAATTTGGCTCAAGGTCCTCTCACGCTGAATTGCATCCTTTCCCTTGTTTGCAGAACCATGACCTCTAGATCTAGAGACCAACATCCACGCAAGTCAGAAATGTTTGAAAAGAAGTGAGAAAATATATTGACAAAAAGTGTAGGTCTATTTAATTCATCGTTACAGCATTTGGAAATATTGAAGAAAAAGTTAATTTTAAAGATTGAATAGGATAAATTAAGACATTAAGAGTTTTTGACTGCAATGCCTAAATGAATAATTCCATGAAGTCTGTGAAAGTAGCTAAAGCTCTTAGGTTGATCACAGTCAAGAAGGAGGAATTTGTGAGCATGGAAACCATATTCCAGGTTTGCTTTTTTTTATTTAAATTGTCCATTGTGTTTCATGCCACCACCCCATGGTGCTCCCCCTCCTCTGTTGGTATTTTTCAATTTGGTAAGCTAAAGTGAGATTCAAAAAACACACACTAACACATTATCTTGATCATATTAGCATTTATAAATACAGCTTCTAATATCATAACTAATTAAATGGAACATCAATTCTCTCAGACAGGGGATGCAACTCTAAAATTCCTTTGGATTATGGTGACTCCAGGGTATTTTGATCCTACTATTGCAACATAACACTTATCATCCCATGTATTGTAGAATGTTGATATCTGTAGGAACAGGGTGTTTCCCAGGTGTTCTGGAAATACTTGGCAACTGTACTTTTGTGCTCATTAGTAGGATGCTTACCTTTAAGTCAGAAATCTTTGAAGTATAAACATTTACAAGTAAACAGAAGCATCAAGGACTTAACTTAGAACAGCAAAAGAGAACAAAAAATATAAACCATTCTCAAGCACACAAAATCCAGCAGCATATCAAAAACTAACAAACTTGATTTTGAAAACAGATTTCTCCTATGGCTTTAACTTACAGAAGATAAAAAGCAGTACCTTGTTTGAGCTGAAGTCAGTAGATCTCTGGTTGACTCTTGCATATTTAGCTTTCTTTTCACAGAAGCTGGGGGGAAAAAAAGACAATTATTTAAAAGTATTTCCCTTGGGGATAGCGAAGTGCATGCCTAACTAATGTTAGAAGTCATACTAATGATTTGCCACAGTTATTGCAATTTTAAGAACATTGATAGCTACACTTAAAAAGCTGTAGCAGTTGCAAAAAGGAACATGAAGAAAAGTTACCTGGTGGGTAACTTTATGAAGAGGAAAGTAAAAGAGCTTACACAGTCCTTCTAAAACAATGCAAGTATGCATTGTCCTATGTTTCTGCCCAGAAGAATTTAAGAATAGGGATATATTATAATAATAGCTGGAGAATGAGAATTACTTATTCAAATACAGCACTGTGATTGTGTTAACAGAAGCAGGAGCAAATCCAAGCAGATGCAGAGCCCAAAACAAAGCTGTGTACTGTAGGGCATCCAAGGCTCTTTACAAACTAATCTTTTCTCCTCTGAAATTACTTACTATCCCAAAAGATCAATAAGCTGAATATTATTATTACTACTAGCTTTGATGAAACCAGGCTTTTCTCTAATTAACAGTAATAAGCTCTAGTTGAAACATTTTACAAAGGTATGAACCAAAAGCACCTCATCATTTTAATTTTACGGTGAGATAACACACTGATTATTCAAAAAGGAGTTCACCTCCTCTCCAAATTCACAAATGAAAATAATTGAAGCTGGACTTTCTAAAGGTGATGAAAGGAGCAGTCATTGAAAAGTAAAAAAGAAAAAAAATGATTAATTACAAATCCAAATGAGATTTTAGCTGTAGTTTGCAAAGAGAAGCAATGGATTAGATTAGTATGTTCTTTCCATTCTGTACTTCGTCATAGACTTTCTTAACCGTTTGCTGCTGAAAAGGTACTATAGACATGTCTGGATGACTTCTTCCACATATCTTCTTTCGTCAAATCCTAAAGAAGGATACTCGTGCTATATCATCTTAAACATTCTCATGAGCCAATTACTCATGTCTTATCACGTCTGGCTGTTAAATGTGGAAAATGTCCATGCTTCTGCAAGACACTGAGATTGTCTCACACAAACACGCACACAATTAATGGATGCTCGTGAACGTGAGAAGGTGAACGGGCCTCAGAAGCAATGAACTGGAACAGAATGACACTGAAAAAGAAAACAGTACTTTTTCTTGTCCTTACTGGCTGCTTCCAGAGCTCTGACTGATCCAACACAACCAATGATATCCAGATTTGGAAAAAGAGATGACAACTCTCTCTACCTAAATGTGATCTGGTTAGAAAACCAAGATCTGAAAAGATTAATGCCCAGGACAAGGGAAAACACTGATAAAATCCTCATCCTGAGTAATGTGGCCTTAAGGCAATGCAAATGCTTCTCAGTGGAAAGTACAGCAACACAGAGTTGAGATGTTTTTTCATTTGTATTTAAAATATGCCCATTATATTGAAAAAAAACATGCTTCTTCATGGCACTTTTCTCAGTAAAGTAGCAGCATCTTAAGTAGGAAGGCAAGGAAATCTAGATTCTCCACCAACTACTATTTGCATATAAACCAGTTCTGAAATTCTCCTGTTGAAGGAGACAAAAGGTACAAGCCCTTCACTTCATGAATTGGTCACAAGTGCTTATACCATCAGCAAGAGGCCTCAGAAATAAACAGCAGCCTTCTGTAAGTCAGTTCTTCACAAACCACAAATAGCCAATGGCATAGGATAGCTCTGCAAATGAAACTTGGGGGGAGGTGGGGAGGCAATCTCCGTGGGCAGGAATAAATTTTCCCTATGACCTTTTCATAATTTCCCTATGAACAATTCATATTGCTCTTGCCAAGTTGTAAATGTTGTTGAAATCAGTCAGCCGCTTTGGACAGAATACTCTCAGAGCAGGCTCCTCTTGTTTCACCAAAAGCAAAGGCAGTCAATCCCTTGTAAAGGCCTCTCATCCCTCCGTGCATTCCCCTAACAAGTCCTGAAACCCAGCAAGCCGCTGTTTTACGCATTGACACAGCTTATAATTACACTTCAGCTTTAGAACATATAACTTTCTTCTAAGATCAGAGTTATGTTATTAGAGAACTGATGCCTCAGTTCTCTAAATTTGAACAGACTGCTACAAATGTCTATGAAGCAGCTGAATCTACAGCACCAACATTCTAGAAGATAAAAGAGAACGAGCTTATAAAGAGGCAGATCCCTTAAGATTAACTTGATTGCATTACTATTTTTGACAAAACAACAAAATTAGTAGACGTAGGCCCTTAGCACATTTAAAATATATGGCTTTTAGGCATTTGAAACTGTGCTACATAACACTTAATTCTTATCAGGATAGAGATGAAGTCTATCCTACAGAGTGGAAGATGGCTTAAGAAGCGCAAACAAAAGATAATATCAAATAACAAGTATATGAGGTCTCGAGGTATCATTGCTAGTCCCTTTCAATATTTGCAATAGTGACCAGCAAGATGATAAGCAGCATGGTAATGAAATCTCCAGATTAGAGGGATTAGAAACATGAGCTGAAATTACCAGAAAATGCAATTTGGAAAATCATAGGCTGAGACATCTGGGACAAAATAATCCAAAGATCTTCAGTAGTAAGGAAAACTGGAACTTGATCACATAATAAAGCACTATGCACACAGATTTATATTCATTCATGCATAGACATATTTGCATACTACATACACACAGTTTGGGGCCAGATATACACTGAAGATTTCTAATTGTCTACAGGTGACAGGAAAACAGGGACATCTTCAAGAAAGTATTAGGAAACTCCTTAAAACTGATTTTGGTATTTAAAGAAAACCATTGTGTATATATAAAGAATTAGTTTGCTTAGAAGATTGAGAGAGAGTTATGTAATGCAATCATCTCCATAATACAAACCAGACACAAAAAACACCCAGGAGTTTATGCAGAAGGTCTCCATCTGTGTCTGAGCACGGAGTTAAGTTTCCAGACTGTAGTAATGAAGCTATATGCTTATTACTAAATACCTTTTGAGTTTCTCAAAAAGAGAGCTATGAATCAAAAGGAGCTGAAAGGAAAACAATGAGAAGAACAAAGAACAAACAGAACAGCTTACAAAAGATTAAAAAGAGCTGCAAGCTATGAAGAAGGCCACAGGTTAACTCAAAGAAAAGGGTGGACTAGCCTTTACATGTACAAAGGGTCTAGCAGTACCAAACCACTCTAAACCAACCATTTCCCTGACTAATTAAGGCATAGAATACTTATTTTAAACATGTTTCACAGTAAGATATCCTTGACAACAAAATACTGCCCCACTGAAGCTGTGGACTTTTCAGACATTAATCAGCCAACCCATAATGAAAGTGTAATAGAGGAGAACTGTCACCAACATTTTGATCTCATAGATCTGTCCATTCATAAATTATTTCCTGCAAAGATGTTAATTTACTTATTGACTAGCAAGTCTAAGAAAAATATTTGTCTGCCTAACGAAATATCTTCTCTTTAGCCCTTTAAAATACACATTAGTCCTGTTGAACGTTCAGAGATAACCAAAAGGATCAGTAAAACACAGTGTAATCCTAAATGTGAGGTCAGAAATGGAGATCTGCAAGAATTTTCCTCATGCATTCTAAATAATGTCAATATTTATCCAAGATAAATACAAAGCAGTATTTTTAATATTGCACTGCCTGAAATAGAGGCAGATTTTTCTTTCATGAGGCTCAGTTTTAACTCCTCCTCCCTTCTTGTTCTCTTCATCTGTTCTAAATGTGACAGCTGAAAAGGTCAGTGGAGAGGAATTGTTAGTAATCAAATGGCAGTCCCACTGACTTCAAATCAGTGACACACTGCCAGGGCAATAAAGGTAATTTAACCCCTTTGCCTAAGACATTGCATAGCAGAATTTAACAAACAAAGCTTACATAGAAAAACAAATCTGAAACCAAAACTGCCACCAAGTCTGCTAGGTTTTGCAGTTACCTGCCTGCCTCTCTCTTTTCAGGTCAGCAAAACTATACAGAGCAATAGTTGGGTTTGTAAACAGTGTCCCAGCATTGTAGTAATGC
Source organism: Aquila spilogaster (assembly GCA_024606505.1). Lineage (NCBI taxonomy): Eukaryota > Metazoa > Chordata > Aves > Accipitriformes > Accipitridae > Aquila > Aquila spilogaster. The sequence continues at coordinate 41,612,789 of JANHGO010000012.1, forward strand.
AAATATGGGAAGCAGCTGTTTATTGTAATTCTACTACTTGGACTTCTATAATCTTCTGATTTGTAAAAACCACAGAAGCAACATTATTACAAGAGCATTTAAAGTTAAATTTAAAAAAAAAAAAACTAATTACAGTACATTTTCAGCACACTAATTATTTCTTTCTTCTGACAAACAGTGAAAATCAATTAGAAGAAAAACAGGAAAGATCAGTTAAAGATACGTGGGAGAATATTTACGGAATCACAGGAGTGAGAGCCACGTAAAGATTGAGGGCCGGTTCCAAATGTAGGATTTGAGCATCTGAAGTAGGTCTTATCCAGGAATTAGTCCTGTAAGACTAGATCTAATACACCGGAGTGCCTCACACAAGAGAAACATGCCAGCCCCAGCACAGTAGCCTGAACATTTTTCTTTGCGGATGGCTGAGATCTGTTCTCTGCTAATGAGTTTCAAAGGGACCTGAGTCAAGGGCTCGCAATCAACAGCACTGAAGTGCAACTGGCCTTATGTATATTCCAGTTTTAAACCACATTAACTTAAGCATTTTTAGTTTGCACTCCTCATAAACACACCTTTTATCTCATTTTAAATCACTTCAGTATTCAGTTGCAAACCCAGAGTATAGCACTGTACCATCTTTCCACAAGTGCAGTACTTTCCCTTTAAGAAAAGGAAAGTGAGTATGACTTGCAGCCGCATGGCCTGTCCCCTACAACCAAGTGATTTATTTCACCAAAAAAGAGAATAGATAAGAGCAGATGATCTATTGCACACCGCTTTGTTATCACTGCCTTCTGAGATGCCCTGAGCCACACCTTGGTGTGCCTTGAAGATGGAAGGCACCAACAGCTTGTAGAAGTTCACTGGCTGGTTCTGCCCATCCATCACACAGAAAATGAGACCAACCAAAACCTCTGCTGAAATGAACCTGACAAAGGAGAAAAGCTGCTGACTAAACGTGCACTAAGCATCAGAGGAAAACTGGCTGCTTTGCTTTGCAGACAGTGAGAATAGTTTGGGGAAGATTTGAGGGGAATAATTTGACGTTAGTCTCTGAATTAAATGGGAGCAACACTAAAATGAGAGCTAACAAGACCAGAAATGCGAAGAGATATCTACCACTTGCACACAAGACGTTCTTACTTCTAACTCTAATCCATACCTTGTAAATCTGCTCCTTCATACTGTGAAAAATGAGGTTCCATAGAGAGGAGTATCAGTTCCCCTTGGAAATCCCCCTTCACTGAATTCAGATGAAAGAAGCTATTCTCTCACCACTCACAGCAATTCCTTCCACTTCAACAGTAGGTGATGTTCCCCATTCATACCTTTTGTTTCACTGTGTGAGAATTAATATGAAGACTAAATTGGATGAGGCTTGGAGCAGAAGAAATTGCAGTAAAGTGATGGGCAGGTATCTTACCTCATGACAGCTCAGCACAAACAGCTTGATAAAGTCTACTCACCAGAGCATTGATATTCTGTCAAAATAAATGATACACCTACCACAATAAGAAATGAAAATCTTTTTATGAATGAGATTTATCTATAAGACCCCTCACAGGTCCTTTCATAGTTCCTCTCTACACAAAGATTTATGGGCATCATTTTGTGACTATTGATTTACTGTAGCCTTTGTATCCCAGGCTGCGATCCTGTTAGCTCTCTCAGAAGCAGGAGATCTGGGCCCAAGACTGACTGAGTGTTGGGCTTCTAAGAAATCTCACTGCTGTAGGCAAGTGCATTGGGATGACAAAATAGATGGCTATTTCTTGGGTTCTTTGCTGACTAAATGAGTGGAAGATGTTGCCATGGAGCAGACGTCATATTTACAGAGAGAGATGAAAATCATTCATCTAAGCATTTTTAGGAAGGAACCATCCATCCTACTCAAACTGGGGAACAGAAGGTCTGCCCCAGAATTTATACTTTCAGTACATGGGGGTTTTTTGTTGTTGTTTACTGCACTATCATGGTGTGTTGCAGGTTAAAGCCAAACAGCTATTAAGAATCAAATAGCTGGTGTTCATAAATCTCAGGCCATGTTTGGGCAGAACTACCAGGCAGTAGTATCTAGTTCCTAGAGGAGAGGAAGCCTGCTAACTTAAAGAGCCACCAATGCTTCTTATTTAATGACACTCCATTTACTTCTTTGGAAGTAACAAGACACCAAACTGTGTTAAGAACTGATGCATGGTTTTCTGATTAGGAACAAGGGTTGCAACCCTTCCCCAACAAGCAAAGTGAATGCTGTATCATGAGGCATCTATGAGTCATTCTGAGGCCTCCTGTCTGAACCAACCTGCAGCAGCAGATGACAAATTCTAGCCAGAAACTCACTGGAATCCCCTCATTACTCCTTCAGATAGACCTCTGTCTGCAAAGTGACAGCGTTTTTCAGAAAGTGGTTATAGGAAGTTGTTTGAAAAATCAATTCTACAATTGCATCCACTTATAAGACACTTAGCTTTCTGTGACGGGAAAAACCAGAACTTGAGCAAAGTGTGCTTTGTTATTTGTGGCTTTAGAACTGCAGAATTTTTTGTTTTGTCACAGGAAGGAAGTAGGTCCGATGGCCACCTGTCCTTGTATGTATCAGGTATTGAGCAACCCAACAAAGCAGCCAAACTTTGACCACGTTCAGCTCATTGAATTTCACTAAAGCATTACAGACACTCAAATAATGTTGGCTGTTATGGTTTGTTCCACTTCCATTCTTCTTTAGCCACAAGTCAGCTTTAAAATAATACACAGCTGGTGCTTTACATACAGGAACACGTTCTCACCAAGTAGATTGGTTCAGCTTTTCTTTTGAGAGATTTACATGAATGCACATAAGCTGGAAGACTGGCCTATTTCCTTCAAACAGATTGGAGTACATGAGGGTGCTTTGAGATGAAAGGTGGCTTTTAGAGAGAATGCTGTATTCTGTCACATACTAGAACGAAATAAATTCTATGCTAATGATGTGCGTTACTTCCTACAATTTAACAGCTCCTTAACTTCTTCATAAGACCTACGGATATGCTCTTGGCCAGACTGAGCCCTTCAGAACACAAGTAATGGAGCAGTAGTAACGAACTACAGAACAGCAAAAAGTCTGTGAGGTTGTATTTGCACCTTTTGCAGTTCCATCCACTGCAAAACTAAGAAATGGATTTTCTGCCTGTTTGGTGGGGTTTGCTCATCATCTATCCTCTGTCTGAAAGCCGTTAGTAAAACACCAACTGACTCATACTCAGTTTTCTATCTTTCAAACCTTTTGGGGAGGGTGGTTTGAACCATTTCTGTTGTTGTTCTTCATCTCTCTGTCTAGATCCAACCATTCATGAATCCTGAAGTTTCTACCTATCCACAGTAAAACAGAAGGGAAAAAAACGTAGATATTATTAGGAGAATGAATATGCCAGTGATTAAGTGTCATGGATTTCCCACTGCCTGGGGAAGAGCAAGATGGTAGAATTTCAGAGCCTCAGAAACTCGAGGTCTCCAGGATGGGAATAGATTTGGAGTGGATGAATGTAAAAACAACATAATACATGGAGATGAAAAGTGTTTACTAAGGAGAAGTTCGCATGGTGACCTATGGATTTATTTTTAAATATAACTCTCAGAAAACACACCCAGAGGAATTAGCTACAAATCTCCAGTCCAAGATTAGGGAAACAGGCAAAAATAAAAGCTCCCTGCTGGGCTAAGAAAGCACACCCCCATCCTGTGCAAGTTGCTCCTGGCATCTTCCATCCAACTTTGTTAATTATCAGCTGAGAGGAGAAGCAAGACAACTCTGTAAAGGATTTACTTCAATTATTAGAAGCTGGACTCCTCTAAGTTTCCCATTACCAAGGACTCAGCCTTTCTTGCTTTATTTCTCCTGACCTAACTACCTTGCTCTAATTTATAGCTTTGCAGTAGCAACACTGTAGTTAAAACTGAAATGGCTCTTCCACTATTTTATTCTTTTCATTTGAGTTCATTACTTCAGTTATCATAAAAATGTGCTTTCTGGCAATCTCTTGTCCTCCTCCTCTCCTCTCTACCTCAGCAAAAAAATATTTGTCATTCCCCAAGGACACTGGATGGCTGATCCTGTGCTCTCTCTTTCATAGCTTTTCATGGGTTTGTCTTCGATGACAGCTTCTGGAGGTAAAAGCCCACAAGGCTACTGCTGTAACACTTGCCTCAGAGAGCATTCAAGCTTACAGGAAACATAAAGAAATCTGTCCTATGTACATGGTAGAAGGAAAGAGAAGGGTCTTTGAACTCTGCCCTGACAGCACTTGACTTCTCTACTTCTATCCTGAGGTCCCCAAAGGACCTGCCCACAAGCTTAAAGAGAGGCACCAGAAGACAGTGTGTGACAGCAGTGTTAAAAGTCACACAGGCAATAGTCTCGGGCTGTACTCACTGTGCAGGCTCCTCAAAAAGCAACGGGGTGGCTTTAGTGCGAAGAGAAAGCAAGACACAAGACAAGCCCACGAGTTCAATAAGAACAGACATCGGGAACTTGCACATCTTTGATAAAAGATCATTGAAAGAGAGACGAAGCAGAGAAAGCTTTGCTTTCAAAAAAGTATGTTGGGCTTTACAGGTTTTGAGCAGGTGCTTCCCTTCTGCGTACAGGATACTTACTTGCCATGTCCCTGTTACAAACTATTAATAAAATTGTAAAACTCCCAATGACTGTATTTCATGTGAATATTCCACGCTATTTCATAGCTTTCCCAATACCCTTATTATCTACCAAATCCACATTTTCTCACTAACCTAAGGTTTCCTAAAGGGAACCAAAGCTTTGATTTAATTATCCATAAAATTCTTCTGCACATTGTGTGCATAAAGTACTGTAGAATACCCTGTCTATTGGAAAAGAAAAAGGTTGCACCAAAATCTCCTCAAAATAATAAAAGTTCTTGCCCTATTTGTCATTCCTTCTAAAAATACGTGCCAGCTCTTCAAACCTCTCTCAATATTTTTCTTTCCATTAATTTTTGATGGCATGGAAGGTATCATGACAGAAATGTAATACAAAGGAAAAGTGAGTGAAAATCTTGAGGATCAAACTCAAACAGTGAACAGGTGCTCAGCCCACAAACTAGTAGGTAAATCAGCTCTTCTCCCCTTCTGCAGGCTGTACTTTGCTTTCAGCCCTGGGACTAAAAATTACTACTTCTCAGTTCTAGCTGCCTGCAAACAAGAAGAAAAGCTGCTGAGAACTGTTTATCTCCATTATACAGATTTTGAGTTGCCCTCTGATGCATCTGTGCAATGGGCATTCTGTGTGATAAGGGTAAGGTTAGACAGACTATTGGGAAACTGCAGCAATCATAAAATAGAAATATTACGGAGGCTTTTCAGTAGGGTTTGGCTCATACATGCTTTTCCAGAGTGCGGGGGAAAAACAACATATTCTACTGATTATTTCTGCCCACTCTTCCTCTTTTATTTTCATTTATAACAATTTAGAATCTCATTATTATTATACAATTGGCTTCTGCTGATGAAAATAGGTCTGATAAGAGGGTTTTTAAATTTGCTGACTACCACATCAGTTCAGTGAGTGCTGTGCATAATGGTCATACTATATACAAATCAATAAATAATTACAGCATAATGGAGATGCCTGTTAATGACTTAAATTATAGATGATGTTTCGTGATTCTTAACAGGTGTCTTCAGGGCATCTTTTTCTCTCCTTCTTCCAAGGATTTTGAAGGGCAGAAACAAACATAAATGCAATGATGCAAATTGCAAAATTTTGCAATTGGTTTCCAAGACCATCCTTTGTCCATCACAGACAATGCAGCCTCAGGCATCTCCAAATTAAAAGGAGATACTGTTTTTTGTCAGCTATACCATAGCATACAAGACAACTTTAATCAACTCTGTGTCTTGCGGTTGTAAGGATAGAAGTGGACATTGATCTTTCCATCCTCTTTCACAGAGGAAATATTCTTTGTACAGGGTTTTGATTAAAAGACATTTCCATTACAGGAAGGATGTTATACGGAACCCTTATGTCACAGCCTGAACCAGTGATTGAGCAACTGGTGAAGGGGCACAGCCAGTCCTGGGAGCACAGGTGGAAGTAATTCACTCATGCGACCAGAAGGGGGGGTAGGTCCACGGTCCACCCCTCCCTGACCTCACTTAAGGGCTGGAAGCC
>JANHGO010000012.1:41619057-41646833 GCA_024606505.1 Aquila spilogaster
TGTCTTCATGCAGAGCCATAACCTCTAGATCTATAGAGACTAACATCCACCCCAAGTCAGAACTGTGCAAAAACAGGTAAAAAAAAAAAAACCAAACTGACAAAAGGTGCAGACTTATTTAATTAGTCATTTTAGGGTTTGGAAGCATTGAAGAGTAAATTAATTTTAAAGGTTGGGAAGGCTGAATTAAGCCAGTAAGAGTATTTGGAGCACAAAACCTAAACCGTGCCTAAAATCTATACAACTACCTAAAGCTCTGGGGATGAATACAGAAAAAGCCAGGAAAAGGGAATCTGTGAACACAATTAGCATATTTCAAATGCTATCTTGTGTTTTTTATCAAGCCATCAGCATTGTGTCTCATCCCAGCACCCCCATGGTGTTCTGCTTCTTGTTGGTACCTTTTTAATTCAGCAAGATAAAGTAGGACTCAAAAAACACACATTATAACAAATTATCCTAGTCATATTAGCATTTATATAGGTAAGGCTTCTAAGTATGAATGAAGTTAAAGTAATTAAATGTAACATTGATATAATTCTCCCTATGAGAGACACTCTGTTTGTGACTCAAGTTCCTTTGGATTATGGTAGTTCCAGGGCATTTTGATGCGGCTATTGCAACATGACAAAACAGTACTTTTTCTATTGTCCCACACACGGTAGAACATTGATATCTGTAGGAACCGTTTGAATCCTGTGCATCTTGGAAACATTTTCAATCTGCATTTTCGTATTCATTAGTAGAATGCTTACCTTTAAGTCAGACATCTTTGTAATACAAATATTTAAAAATAAACAGGTCTCACTGAATTCACTTGGAACAGCGAAAAAAACGAGAAGAAAAAATACAAACTTTTTTCAAACACACAAAATATAGTAGCATATCAAAAACTGTAACAAAGTTTTTTATCTTCAAAAATTGACTTCTCCTCTGGCTTTAATTCATGTAAATCACAGAGTAGTACCTTGTTTGAGCTGAAGTCAGTCAGCCTCTGGTTGACTCTTCCACACACCACTTCCTTCCCACAGAACCTGAAAAAAAAGACAATTCTTTAAAAGCATTTCTCTTGAGGACTGTATGAAGTATGCTTAGCTAATGTTAGGAATTATATTAAATTTTTTTCCATAGTTTTTGCCTTGTTGAGAACACCAGTATCTATACTTTAAAAGCTGCAAATAAACCAAGTGTAAAAAAAACTGGAAAAAGTTACCTGATGAGTAATTTCATAAAAGAGAAAGTTTAAAAAGCCTTGCACAGTGCTTCTAAAACAATGCAGGCATGCATTGCCATTCCTTTCCTGTCCAGAAGAATTTAAGAACAGGGATATGCTACATTACCAGCTAGAGAACCAGAATTCCTTATTTGAATATAGCATTTTAATTGTGTTAACAAAAGCAGGAGCAAATCCAGGCAGAGGTAGAGCCCGAAACAAAATTGCGTACTGTAGGGTATCAGAAGCTCTTTAAAAATTAATCTATTCTCTCCTGAAATTACTGCTATCCCAGAAGGTCAATAACTAACTGCATATCATTATCACTACTAGCTTTAATGAAACAAGATTTTCTCTCTCTAATTAGCACCAATAAGCTCTAGTTAAACCAGTTTACAAAGATATGAACAAAAAGCACCTCTTTATCGTCTTAATTTTACAGTGGGGTAACACATTGATTATTCAAAAAGCTCACCTCTTCTCCAAATTTACAGATGAAAATAACCGAAGCTAGAGTCTCTAAACAAGATGAAATGTCTAAACACACACAGTCAGTGAAAAGCAAAGGAAGAAAAAAAAATGTTTAAGATTAATTGCAACCCTGATGAGATTTTAGTTGTAGTTTGCAAAAAGAGGCAATAGGCTAGATCAGTGCTTTCCTTCCTTTCTCTACTTTGTCTCTAGCCTTTTTTAACCACCAGTTAATTTAGAAGAAAAGACCTGAAACTGCAGTATGGAAAGTTCTGGAGAACTTCTTCCACATCTATTTTGGTCAAATCCTACAGAAAGTTACATCTGCTATATGTTCTGATCAGTCTTATCAACCAATTACAGATGTCTTACCACCTCTTCCATGGCTGTTCAATGCAGAAGTGCATGCTACTACAAAACATTCAGATTCCCCCTCCAGTTTAGCAATGGATGCCTGTGACTGTGAGAAGAGGAATGGGCCTCAGAAGTGCATAACTGAAATAGTGTGACCCTGACAGAGAAAACAGTAATTTTGTCTTGCGTTGGCTTGGCTGCTTCTAGGTCTCTGACTGATCCAACACAACTGAAGGCATTCAGATTTAGAAAAGGAGACAAAAATCCCCACTAACTCAGTGTAATCTGGTTAGAAAACCAAGACCCTGAAAGAAAATTTTCTCCTGCCTTACGATGGATACGGCTGATTAAATTCTTGTCCTGAGAAATGTGGTCTTATAGCAATGCAAATGCTTTTCAGTGGAAAGTAAAGCTAGTCAGAATTGAGATGCTTTTTCACATTTTATCAAGAATTCAAAAATCTGCCCACTACAGTGAAAAAAAGTCATGCTGCTTTGTGGCATTTTTCTCAGAAACAGTCAACTCTGTCATAGATACGTCTTAAACAAGCAGGCAGGAAAAACTGAATTCCCAGTCAGTATTTTCACATACACCCGTTCAGAAATTCTTCCTATTGAAGGAGCCAAAGGATACAAACCATCCACGGCATGAACAGAGAATAACCCCTCAGACCATCAGCAAGAGGCCTCAAAAATAAACACTAGCCTTTGGTAAGTCAGATCTTCACAAACCAGTAACAGCCAGTGGCACAGGATAGTACTGGCAAACACAACTAGGAGAGGGGGGTGTCAATCCCCATGAGCAGGAGTAATATTTTCCCTATGACCTTTTCATAAGAGTTTCTGAGCATTTCACATTGTTCTTGTCAACTTGCAACTATTGCTGAAATTAATCTGCTGCTTTGGAAAGAATACTCTCAGAGACCAGGCTTCTCTTTTTTCACCAGAAGTGAAGACAGTCAAATTCCTATATTCCTTGTGGAGGCCTCCATCCTCTCCATGTAATTCTCCTGACAAGTCCAGAGACCTGCCAACACATCGTTTTATGTGCTGGCACACACAACTAATAATTGTAGTGTGGCTTTAGAACACATAATACATTTTTCTGAGATCAGAGTTCTGTTATTAGAGAATTGAGGCATAGCTTCACCTTTTTAATTTGAGCAGACTACCATGAACAGATATAAACATCTATGAACCAGAAAAATCTACAACACTCAAATTCTAGAAGAAAAGAAAATGAGCCTGTAACAGGCAGATTCTTTAAGACTGAGTTGATTTCATTACTATTTTTATTGACAAGACAAGACTAGTAAATGGAGGCCCTTAGATTTAAAATATGTGGCTTTTAGAGATTTTAAACTGTGTTGCATAAATTTACCCTCAATTAATTCTTACCAGGTTGGAGATGAGGTCTACCCTACAGACTAAAAGATGGCTTAAGAAGTGCAAACAAAAGATAATATTAAATGACAAATGTATGAGGTTTGGAGGCATCATTACTAGTACTATTTAATACTTCTAATAATGATCAGGAAGACAGTAAACAGCATGGTAATGAAGTCTCCAGACTAGACAGATTAGAAATTACCACACAAGCAGAAATTAACAGCAAAATGCAGTTTGGAGTCACAGGCTAAGACATGGGGAACAAAATAATCCAAAAAACTGGCCTAACATTTTCAGTAGTAGGGAAAACTGGAACTTGATAATGTAATAAAGTGGTATATGTACATATATGTATGTATTTCTATATAGAGAGCCATATATCTGCATACTATTTATATATATATTGGGACCAGATACAGGTAGGAATTCCCTGACTACAGCTGATAGGAAAACATGGACATTTTCAAGAAAGTATTTGGAAATTTCTCAAAACTGATTTTGTTCTTTAAAGAAGACATTATATAAAATCTAGTTTGCCTTTAAGATTGAAGTTATGTAGTGCAATCAGCTTCATAAAACACACTAAAATTCACCTATGGGTTTATGACAAAGGTCCCAGTTTGTGTCTGAACTCAGTTAAATTTCCAGGCTCCAGCAGTGAAACTACATGCTTATTAGTGAATTAATTTTTAGGAGTCTAACTTGAAAGATAGCTATGAATCAGAAGGAGTTCAAAGGAAAACAATGAAAAGGATAAAAAACAGAGAAAGCAGTTTGCAAAAGAGGATTAAAAAAGGAGCTGGACACATTTATGACTACTACAGGATAACTCAAAGAAAACAGTGGACCAGCCTTTGGCTTTATGAAGGAACTCTCAGTACCAGACAATCATAAAACAAGGATTTCCCGGCTAATTAAGGCCAGGGAAACTTTAAAAAAACAAAAACATCTATTTCACTGTAAGATATTCTTGACTACAAAATACAGTCCCAAGCAAAACTGAAACATTTTCAAGCATGAATCAGTCAATCCAGAGTGAATGTGTAAGATGGGACAACTGTCACTAGCACCAAGACTGACTGATTTCATAGGTCTGTCCATTAATAAATTAATTCTTGCAAAGAATTTACTTATTGAATAATATCTCTTTAATAAAAAGAATAATATTTGTCTGCCCAGTGAAATGCCTTTGCTTTTTAGTCCTTTATAATACATATTAGTCTCATTAACTCTCTGAAGTAACAAAGAGCAGTAAAACCTAATTTATTCCTAAATGTAAAGACAGAAATAGAGATATACAAGAGTTTTCCTCATGTTATAAATAACATAAGAAGGATCTAAGATAAACACAGAGCAGTATTTCAAATATTGCATGTATGCAGATACACCAACATGAAACTTGCACTGCCTGAAGCATCTGAATACAAGCAGTTTTTCTCTGTCCCCCACAACCGTTCTTGAAGCAGCTCAATTTTAACTATTTCACACTTTCTGCTTTTTTATTCACCTGTTATAAACATGACAGCTGAAAAGGTAAATGGAGAGGATTTGTTAGCTATCAGAAACAGTAATCCCACAAGTTAGTGCAGACTCCAAATCGGTGACACACTGGCATAGCAATAAATACAGAGGTAAAGTAATTCAACTCCACAGCCTAAGCAATGGCATAGTAAAATCTCACAAATGAAATTTAGTCAAATAGGAAAGCAAATCTGAAACTAGAACTGCTACCTAAGTCTGTCAGGTTTTGCAGTTAAAGCAATATAGAGGTCACCTGGCTTTTCAGAGAAGACTCCATCAAAAAAAAGAAAAAGATAAATCACATCAACTCATCCTTACATGTTGAAACAAAGCACTATGTATACCCAGTTAATTGGCACAAATACCACTCCTGAAAATCTCCCATCACCACACAATTTTCTTACATCCAGCAGACTCTTTGAAGCAGCCTGCCTCTGCCCTTTAGGGTCAGCAAAGCTAAATCATGCAGCAGTTGGGTTTGTAAACTATGTCCCAATGTTGCAATAATGCAACCACAGGAAATAGCTTTTTGTTATAATTTTACTATTTTGACTTTTTAAATCTTCCGATTTGTAAAAGCCACACAAGCAATATTATTAGAAGAGCACTCAAAGTTTAATCATTTTCTATTAAAAACAACACTAATTACAATAGCTTTTCAGCAAGTTTTCAGCAAGCTGTAATTACTCCTCTCCTCTTCTGACTAATATTGAAAAGCAATTAAAAGAAAAAGACCAAAGATCAGTTAAAGGAAAAGGTGCCTGGTGGAATCAGTAGGTACAAAACCAGATCTTTACAGGATCGCAGCAGGGGTTAGATTCACATAAAGATTTAGTGCCAGTTCCAAACATGGGACTTGAACCCACATCCCAGACTGATGTGACTGCTACACTAGTGAGCCCTGCCACTCAGGTAGACTTAACACAGGGTTTTGCCAATGAAACAGTGATAAAGCTTTGGGGCCCAAGTTGATTCACGCTCCACCAAGTACGAGCAAGTGCACAGTTTGTCCTTCCTTCCGAAACATGACTCTGCACCTGACTACATGGACATGCTCTAATTCACCTCCAGGGAACTTGCATACCAAAATCAAGGTTGTTGGTTTAGCTGGGGAGTCAAGCCACTCTGTGTTAGTCACTGCAGTGCTGAGCATCGTTAATTCTCACCCTTAATTCCCCTTCACTGTTTTAGTTATTTGTATTGGTTGCCATGAGTTCATGATTAATGTAGGCAGAGTAATCAGAAATTTCTTAGGAAAAGACCTTCAGCTGCTCTAAAGCAACAAAAGAAAAAAAATATCAAAGAGAAGCTACACTATTCCAAGAGACAAAACCATCTGTAAGCAGCATTCAGGTAATGAGGATCCTGTTCAGGTGGGGATCACTTGGTTTATTGTGGAATAACAACACAATCCCTGTAAGAGTTTTGGGAAGAAAAATATGAAACAACAATTAAAAAATTAATCCTAGTAGTCTGATGTTTCTAGCGTATTACAGAACTTTTGAGTGCAGTGCTCAATTTGAAAAGGAAACCTGACTCTGGCTTGTAAATACTGGAAACACACGGCAAATCTGGAGAAGTAATGAAAGGCTGGGCAAGAGAGGCCAGACTCAGACAGTTTGGAGTAAATGGATACCCTCACCATGCTGTAAAAGTACTTTCAACAGTGGAAAAAAAAAAACCCAAACAACAAAACAGTTTGAGACTATAGAGATTACATTTCACATTATAAAGAAACTTTATATTTATCAAAAACCTAGGTGACACCAGTGATAATCAACTATTTTCTCTTTTCCTCCTTTTTCTGTACATTAGCTTATCAGTGACTACAGTGCCAGAGTCTTTTAGATGCTTTGGCTTTTGTCATCTGGTGTTCAGCAACTATTGGACCTGAGGTTCCCAGATGATCTCAGCCCAAGTCCTTGGAGACATCCAGACCGGAACTAAGTGGTGAAATCACAGTGGGAGACAATATTCTAGAACTTCAAGGGTTACACTCTCACAAAAATTTCCAAAGAAACTGAAATGAAGTTCCATTTGCTGTGACATACTGGATTTTTTTTCTCCTGGGCAAAAAGTCTTAGGTAAAAAAAGTGTACTTTGCATGCATGTTCTCTGGTAAGTGAATTGTAAAAGGACCTGAGTCAAGGGCTCACAATCACAGAGTAACATGTCCTGAAGTACAACTCACCCTACATACATCCAGTTTTAAAACACATTAGCTTAAGCATTGTAGTTTGCACAATTTGTATATGCATCTTTTATCCTACTTTAAATCACTTCCACACCCAAAAGCTAATCAAGGGCATGACATTGTCCCATGTCTTCATAAGCACAGTCCTTTTCCCTTTAAGAAGAGAAGTGAGTATGTGTCAAAGCCACATGGCTTCTCACCTACAACAAAGTGATTTATTTCCTCAAGAAAAATAGAGCAGATAAGAAAGGATGATCTATTGCAATGTGCTCCAGCAAGCTGTTACAGCAGTGCCCCAAGTAACACGGACCTGTACTCAGTCACACCAGGTTTGTTACCGCTGCCCTCATAGATGAGCTACATCTCCACAAAGAGCATGCCTCAAATCAGGAAACACCGACACATAGCGCAGGAAGTACACCTGCTATTTCTGCCCATCTGCAATGCAGAGAACAGGACCAACCAAGACCCCCTGCTGAAATAAATCTGGCATTACAACCCAATAAGAAAAGCTTTTGACCAGATACAGCAAGCATGGGAGGAACACTGTCTGTTTGCTTTCCAGCAGCTGAGAATAATTTGGGGAAAATTCAAGGTGAATAACTTGAAAGTATTCAAGTCTGAATTAAATGGAAATAGCTCTACAAGAAGAGTTAAGAGGACCAGAGGAAATGTGAAGAGGCACCTAACATTTGAACACAAGATATTTGCTTACTTCTAAGAGTGAACCTAATCCACACGTGAGTTGTCCCTGTAAATCTGCTCCCTCTGCCATAAAAGGTGAGGTTCCACAGAAAAAAGCATTCACACATTAGATCTTCATCCCTTGAAAAGAGACATATATTGCTACCTGAATTCTTCAAGGAGACCAAGCAAAAGAAACTATTCTCTCATTTATCTCAGCAATTCCTTCCACTGCAATGACAGACAGGGTTTTTCACCTCTTTTGGTTTTACTCAATGAGAACTAATATAAAGACTAAATTGAATGGGGCTGGTGGGAGGAGAAGTTGTGGCAATGTGATGGGCAGGTGCACGTCTTATCTCCAGAAAGCTGAGTGCAAACAGCTTGATAAAGGCTGCTCACCATTGCATTGATATTCTGTCAAAATAAATAATATCTCTACCACAATAAGAAGTCAAAACCTTTTATGAATGAGACCTATCTATAAGGCCCTACACACCCTATGCAGCTCTTCTCCACATAGAGATTTATGAGCACAGGTTTGTGACTATTGATTTACTGTAGTCTTTCAATCCCAGGCTGTGAACCCATTAGCTCTGAAAAAGGAAGGACAGTGAGGCCCCATTGCTGACTGCGTGTGGGGCTTCTAAGCAATCTCTCTCTACTGCAGGCAAGCGTATTGGGATGACACAATAGATGGATTATGTCTTGGGCCCTATGCTGAGTAAATAAGTAGAAGATGTTGCCATGGAGTAGATGCCATATTTGCAAAGAGATATGAAAATCATTAATACCTATAATCTCTATGCATTTTGGGGAAAGAACTATCCGTTCCACTCAAATTTTAGACCAGAAGTTCTGCCTCAAAAAAGTCTCTTTCAAGACAAGAGATGTTTCTTGTTTATTGCTCTATCATGATGTGTTGCAGATTAAATCTGAACAGCTATTATGAATCAAGTTCATAAATCTCAGGCCATACTTGGACAGAATTACTAGGCAGAGGCATTACACCAGGTTGGGGTGAGGAAAGGGGAAAAGAAGTCTAATGAACTACAAATGCTTATTTTGTGACATTCCATTTAGTTACTTGAAAAGTAAGTAGACATCAAGCTGTGTTGATAACTGATGCATGGTTATCTGATTAGGAACAGGGCTGTAACCCTTCCCATGCAAACAAAATAAGTGCTGTAGCATGAGGTGACTACAAGTCATCCAGAGACATCCTGCCTGAATCAATCGGCAGCATCAGATGAGAAATTCTAGCCAGAAACTCACTGAAGTCCCCTCATTGTTTCTTAAAAAAGTTTAGAACTCTGTCTGCAAAGTGACTTAGCACTTTTCAGAATGAAAGCAGTTGTAGGAAATTATTTGAAATCAATTCTACAATTGCATCCACTTACAAGATACTTATTAGCTTTCTGTGACAAGAACAACTTGACCTTGAGCAGCACATGTTTTTTTTGTGACATTAGAACTATAAAAGTGTTTCTGTTTTGCCACAGGAAGGAAGCAGATCTGACAGACATTCATCCTTATATGCATCAGGTTTTGAGCTACCCAATGAAATAGCTAAGAGTTGACCGAGTTCACCTCATTGAATTTTACTTACAGCATTACAGATATTCATATAATACTGGCTATCACAGTTTGTTCCACTTTCATTCTTCCGCTCATTGTGTATTAGACACAAGTCGGTTGTAAGACAATATATAGCTAGTACTTCATATACAGGAATGCATTCTCACCAAGTGTAAATAGGCATAGCACTCTCATTTGAGAGACTTGCATGAGCACACACAAGCTGGAAATCTGGCCTATAGCCTCCAAAGCAATTGAAATACATGAGGTATCCTCTTGGCCAGACCAGGCACTTCTGAGCACCAGCAATGAAGCAGTGGTAATGAACTACAGGGTAGCAAAAAGACAGTGAGGTTGTATTTGAACCTCTTGCAGTTCCATCTACTGCAATAGTAAATCAAAAGAAATGGATTGTCTCTCTGTTCAGTGGGATTTTCCCATCATTTATCCTTTGCTTGTAAGCCATTAGTAAAATACCAATCAACCCATATTAATTTTTCTCTTTTTGAATCTTTTGGTTTTGGGGGGGTTTGTTTGTTTAAGAACAGCTTCTGTGTTTTTTCTGCATCTCTGAGTCTAGCATCCCCCAGCCTTCTATGAATTCTTGAAAAGGAGTCTCTATCCACAGGAAACTAAAACAGAAGGGAAAAAATAGATTATATTATGAGATTGATCAGGCCAATGAGTTCCACAGACTTCTCACCGCCTGGGCAGAGCAAGATGGTAGAATTTCAGGGTCTCAACAACTTTGGGTTACCAGGATGGGCATAGAGGCCTGGAGTAGCCAAAGGTAAAAAACCATAGGTAAAAAACATGAGAAACATTTATTGGCAAGAAGATTGCATGGTGACCTATGGATTTCTCGAAGTACCACTCTTGGAAAAACATGCCACAGGAATCAGCTACAAATCTCCAGCCCAAGACTGGAGAAGCAGGCATTTAAATGTTAGCAAAAATAAAAAACATTTCC
This sequence comes from Aquila spilogaster, assembly GCA_024606505.1. Classification (NCBI taxonomy): domain Eukaryota; kingdom Metazoa; phylum Chordata; class Aves; order Accipitriformes; family Accipitridae; genus Aquila; species Aquila spilogaster. Next base: position 41,629,431 of record JANHGO010000012.1, read on the forward strand.
TGCTGTGCTAAGAAAGTGCACCCCCTACCCCATGCAAGTTCCTCCTCGCATCTTTCTGCCAACCCTGTTAATTACCAGCTGAGAGCAGAGGCAAGACAACTCCAGTGGGGGATGTCCTTCAATTATTAGAGGTTGGGCTCCTCCGAGTTTCCTATTACCAAGGACTCTGCCTTTCTTGCTTTATTTCTTCCTACCTAACTACCCTGTTCTAATTTATAGCTTTGCAGTAGCAACACTGTAGTTAAAACCGAAATGGCATTTCCACTCTAAACCTCTATTTTATTCCTTTCATTTGAGTTCATTACTTCAGTTACCATAAAAATGTGCTTTCTGGCAATCCCTGTGCTCCTTCTCCCCCTCCACCTCCGCAAAAAATATGTCATTCCCCAAGGACACTGGATGGCTGATCCTGTGCTCTCTTTCATAGCCCATAGATTTGTCTTCGATGACAGCTTCTGGAGGTAAAAGCCCACAAGGATACTGTTGTAGTGTTTGCCTAGGGGAGGATTTGAGTTTTCAGAGAATGTAAAGGAACGTATATTTGCCCTATATACATGGTAGAAGTAAAGAGGAGGGGCTTTGACCTCTGCCCTGACAGCACTTCTCTGCTTCTGTTTCGAGGTTTCTTAGATCCCCAAAGGACCTGTTTGCAAATTTTACAAGAGATATGCATCAAAAGTCAAGGTGTATGACAGTTACACTAGAAGTCACACAGCTGACAGTTTCAGGCTGTACTTACTTCACAGTCTCCTTAGAGAGCAAGAGGGTAGCTTTAGTCACAGCACTATTACCTTAAAAAGAAAGCAAAACAAGCCCACAAGTCTAAGACCTGTAAGTTCCTCAAGTCCATTCATCTATTTGATTAAAGATCATTGAAGGAAAGAGACAAGGCGGTGCAAGCTTTGTTTCTATAAAACCATGTGGTCCATCAAGAGACTTGTGGGAGCAATGAACAAGGGCTATTGAAAGTTCAAAGGGCTAATTGCCCCACCTTGAGTTACAGTGATGGGAACTTGTCAACTTTATTAACAGGTTCTATTTTGCATAAGCATTCAATCCTATTTCATAGTTTCCCCAGTATCATTTTAGATACCAAACCCACATTTTCTTATTAATCCAAAAACATAGCTCCATCCTAGCTACTATGAAGAAAATTAACTCTACCCCAGCCAAAACAGCACATGGGGTCTGGTTACTTCAGTGATCAAGCAATGTGGACATTGCTACCTCTGCTTTTGGAGCTGGACAGAAACTAGCTTATGAAAAAACACTCTGAGGTAAAGGTCTGGGTCCTTGCATTAACACTATAAAACATTGGAGGCTTCTGCTAGGTGGATGATGTTATTTTTCTCACAGTTTTTTTCTGTTTGATATTTATAAAAAAAAAATTATTTGGTACAGGAGAGAAGATGGAAATAGGAGTGTTAGTGAGAAGGCCAAGAGCCTGACAGCAGGAAGGAAAACCAGACTAACAACTGGTGGAAACAAATTGTGAATATTAAAGAAGCTTGTTACCTTGGTAATTTAGCAGTGCAGAGATGGGAATAAAAGTAGCTTGCAAATATGAACAGGTCAAGTCAAATCTGAAGCAAGAGAAACCTGTTCATAAATGCAGCGTACCCCAGGGGAGCCTAACAATCTCTGTTAAGAAAACAGTTAATAAAAATCCTAGGCAGCACAAGTCCAGGACTAACATGATATATGAGAAGTTTCCCTCCTGCAGCTACAGTGCCATCTCTGCGGCAGAAGAACTTGTTAAACATTTTAAGTGCCTGGTGCTGCTGGGTGGGTATGTGGTGCCTACCGTTTGCCCGTAGTAAGTTTTCCTTTTATGTCAAGCTGAGGCAAAGGACCTTTAAATCTCCAGGTGTCAGGTTTGCTCTTGGGTTCCTTTCAAAGATATTTATTAGGTCTTTTCCATTACAGAATACAGACAGAACACTTCCTTTTTTTTTTTTTTCCTTTCTTCATTTTCCACATTATTTCTTTAATTCTCATCCCTCCTCACTGTCTTACAGCATGGGTAAATTAGTATTTCACTCTCTAGTGAAGATCTAGTTAGTTCAGACACTTAAGGGAGTGACAGCCTTAAGATTATCCTGGAACTGAAGTCTTCCATGGAAAAATCATTCATGGCTCAGAAAATTGCAGGTCAATTGTATTCAGTAAATTAGACTGTTTTACACTGATTCTTACCTGGCAACAATACCACTAGCAGAGAATCTAATCAGAGGTGTTTTGTTGTCTCTATTCTGCTTTTGCTGTCATGTTGTGTTCTGCTTCTATCATGAATAAATGAAATGTGTGACTGAGCCATTCAAGTAGCGGAAGTAATAGATTCTCACTAGAACTAGGAACATTTTGTGAAAGTTTCACTAACGGATGTAAGCTTGATTTTTTCCTTGAAGGATGTTTGTCTGCAGATTTTTAAGAGATTCTGACACTGCCTCTTACTTCCAGTTGTTACAACCTGTTTCAGAACAAAAACCAAACACCTTTGAACTACAGAAGATTCTGGGCTGCAGAAATGTTCCTAACTGTCACTGCAGTGTAACAGCTAACATCAGGACAGGCAGCAGTGAGACTAGCTACTGCTTCTCTTGTGTGTTACCCAAGCTAGACACCTCAGAACCTTTCCTTGGAGTGTAGTGGAAAGAAAATATTTTCCTTTAATTTATTTGAAAGTTTCATGGTTTAACCCCAGCCAGCAACTAAGCACCATGAAGCTGCTCACTCACTTCCCCCACCCACCCAGTGGGATGGGGGAGAGAATCAGGAAAAAAAGTAAAACTCATGAGTTGAGATAAGAACGGTTTAATAGAACAGAAAAGAAGAAACTAATAATGATAACACTAATAAAATGACAGCAGTAATAATAAAAGGTTTGGAATACACAAGTGATGCAGAGTGCAATTGCTCACCACCTGCTGATTGACATCCAGTTAGTTCCTGAGCAGCGATCCCCCCGCCCCCACTCCCCCCAGTTCCTATACTAGATGTGACATCACATGGTATGGAATACACCGTTGGCCACTTTGGGTCAGCTGCCCTGGCTGTGTCCCCTCCCAACTTCATGTGCCCCTCCAGCTTTCTCGCTGGCTGGGCATGAGAAGCTGAAAAACCCTTTACTTTAGACTAAACACTACTTAACAACAACTGAAAACATCAGTGTCACCAACATTCTTCTCATACTGAACTCAAAACACAGCACTGTACCAGCTACTAGGAAGACAATTAACTCTATCCCAACTAAAACCAGGACAGAAAGGAGAGGCTATTTTTACAAAACACCCTAAAACTATGCTCTGGAATATATTTATTCTACTTCACACAACTTTGAGATGGAAATGTGTTTTAATCAAGTCCCTGTGGAAAGACTATTTCCTCTACTGAACAGGATGGGAAGATCAATGTCCCATTTCCATTCTTACAGCCAAAAGACACTGAGTTGATTAGATTCCCTTGTAGACCCTGGTAAAGCTGAAGAAAAACAGTATCTCCTGTTAATTTGGAGATGCTAGAGGCTATATCATCTGTGATGGACAAAGGATGGTCTCAGAAGCTCTGATTGCAAAATTTGCAACTTGCATCATTACATTCATGTTTGGTTTTGCCCTTCAAAATCCCAAGAACAACAAGAAAAAAGGTGCCCTGAAGACACCAGTTAAGCATCATAAAACATCATCTATAATTTAAGTCATTAATAGGTATCTCCTTTATGCTGTAATTATTTATTGATTTTTATATAGTATGACCATTATGCACAGCACTCGCTGAACTGATGCAGTAGTCAGCAAATTTTAAGATCCTCTTACCTAACCTATTTTCATCAGCAGAAGCCAATTGTATAGCAACAATGAGATTCTAAATTGTTATAAATGAAAATAAAAGAAAGAGGAAGAGTGGGCAGAAATAATTGGTAGAACATGGTGTTGGTTTTCCCCTGCACTCTGAAAAAGCATGTGTGAGCCAAGCCCTGCCAACAAGCTTCCATAATATTTCTGTTTCTTTATAATTGCTCCAATTTCCCAATAGTCCATCCAATCTTATATCCTATTGCACAGAATGGCCATTACACAGATACATCAGAGGACAATTCAAAAATCTGTGTAATGGAGATAATCAGTTCGAGGCAGCTTTTCTTCTTGCTCAAAGGCAGCTAGCACCGAGAAGCAGCAATTTTTTTAGTCCCACAGGCTCAAGATGTGAAGTACAGCCTGGAAAAGGAAGACAATCTGATTTACCTACTAGTTTGTGGCGTACATAGGTTACCACTGGCTGAGTGCCATTCATCATTTGAGTTTGACTCCAAGATTTTCACCAATTCTTGCTTCATATCCCATTTCTGCCATGACACCCACTATGCCATCAAAACAAACAAACAAACAAAAACTTGGATTGATATTTGAAGAGCTGGCACTTTTAAAAATAAATTATGACAAATAGCACAATTTTGAAGGTTTGGGGGTTTTTTGGTGGGGGGCAGGGTGACATTAGTGCAACCACTTTTCTCCACTGGGCGGGAGATCATGCAGTATTTCAAGTATGTATGCACACAAAGGTGCAGAAGAATTTTATGGATTGTTGAGCCACTCAATCACTCACTTGCCCCCTGGTGGGATGGGGGACAGAATCAGAAGAGTAAAAGTGAGAAAACTCATGGAATGAGATAAAGACAGTTTAATAAGTAAAGCAAAAGCCATGTGCACAACAAAGCACAGCAAGGAATTCATTCACTGCTTCCCACTGGCAGGCAGGTGTTCAGCCATCTCCAGGAAAGCAGGGCTCCATCACATGTAACAGTTACTTGGGAAGACAAATGCCATCACTCTGAACATCCCCCCCTCCCTTCTTCTTCCCCCAGCTTTATATACTGAACATGATGTCATATGGCATGGAATATCCCTCTGGTCAGTTGGGGTCAACTGCCCCGGCTGTGTCCTCTCCCAACTTCTGGTGCACCCCACAGCCTACTCACTGGTGGGGTGGGTTGAGAAGCAGAAAAGGCCTGGGCTCTGTGTAAGCACTGCTCAGCAATAACAAAAACATTCCTGTGTTATGAGACTGTTTTCAGGACAAATCCAAAACATAGCCCCATACTAGCTACTACGAAGAGAATTAACTCTACCCCAGCCAAAACCAGCACACCCCAGCAAACATTTTGCAACAACACATTGTTGTCCTCCAGTGTCCTGCAGAACAAGTCTCACAGGTGACTGCAGCCAAACAAAATCCCTCCCTGCCCCAAGACAAACAAAAGTCTGCCGGAATGGCACTGGGCAAGGAGTATTATTAGCTCAAGACCACGCTATCACCAAAACCTCCACACAACTTCTGTGTCAGTTAGTTGGCTCACCACTTTGGGGATTTGCTGGCTGGGACTCCTGCCACTTTGTTGAATTTTACATAAGAAGTTTGCAAGGATCTTTCCAGCTGGGAAAGAAGAAAGAAAACAAACCTAAAACCTCTAGACTTCATGTAGGGAAAGTTTATGCTTTGACTTTAGTAAACAATCATGTTTAAAATGACTGGTTCTCTGTTAGGTACGCAGGACAAAAGGGCTTTGCCTGCCACCCTCTGGCTCAGGGTATCCCTGCCTTGCCTTTGAGTCAGAGCAAAGATGGAGAAGGAGTTTTTGTTCAGAGAAGTAACCTCAGACACTTGTAAGACAACAATCCTGCAGGTTTGGAGGAAACTCTCAGCTTAGTACTGGTGTTTTTTAATGTAATTGCAACAGAAAGTCTGGGTTATCCCCTAACAAGCCCTGCTAGCAGAGCTCACAAAGGAGCTTTCCATGAAAGAAAAAAGAAAAAAAAAAAAGATGCTTCCTGCTCTGAAACAAGATACCCTTTTCTGATCCGTTGATCAAAGACCTTGCACTCTTCATTTGAAGTCCATGGTAAAACAACACTAAAAATTGAGAAAAAGGTAAAAAAAAAATGTATTTACAGCTTTTCATTAAATAAAAAGTTAAAAATAAATCATTCTGTCCTTTTTCCTTCCTTGCCAATATCGTTTCTAATGCTAATGTGTCCCTATTTCCTGACTGACTTCTTTAGGGGAAAAAAACAAGGAATGTACACATTCAAGTAATAGGATGCCTTTGTCAGTTCATTCAAAATGTGCTTTTCTATTAACCAGCCAGGCCTTTTCCTTCCCACCACTGGAATGCCTGATTTTACTCAAACTGCTACTGTCTATACACGAACAAGTAAGTGATAATGCTCCTTCCTTTTAAGAACAGTGCCTACCCACTGGCTCACAAGGGACTTACTTCCACAGCAAAAGCAGCAGTGCAACAATATTATAATGTACGCCACATCATTATTCAAAATGTTGCAGTGTCCCCATCATTTCCATGTTCCTATGGAAGCATACTACAATCTTTCTCCTCCTACATAAGACTGTAAAACAAGATAAGGTTACTGTAATCCTTTTCTTCCCATGTCACACAAACACTGTAATCTCCTTGCTATGTCAGAAGCAAATTTCTATCTGTAAATATCAAGTCTAACTTATGTTGCAGCAGCCTTCATTGTATTGGTAAATAGTTATGTAAGCTACTTTATATATATATATATATATATATTTAAGTACAAACACACTGATGGAAGATTGAAGTTCTAGGCTATAATTCAATCTTTGGCTTCTTGCATTTATAAACCACTCAGAAGCACACTCCCTTTTTATGAAATTCAGGAATTAATTAGTCTGGTATACCACCACCTGACATGCTTGAGTGTCTATGCTAGTTTTGACTTCAGAAGCATCTGAGCATTTGAATGCTTTCAGAGCCCCTTGTGAAGATATTTAAATGCTCTGAACATATAAAAGCAAACAGCTAAGCAAGTTAAGTGGAGGAACAGGAGGCTGCCCAACACCCCAGCAGCAGCAGCACCACAGATCCTAACATTCTCTGGAATCAGAGAAAAGACATGGGTCTGGGACAGAACTCAGGTCAGCAGATAGCACAGGCCCTTAGCTGAATTACAGCCTTGACTGTGGCCTCAGAGAAGGCTGAACCTTTGGTCTCTGACATTTTTATTATTATCATTATTATTAAATGGAGCCAACACATCTCAAGCTTTTTTATGAATTGAAGCCTGCAGGGGTGGTTCAAATGTCAGGCTGCAACAAAAGGATGTGATTACATGACACAGTGAGCAACAAACCCTTCTCTTATGATCTTGGAAGGAAAAGCAGAGTAATAGATACTCACTTTCTAGGCAATAGTAAGATTGTAGTCCAAGGCACAAAAAGCTTTGTGAGAAACTACTCATGTTTTGCAAAACAAAGGGGTAGTATCCATAAACAGGTCTCAGTATTGCGGAAACATTGGGTATTCTTCCCAAGTACCTTCAACCTGCAGCACAGTGCAAGGAAATATTAACCTCATTGAACCAAAGTACTAACAGGAGACTAGAAAAGTGAAAGTTAACTGTTTCCCCTGTTTTCTAATTTGATATTGTTCCATTATTTGTCTTGTATTATTAAAAATATCTGCTTGTACAAGTAGCTATCACAGTCACAAGGAAGTTGGGAATTAGGACAGAGAGGCTGTCAGAACACAAGCTTAGCAGTTGTGTTGGGTTTGAGGAGATACCTGTAACTTGGAAACATTTGTGTGGGAGAGCTGCATTTGCAAACTACTCATGTTGTACTGAGGATTATTAGAAGATGTAATTCTGCAGAGAGTCTTCATCTTTCTCTAGACTTCCACTTCATCATGACTAATCTTGAAGGAATATTAATAATACATGTCTTAGGACTTTTCCTAGTAAAAAAGATCAAGTTTCAACAGAAGTTTTGCAGCCCAAGTGCACTTTTCATATCAGACTGATTTGGAGGCAGAGAGTAGAGGGAAGAGACAGTATTATGTGAATGGAGGACAGCTTCCAAAGTACAGCAGAGGAAGAAATAGTATCTCAAATGAAAAGCCAAGGCCTAGAAATAATAAATATAGTCTTAATAAATTTACACATAAGCTCCATTTCCTGCCAATCCCTGCAGCCTCAATACTACCACTTTAACAGATGTGAGAAATGTCCATATAACACCCCACTTCCACAATGGACATTATATTAGACTCAAGGAGGAAAAAAAAAAATACTTGTAACTGTAACAACAGATAACAACTGCCTTGTAAGAACTGCTGAAAGAACAGAGGACTGTCTGTACACACGAAAGGACACAGCAGGTTAAATATTTTCATAACATATAGGATGATGAAGAGGAACGAAGCAGAGAAAACACATGTGGATTCCAGCAAGTAGTGCTAAATCCAGTGAATAACCATCTGGTATATGGAATTCAATTTCTGTTAGCAAAAAAAGCACAGGAGAGGGGACCACACTTTCCCTGAAATGAGGCTACTATAGAGAAGAATTGCTAGACTGTGAAATTGGACAAATTTCCAGCTACTATAAGACTTTTAAATGCCATCTAGTGTCAGTAAAATACAGAATAATCTGGCGATGGATGGCAACCCAATAAAATTAGTACAAGTTTCCCTATTAGCTTCAACAAGGTAGAGTTTTTATCTGTGGAATAACGACATCTAATAGGACTACACTGAAAGACATACATATGTTCATAACAGAACTGAACATGTCAATTTGCAGTCAGCAAAAGTACGCCTGAGACACTGCACATTCAAGTTCAGATTCAACCTTTAAGGCAGCTTTACCTCAAGGGTTATAACTAAACTCTTTTATACAACTTCTTCTTTGGGTATGACAACATTCCATATAAAGACAAGACCTGAATGTGCACCAGCTTTCTCCTTCCCCACCAAAACCCATACCCTGGAACCCAAAAAGAGATCCAGCAGTGGGACCAGATGGAAGTCACAAGGTGTTTCAACTGGGTCCCCATGCTGCAACATGCACTGTCAATTCAACGAAATGCAACAAAATTAGATGATTCCTTGTTCACCAGAAAAAGCAAGACTTCATAAATCTGGTCCAGTTGTACTACTCAGAGAAGAAAGGTACTGGGGATCCAGTTTTTTGTGGATGTTTCTGGAGGGCGATTTCTGTAGGTGTTTTTTGTAAGCTGAGGTTTCAGTTTCTTTAAGCAATCCTTGTTTATTCAAAAAAAAGCTGCAGTGCATGCACTTCACTTCCCAGGGAAAAGGTGAGGGAGCACAAACAATAGATCAGGGTGCTTACGGCTCAGTGTCTCAGATAACAGGTTCAATACACAGATCTATAATCAGTCAACTAAAACAGAGCACGGAGAAGAACAGATACCTCATCTTCTGTCCTACAGCTTTGTTTGTTCTTATGGAAGATTGTCTATTTTTTTGCTGGTATGTTTTCAGGAATTTACTCTTTACTTTATCAATTTTTTCAAAAGTTTATCTTCAAATACTTAAAACTGAAAAGATATCCTTTATGCAATTCATCATCCTTACTCTCAGCTCAAGGGCAAACTTATTTAGAAAGACTGCTGCTTACAGGGTTTGAAACAACTGATATAAAAAAAAAAAAAAGGATCATTCATTATTCAAATACACTTTTCAGACGGCAAGGTTTTCATTCCTTTCCTCTGGTTTTGTACAGCCATTTATTCCTGTGCTGGAATACATGCTGCAGAGGATGCAGGGCAAGGAAATATTAGACCTGGGCTATTTTGCTCTTGGAAAAGAGAACAAAATCAGATTGTGTTGAAGAAGAGATGCTTCTTACATATTATCAGAATGTAATTCTGTGTTAAACAGATCTTAACTAGCTAATTCCACACAACTTCAGTAAAATTAAGGCAACAAGAAGTGTGGCAATTTTGGAAATGCAGTTTTGTTTGCTCTGTTGTAAGATGACACAGAGCTTTCCCAACATGCCAAGCAGTTTCTCTGAACTTTGCTCTTTGGGTAGCAGTTTTTGGGGAGGGGAAAAGAAAAAAAATGAAAAAAAAAATCCTGTTGTCAGGTAAAAGAATCCTATCCAGCTCTTAGCAAAGTGTTTTTATCTTCCCTTCTGGCAGATCTGTCTAATGTGTTTTACAGTGTTACTCCATATCATTCAAACAAATCCCAGGGAAGTAAATGGTACTTTCATCTTTATTTTTACCATCCAAAGATGATTAATGGGCCTAGCTGACTTCTTGTTCCCCCACTCTCTGCCCTTCTCTCATTTTAAGAAGCTTGTGTAAAAGGAAAGTTTTTTTCTGGTAGGTAGATTTCAGCACCTCAACATACTACATTTAATTTGAATTTTCTAACAAGCATTCTTTGTTATGACAGGTCATTCAAATAAACAATCTGCCCTGACATAGCATCACCACATCTTTTATTACTTCTCCACTCTGTTATTGTTAAGATGTTGCTGCTACTACTGAACTAAAAGAACATGAAGACAGTACCTGTGATCTAAGAGCCACAGAACTTAATTACAGAGCCTATAGTCCAACATACACTTTGAAAGGTGCAACTTTGCTTTTCTCACTGTTCACAGCTCTTCCCCCCCTCCTTGCAGTGCACGAGCAGCCTCCTTCCTGTGACCTGGTCAGGGAAAGGGTATGGTTGAAACCTCTGCTAGAAAGGGCATTTGGGCTGTGAATAAGTCATCTGTAGTGGGAAGAGGGTCAGGTCCGCCCTACTGAGAGCAGGAACACAAGCTTAACATGTTCCTCAAAGTACCAGCTGAGAAACCAGGGCTTCTTAATGCCATCACATCATCCCCACTCCATGTTTTCATTAGTAAGTCGGACAATGGGGTTCTTTTAAAGCAGTATGTCCTACACAGTCAATTTACAGTGCAGCTAGAGCAGAACATATACATCCAGATGATAACACTTCTAGCAGGATATGATATCAAAAAGTCACTTCTCGTAAAGCAAAACGATCAGCAGTTGAGCTACTTAAGAAAAGACATATCACTCTTTCCCTACCCCAAAAGAGCTCAGTTTTACTGATTTTGAGAACCACGATGCTATTTCAATGACGTATATCTTGTACTATAAGGAAAAGAGCTAACTGAAAACAAAAATAAACTCACTGGTAAATTACATTTCTGTACAGGTTCCCATGGAAAGAAAGCACTGCAGAAAAACTGAAACAACAGGTAAGCCAAGATCCCAGCAGCATCCAGCTCCACGCATCTGTTAATGTAATGGAAAAAGGGCTCCTTTCCTAAGGTGGATAAGGATGTGACAGGTTAGGAAGAATGACAAAGCAGAAAGCTCTTAAAATCCCTCTGTTTGTTCTCATCATCTTCACCCAAATCAGAAAGGAAAAGTGTGTTAGCAAAGCACTGCACTGTATGGCTGTCTCATCTTGTAGGCAGCAAAGCTATTTGAAATGGCACTTGCTTCTGCCACCTCACCTTCAGTTTCTGTAGGGCTACAGTTGTGGCAGTTATAGACTTGCACTAAGTGCGATTCAAATGGGCCCAGAATTTCTCCTATTCACACCATCTTTACTCTCCAGTTGGAGAATTATTACCCTTGTCAGCCTTTTGATTACCTCCAGCAGCTCATGGTGGGACTTCTCCCCTCCCCAACAATTCCTACTGAGCCACAAGCAGAACTTGAGATTCTCCAATGGACACAGCAGTTACGCCTACCATGCAACCATGAGATTGATTGCTCAAAGCTACAGTAATATCAAGGAACATAAGCTAATTAAGTGAAGAAATTGTGTGTTTGCAGTCAGCAGAAGTGCTTCTCCGAAGTTTTCTGAGAGGAAGGCTTTTCCCTAGGAGAGTGAAGAGTCAGTGAGAGGCTGTGACATCTTTACTCCATTTTGGATGATTCCTTGCTCAAAAGAACTCACAGTAACATCTTTCAAATAGTTAGAAAACTCACCATGACAGACAGGGGTGTGAAAATCTGGTCTGCAAGAGGTCTAGGGGAAGAAATGAAGGGCTACACAATTTCTTCCCTGCTGCAATGCAGTAAACTGACAGAAGTGACACTTCTGTGACTCTCTTACAGTATATGCTATATTTAGTTGTAAGATTAACAGCAATTATGTATTTATTTTATATATGTTTGTGTAACACAAAGTACTCAATACAAAAGGCACACATCAGAAGAGCACAGCTGAAGCAATTAAGAAAGCAGCAGTTAAGCAACAGAAATTTTCTCCATCTCAAATCTCTTTCTTCACATCATATAGGAAAAAAACAAAAGCTTAAACAGTTTGAAGACAAATTGCAGGTGGGAAGGTAAGGAGGGATTATTTTTATTCATTTTTGACTAATCAAAACATTTTTGCAGGAGAACTGGAAAGCCATATTTTGATTTTTACTTCCCCAGTCTGTATCAATATATCTAAAACCAAAACATTCAAATTGCAGCCAAAAGAAAATAAAACGCCATTTGGGAAACATTGAAATAGAATGTTGCAACATCAGATTGTTTTTATTTCTTTTCTTCTGAAGTGATACACCAGTGAATCAACACAATATCACAGAGCATTTCACTGTAGACAGAGCTGCACAGGCTGAGCCAGGACTCCATGAAAGTTTCTCTGATGAAAAGCTAAGTCAAAGGATTCCTGCCTGACTGGACTTTTTGTTTTTCTTTTTAAAAAAAAACCAACCAAACACAACAACATTTTGATGTTCCATCTGGTAAATGTCTCTCACCAGGAAGCAACATTCTGCACAGAAGAGCGGGAAGATTACATATTTAGCATCTGAAACACAGGAAAAGAACCACCTTTCTGTTCAATATTATAACTAAGAGCGAGAGTGCTATTGGCTTCAGTAGAGCTTGGAATAATTTATATGAAGTGATCGACAACTCTTTTAGTGACAACATTTAAAAAAACTCTAAACTTATTCAAAGCTACAGTTCTAACCACCCTCCCAGCCATGGGACTACTCTAGCAAGATTGTTTTAAACAAATGGCAATAACCCAGCTACGCAAACAATAGCTGAGAACTACCTATGTTGTACAGGTTGCAACACAATCATCTATCTTCCCTCTGCTGAAAACACAGCAATGACTATATAGCACTCATTTAAGGTATTTGAATTGCAGAGAGATGTTACACATCAAAGTAATCAAAGGCAGTTTATGTAATGAAATTCACACAGAATGGAACATTTCCCAAAGAAACATTTCATTTGCATGTAGTATAGCTATTTTAAGTTAATTTTGCCATTACATCATGATAACAACACTTGTTGACATTTACAGCATTTCAGTGACAAGCCTTCTTGCATTGTGATGAGTTCATTTTTTTCTATAAGCAATAATTATAATTTCATTTCATAAAGAAAAAAAACCAAAATGCTAAACACACAGCTATTCTCACTGCTGTATTCAAGATAAATTGACTGTCTGAGCAAATATGCCATAGGACACAACCTTCAGGAGCTTGAGAAGTCAATAAGAGGAGGCATTTTGAAAGATAGCTCTGCATAGCTGCACATACAGGGAAACTGTGAATTCAGACAAATACCACCATCATCTGTCATTTGACAGAAATGCTTGCTTTGTTCCTTGTGAGTTATCTCAGAAATATTATTGTAAGCCATGTATATTCTTTACTGCAGATGCAGAGGCCAAAAAGCCAGAGCCATTGAGGGCTAGCAAACATGAAGGGGGAAAGGCACCCCAAATCAGCAATCAGCTGTCTTAAGAAAGCCAAGGCAGTAAGAGCAAGCTCCAGACAGAGGAAGAGGAAAGGGGAAACCAGTATCCATAGATCATTGGCACTTCCTCCTGCCCTGGCCACTATCTCCTGGCTCAACACAAAGGAAAGGCTGCCAAGTGTCAGTCACAGGACCGAGAGCTTCTTCCTTTGTATTCAGGGAACATAACGGTATAGGGGATCCAGGAGAAATCTACACTGGAACTTGGGCAGAAAAGTAGTATTCCCAGTCTTTTCCCTTTGGAGTTTCATTCAAAATAGGAAGAGTCTGATGTACGCATATGTAAACATAACCACAGAAAGATACAAAGATAGCAAGACATTGTCTTTTAAGTTTTCCAGGAACACACATCCCTTACCTTTCTCTGCTGCAGCATGAAAGAGTAACTAGTCCAATTAAGCCTTGGGCTGAAACATAACTCCTGAAACATTTTCATTTATACCAGTTGATGAGAAGCCTTATCAAGGTACACGCACATAGATCTCTCCTTCCCTCAGAAGTTCCCTTTCCTAATGCTCATTAATTTACTTTTTATATTAAACTCTCATCAGTTACAACATCCACTGAGCAGTTTCAAGATTGAAACAAAGTCCTTAGTCTACAGAGCACGTGGGAAAATAACATACTACTTGCACTGCAAAAGAAAATTACATTCTTGCTCTCATCTGAGTCTTTCAATTGTACTCTGTCTTAAGGCACTAGTCAATTTAACAGAGGCAGAAATCTTAATTTACATGGAGAAGTGTAAATCAATGTGTTGGCAGATATGGATATGGATGTACATAGATTAAACCATGACCAGGAACAGCCCTCAGCTAGGATGTCTGCTGGCAAAATTGGGTAAGATCTCATGAATTATCTGGCTTTACGGTGTTTAACTCAAATCAGTAAATATTTATACCTCCATTTCATCAAATTAATTTGCTGGTGAGGAAAAGCATAACTGTCATGGAGTATTTGGTTATCCAAAGTTTCTACACTGAAGGCAGACCCAATTTGTGAGAAATTGCCCAAGTTCCCCAAACACAGCCAGAAGCCCCCATGTTTACAGATCACTTGACAAGCTGCCAAACATGTTAGTGATTTTCTAATGATTTATAATTCCTTCCAGGAGATATTTAGCCATTTAATTGGCATAACAAAAGCAAGCTATCAGTTACCATGCTTATCAAATGTCAGTTCATACTTTGTTGTAATTGATATCTAATCAACATGCAATCACATGTTGCTTGATACCAATTAAATGCCTAAACAGTCCTTTCAACATTATTACCCTAATAAGATGGTAATTGTGTGCTCAACATTTTAGTAATATTTGAGATAACACCCTGCAGACCATATGTAGTGTCTTTATACCTGCAGAAGCTCAGTATGCTGTTAATTACTAATAACTGCCTTAATACATCTAAGCAAACCACTTATGAAATGATTGTTATAAATAACAAATAAGATGAGTTTATTTGAAAAACTTGTCATTTACACTTAAGAAAAGGGAACTTGCATGAAATGTACACAATGATTGGCTTTGACCAACAATTTCCTTCCTAAATAAGAGAAGGGCCAGTAGCTTGTATGCCTGGAAGTAGTTGCAAAAACACTGTTGTATATTAAAAAAAAGCAAAAGTTGTGCAAGTCTACAGCACCTGCTTTCAGTGTAAAAAAAAAAAATTAAGAAATAAAGGGAAGACATTTTGTCATGAAAGGAGAAAAAAAGGTAAGACATAGGGAGGAAAAATTGAAGGTCTGCAAATCTCAGCAGTCCTGGTTCCCAAGAATACCATTGTATCAAGAAAGAACAATCTGCACAAGCACTGTAAGGGAACACTGTCTCTCCCCTACCCTGAATGAAAAGCCTTACTTGTAGAGCTATTTACTATTCTTTCAAAATATCTCCCTCCTCCCCCTTCATTTTTCAGCAGGTACCATTTTGCATCTACCTCAAAATGAAAAGAAAATGAAGCTACTGAATGCAATTTTTCTTTTTTAAACAAACCGCAATAATTCCTTCCCCACCACACAGCTCTACAGTCTTGAATATAAGATATGAAGAAAAGTCCTAAGAACTTGGGACAAACTCTTCAGGCCCAGATTGCTCCCAACTCAGACTACCCAGCTTCCCACTTTATCTGTTACCTGGCTGATACTCAGCAGTGATTAGTATTGGAATAGCAGCAAGGCTAATTATGGATCACAGAAAAGATCTTTTTAGCAGAGTGTGATAGTACATCAGGAAGAAGCCAAGTATTGATCTAATTTAATGGCAAGTCCGATCACACAGTGTAAGAACAGGTCTGAATATCTGCATTGAAAACACCTTAGGTGCAACTGTTGATCCCTGCCCTACATTTAAGTCTAAAATGCAGCCTTTCTGTAAGCCACTCTCCTCCAGACAGGAAAGCCTGCTTTGTAGTGCATCATGCATCTTTTTGAAAGGGCTTGTTCAGGTGAACAGAAGAAGTTTTCTAGGAGGGGGAAAGTTTAGCAACTCTCAACTTTGAAGGAGGCTTCCTGCAGCTTTAAGACATACTGTCCAAATAACAACCCAGAGTAACCTCTCTTGCTTCTTAACTGAAATGGGTTGAAAATACACAATCAAAAAAGCCCTTAGACTGAACAGGAAAAGGGAACAAAATCAGAACAGCTTTGGATTAAAAACAAACTCACTATTTTGCCTAGGAAAAGACTGGAATATGTTCATGTTTACTGAATGCATTTTAACCCCTTCTTGCAGGGCTGAGTAATCCTGTGTCAGAGGTTTTCTATGGAGAAGAAAACTTATGGCAAAACTGCTTTCTAAATGATGCATTCCATCTCTGCTTTGTTATTAAAAAAAATAAATCTGTTTGTTCATATCCTTTCCCATTTTGATCATTAATAGCACCTGAGTAGCTGCAGGATGAATTGCCATTTTAGTAGAGTGCTACAGTTCAGATCCTTGACTTAGTCCAACAAGACTATTAGTAGGTGATCAATAGACCATTTACTTGAAAGACAGGAGGACAAATGGTTGATTTATCCTCTCCCCAGCTGGCTACTAATTTCCTCAAGCAATCATGAAATTACTGTAGCCATGAAGTCAGTAGCCACTATTTCTTCTCCAGGCTGGAGTTTTAATTGAGAAGGGAACATTGAGAGTCTTTGGGAGACTCAAAGGAAAGCAGTGAACACCACAGGCCTCAGCCAGCTTGACAAATTACTCCACAAGTCACCTGAAACTGTTGAACAGCAAGCAGTTCCCTCACCAATCACATGACCTGAAGCCACCTAAAGCCCCAAATGGTGGTTTTGGGAATGACAAAGAGAAGAGTATCCAGGAAACACACAGATGGTCAAAGTGCAACTGTCTTTTTTGGCTTCCAGCCATGACGTAAATCCCTTATGCCATCCCCAATACCATCCCTTAAAAGGGACCGAAACATCTCTGATAGTTGTGAAGAGTTTTTGCCTGGAAAGTCATGCAAAAACATTTTCGACTGAATTCATTTTGGCATGTGGTTGCTACAAATGTGATTAGTGAACATGTGCTCACTTGCAACAAATGTGCATGCTGAAGTTTATTTAGTACAAAATCTGGTGGAAAGCAAGTATTAACCTAAGATTCCAGGAATATTCCCATTTCAAAGCTACTTTCCAGAAGCAGCTGGAATTTCAAGTCACAATGCTGTGATTGCCCCTTAATGGTTTAACACTGCTATAGAAATTCTTGATTAATTCTAAAAATCTTGTCACGGTCCACTCGGTGGACTCGTGATGGTTCGTTTGCTACGATCTCGAAAGTGCAAAATTAAGGTGACCAAC
>JANHGO010000012.1:41646933-41714104 GCA_024606505.1 Aquila spilogaster
TAATTCACTCATGCGACCAGAAGGGGGGGTAGGTCCACGGTCCACCCCTCCCTGACCTCACTTAAGGGCTGGAAGCCAAAAAAGAAGCATCTCTACTTGGAGATTACCTCCTTCAGAGTGCCTGGTGAGCCCCGATCCTCAGAAAAGGGTAAGTTATTCCTTCTTTAGTTCTGGATTGTGACTGCTACCTTTCTTGGGTGATCTGAAATTGATTTAAAGCAACTATATCTGCCGCCTCCCATCCTTACAGATAGGAAGCAGAAGGATTTCAAAGCATAGTTCTAGGGTGTTTTTGTAAAAATAACAACCCCTTTCAAATAAATTAAAGGAAAAATAAATTTGTCCACTACACTCCAAGGCAAGTTCAAAAGTCTCAAACTTGAGAAACACTAGGGAATCAGCCACCAGATTCCTTGGTGCCTGCCTGGATATTTGCTGTAATGTTGCAATGGCGTTTATGAACATTTCTGCAGCACAGAGTCCCCCACAGTTAAAAGCTGCCTGGCTTTTGTCCCGAAACGGGTCATAAGAACTGGAAGCAAGAGGAACAACTGGCCTCAGAAACCCTTAAGCTGTAGACAAATCTCCTCAAGGAAGAAGTCCAGTTTGTATCCCCTAATGAATCTTCCACAAAATACCCTAATTCCAGTAAGAACTGCTATCACTTCTGTTGTTTAGGTGGCTCCATCCACTTCCTTTACTCCTGCTAGAAGCAGAGCACAACACAGAAGCAGAATAGAGAGAACAAAACACTTCTGACAGGATTTTCTGCTCCTGCTGTCTCTGCTGGATAAGAATCTGAATAAAATGGACTCATTTACTAAAACACAAGTGACCTGCAATTTTCTGAGTCTTGAGAGATTTCTCTACTGAAGTCTTCAGTTCCAGAATAATCTCAGGGTTCTAAGTTAATTTAGACAAGTGAGAAATAATGTAGAAAATCAAGCAAAAAAAAAAAAAGGGAAGAGAGAATAACATCTGTATTCTGTCATGGAAAGGACCTAATACATACTACAAAAGGGACCCAGGAGCAAATGTGAGACCCGGAGATTTAAATGCCCTCAATCTCAGTTTAGCAGGAGGGGAACCCACTATAGGCTACAGTTAACCATCATATACCTACCCAGCAGCACCAAGCACTTGTTTTTGGCAAGTTCTGCCACAGAGATGGCACTGGAGCTACAGAAGGGTGCTTTCTCATGCATCACATCAGTCCTTGAGTTGTGCTGTCCAGTATTTTTATTAACTGTTTTCTTAACAGAGATTGTAAGGCTCTCCTGGGGCATGCATCATTTATGGACAGGCTTCCTTTACTTGAGATTTGACTGGACCTGCTGTACTTAAAAGCTACTTTTATTTCTACAAGTGCACTGCAGTTCTCTGCTGCTGAATTACCAAGGTAACAAGATGTTCATATTTTGTTTCAACCAGTTGTTACGCAGTCTGTTATTCACTCCTGTTGACAGCCTCTGGGTCCTCCTCACTCAGACTCCTGTTTTCATCTTCTCTCCCATGCAACTAATTTTGGTGTACTTTAATAGATGCCAGAAGAAAACCGAGAAAAATTAAATCACCCACCTAGCAAGAAGTCTCCAATGCTTTTTATTGTAAATCCAAGAAATTTACCCCAGAGTGGTTTTGCATAGGCTGGTTTCTGTCCAGTTCTAAAACTGGATTTAACAACATCCACATCGTTTGGTGGCTGAAGGAACTAGACCCTGGTAAACATGTTGCAGTAAGACATCGTTATACTCCAGAAAAACAAATCTCATGGGTGCAGGGCTTCTTCAGAAAGGGAAACTCGGTGGCAGAGCAGCAGCCCTGCCCTGTTTGGAGAAAGCTCCCAGCTCAGCACTGGTTTAGTTAATGTAGCTCCAACAGGGTGATCTCCTGACAAGCCATGCTCCCAGACCTTTCCATGAGAAGAGAGCTTCCTTCTCTGAAACCAGGCACCCTTCTCTGAGCACTTGATCAATGACCTTGCACTCCTCACTTGAAGCCACCAGTAAAATAACACTAACTAGTGAGGGGAAAAAAAGAGTGTATTTAGAGGTTTTTATTGAAAATGAACAAACAGACATTAAAAATAAACCATTCTTGGCCTTTGCTCTTCTGTGTACATTCAAGTAATAGAACGTCTCTGTCAGTTCATTCAGAACATGCATTTCTATTCATCAGCTAGGCTCCTTCCTTCTCACCACTGGAATGCCTGATTTAACCCAGAGCAATACTGTCTACACACATACTAAGTGATAGAGTTCTCCTTCTGAGAACTGTGCCTGCCCAGTGCCCGACAACAGACAACATCAAAAACAGCAATACAAGAATATTATAATGTATGCCAGGTCATTATTGAAAATGTTGCAAATAATTTCCCCATTATTTCCATGTTTCTGTGGCAGCACACTATATCTTTTCCTACATGAGACTGTAAAACAAGAAAAGATTACTGTAATCCATTTCTTCCTGTGACACACAAACACTGTAATCTCCTTGCTATGTCAGAAGCAAATTTCTATCTGTAAATGTCAAGTGTAACTTGCAGAAGTTGCAGCGGCCTTCTCTGAGCCAGTAAATAATTATGTCAGATTCTTACTTTTATATATAAATAATATATATAAAAAATATCACTTAATACCAAATGTACCGGTGAAAAATCGAAGTTCTGGGCTACAACTGGGTCTTTGGCTTCTTACATTTATAAGCCACTCAAAAGCACATTCCTCCCATTTTATGAAATTTAGGGATTAATCACAGTCCGGTACACCACTGGCTGACATGGAGTGTGATGACTTCAGAGGCCTCTGCATCTGAACGCTTTCAGAGGCCCTTGTGAAGAAGTGTCAGTGGCCTGAAACTACAGATGTAAACAGCTAAGCAAGAGAGGGGGAGAGCAGGATGGTGCCCAGCACTTCAGCAGCACCACAGCTGCTACCAGGCTGGAAAGCAGGCAGGCTGCAGTCACAGGGACAAGACCTAGGTCTGGGACAGAGCTCAGATTAGCCAGTAACACAGGCTCTCATCTAATTACAGCCTCAGCTATGGCATTCGAGAAGGATGAAACTTTGGCCTTTAACTTCTTTCCCCTTCCATTATTTGATATTCAAAATATCTGCTTGTACAAATAGCTACTACAGCCACAGAGAAGCTGGGAATAAAGGTGGAGAGAACGGTAGCTTTGCAGTTATGTGCTAGCCTTGACCCAACCTGTTATGGGACATACTTATAACTCTATTCTTAAATATACTCGTGGGACAACTGCATTCGCAAACTTCTAATGGGGCACTGTGGATTATCAGAGGATGCAAGTCCTCTGAGAAACTTCATCTTCCTCTAGACTCCTGCTTCATCACAACTGATATGAAGGAATATTTAAAATAGACGTCTTAGGGCTTTTCCTCTTTCTAGGAAAAAGTGAATTAAGCTTCAACAGAAGTTTTGCAGCTCATGCACACATCACATCATGCTGAGGTGGTCAGGAGAAGAGACTGTATCAGGTGAATGGAGGGCAGCTTCCAAAGCACAACAGAGTAAAAAGTATCTCAAGAGGAAAACCAAGGCCTGTAGGATTAATAACTTTAGACAAACTCCATTTCCTGCCCATCTCTGCAGACTCACTATCACCATTTTCTCTACACTAACACATGAGAATTCCCCTCTTCCACAATGGATACTACTGGACTTGAGGAGAAAGAAATTCTAGTAACTGTAACGCAAGGTAACAACTGTCTTGTGAGAAGTGCTGAAAGAGGAAAAGGACACAGCAGGTTAAACATTTCCATAACACACAGAGTGAAGAGGAGGAAATAAGGCAGAGAAAACATTTAGATTCCAGCAAGCAGGGCTAAATCCAGTGCATAACCATCTGGCATATGGAATCTAATTACTGTAAGCAAAAACAGGTAAGGATAAGGGAGACCACTTTTTTTTTTTCCTGAAACAAGGCTACCACAGAGAAGAACCACTAAACATTGGACTCATTTCCATAGTATAAAAGTCTTAAATGCCCTCTAGTATTGGTAAAATGCAGAATAAGCATTAGGTCAAGAGTCTAGGTAAGCAGTAGGTGTTTTGTTACGTGTCAACAAGGCTAAGATTCTACCCATGGAATCATGGTTTCATAGCGTGGTCCTATTAGACAAGCACTCATTTTCTTAACAGAAACGAACCTGTTAGCATGCAGTTAGCAAAAGTACATCCCAGACAACACATTCAGATTCAGATTCAAACTCAAAAGGCAGCTTTACCTCAAAACAGAAAAAGATTTTCATACAGCTTCTCCCTTAGAAATGATCGTACTCTAAATAAAGAACAGATCTGAGTGTGCAGGTATGCTCTCCTTCCCAATCAAAGTCACGGTGTTTTTCAGCTAGGTCCCCATATCACAACACGTGCCACCAAGTCAGCTAAGCAACAACTAGATGACTCCTTGCTCACCAGAAGACTTCAGAAAACCTGGTTCCTTGGTACTACTCAAAGAAAAAAGGGGTCTAGTTTTAGTGGATGCTTCTGAAGGGCAATTTCTGTAGGTGTTCTTTGTAAGGTGATGTCTTAGTTTCTTAAAAGAAACCTTTGTTTTTATTTATAGAAAAGCTGCTGTACACACACTTTACTTCCTAGAAAGATTGTCGGAGTGCAAACCATAGATCAACGTGGATACAGCTCTGTTGGAGACCCTCAAATGACAAGCTCAATACAACAATCTGTAATCAGTGAATGAAAGCAATGCAGGAGAACAACAAACTGGTCTATCCAAGAGTTGTTTGCTGTTAAGAGAGATTGTCTATTTTTTTTGCCGGTACGTTTTCAGGAATCTACTTTAATTCAATAATTCCTTCAAAAGCTTATCTTCAAATAGTTAGAACTGAAAAGATAGCCTTTATGCAATTCATCACCCTTACTCTAAGCCCTTGAGCAAGCTTATTTACAAAGACTGCTCTTTACTGGGTTTGAGACAAGTGATAAAAAAAATGAGAGGACCACTCATTATTCAAACATGCTTTTCAGATGACCAGTCTCTCCTTTGCTCTGGTTTCGTACAATTATTTGCTCCTATGCTGCAATATGTGCTACTAAAGGTACAGGACAATGAAAGATTAGACCCGGCCTATTGCTCTTGGATAACAGGATTAGAATTTGCTGAAGAGATGTTTCTTACATAATAATCAGGATTTAAGTACTCTGTGTCAAACATGATCTTAACTAGCTAATTCCAATGACTTCAGTAAAAATGAAGCAGCAAGAAGCATCACAATTTTGAAGCACAATTTTTTTTTGTCTGTAAGATGACAAAACTGTTCCAACCAGCAGAGAGATTTCTCTGCTCTCTGGGTAGTTTCACTGAAAAACCTACTCTTCTCAGGTAAGAATCCTGTACAGCTCTTACCAAAGTGATTTCACCTCATATTCTGGCAAATCTGCCTTAACCAGATGGTGTTTTACAGTGTTACTCCATAGCAACACTGGATAGTAGAAAATCACCGTTTATTTCAAAGAAAATCAATGGGCCTGGTTGATTTCTCATTTCCCCACTCTTTGCCCTTCTCTCATTGAATAAACTTGTGTGAAAGAATTTTCTCTGGTAAGTAACTTTCAATTCTTCAACGTATTACATATAATCCGAACATTTCTATCAAAAGAAACATTCTTTGCTATGACAGATCGTTCAAATACACAATCTGTCCTGACACATCACCACCACACATTACTTAATTTATTCCTTTGCTATTAAGATCTGGATGCTTTTATTAAACAGAAAGGACATGAATACAGAGCTGTGTGCAATCTAAGAGCCGCAGCAGTCAATAACAGAGCCTGTAGTCCAACACACCTTGAAAGGTGAAGCTTGGCTTTTCCTGCTGTTCTTAGGTCTTGGCTTCCCTTTCGCATTACATCAGCAGCCTTTGTCTTGTGAACTGCTCAGGACATGCTGGGTGTCCTGGGTTGCGCATTCCTGAGCTGGAGCGAGAATAGGGTCTGGTCCATCCTGACGAGAATGGAAACATGAGCTTATTCTGGCTTAACACGTTCCCTGAAGTACTGTCTGAGAAATGAGGGATTTTTTAATGCCACTATGTCATTCCCATTCTGTGTTTTATGTTCGCAGTGGGACGATGGGATTCTTTTACTGCAGCACCCACTAGTCAGCCAACTTACAGTGAAGGCAGAGCAGAATAGATTCACCCAGACAACAAGTCTTCTGCCAGGATACGACCTCAGTAAATAACTTCTGTTACAAGTAAAATGATCAGCAATTGTGCTAGACAAAGATGCATATTTTGCTCTTTTCACCTAGAATTGCTCAGTTTTACTGACTTTGAGAATCATCCTGATATTTAATTGACACATTTTGTACCACAGGGAAACATTACTCCTAACTGAAAACAAAAATAAACTTACTGGCAAACTGCATTTCCATAGAAGTTCCCAGGGAAAGAGGGCTGCAGAAAATCTGAGACAGATAAGCCAGGATTCCAAAAGCATCTAGCTTCATTCATCCATTTGTTAACATAATGGAAAAGGCCCGCTCTAAGGTGAATTGGGATGTGACAGGTTAGGAAGAACAACAAAGTACAAAGCTCTTAAAATCACTCTGCTTGTTCTCATTGTCCTCATCCAAGTCAGAAACAAAGAGCATGTTAAAGTGCCACACAGTACAGCTGTCTCATCTTGTAGGCAGCAAGTCTATTTGAAATGGCACTTGCTTCTGTCACCTCACC
The DNA here is from genome assembly GCA_024606505.1 of Aquila spilogaster. NCBI lineage: Eukaryota > Metazoa > Chordata > Aves > Accipitriformes > Accipitridae > Aquila > Aquila spilogaster. Next base: position 41,653,653 of record JANHGO010000012.1, read on the forward strand.
TTCTGTAGAGCTGCGATTGTGGCAGTTAAAGAGTTGCTCCAAGTGTGATTCCACCGAGTCCAGGATGTCACATTCACACCAATTTTTCAGACAGAGATTACCCTTACCAGTCTTTTGATTACCTCTAGCACCTCACAGTGGGATGCAGCCTCCTCCTCTCCCCATTAATTCCTACCTAGTCACAATCATGGGATTCCCTGATGGACACAGAAGCCATCTAACAATTCAAGCATGAGATTGTTTGCTCCAGGCTACAGTAATATCAAATAACATACACTTATTAACTGAAGAAGTGTGTTTGCTACAGTCAGAACTGCTCTCTCAACTTTCAGAGGAATAGCAAAGAGTCAGTGACAGCCTTACTTTATTTTGGATGACTCTTTGCTCACAAATCAGTTACATCTTTAAAGTAATCAAAAATCAAGCCGGAAGAGACACAGATGTGAAGATCTGGTCTGCAGAAGGTCTACACAATTTCTTACCCACCACAACTCACAGAAGCAACAGATTGGTGCTACTCTTACAGTATATGCTCTATTAGTCGTAAGATCAACAGTAATTGTGTATTGGCCTTACACGCACCCACATAACACAGAGCACTCTGCAAAAAGGCACATATCAGAATAGCAAAGCTGAAGCTTTGTGGAGAGCAGCAGTCAGACAAAAGTAGATCTTCTAAAACCTGATGGCATTTAAAAAACAAACAAGCAAGCAACCATTTTGATATTCTACAAGAAGTTTCTCTCACCAGGAAGCTACATTCTGCACAAGAGAGCTGAAAGATGAAGCATTTAAGCAACCAGCAACCAAAACATACAAGAGTAACAACCTTTCTGTTCAATATCGTAGTTAAGAGGAATATTGCTATTGGCTTTCGCAGGGCTTGGAACAGTTCACATGAAGTGATCAGCAGTTCTTAGTTGAACTTTGATAAAAAAATTTAAGAAACAACTTAAGCCCTAGACTTAGACAAAGCTACAGTTGTAACCATCCTCCTAGCCATAGGACTAGTCCTCTGTCTAGTAAGATTGTTTTAAACAAATGGCAGTAACCCATAATCACTGAAAACTACTTGTTATGTTGTACAGGTTGCAGCACATTATCATCTATCCTCTCTTTGTGGAAAAAGGTAATGATTATATAGCACTCATTTAAGGTATCCAAGATAGAGGGATATGTTACATGTCAATGTAATCAAAGGCAGTTTAGGTAATGAAGATGACACATCGAGGAACATTTCCCAAAGAAACATTTCATTTGCATGTAATGGAGCTATTTTAAGTTAATTCTGACATTACATTATGATAGCAACATTTGTTGACATTTACAGCATTTCACTGACAAGCCTTCTTGCATTGTGATGAATTCAACATTTCTTCATATAAGCAATAAATATAATTACATCTCATAAAGGAAGAAAAACACAAGAATGCTAAACACATAGCCATTCTCCCTGCAACATGCAAGATGAATTGTCTTTCTGAGCAAATATGCCATAGGATGCAACCTTTAGGAGCTCAATAAGTTAATAAGAGAAGCATTTTGAAAGATGGTTTTGCATAGCCACTTCTGCACTGAAAGCATGAATTCAAATACTTAGCATCACTTGTCATTTAACAGAAATGTTTCCTGTGTTCCTTATGAATTACCTCAGAATTATTATTAGCCATGTAGGTAAGATAACAGAGGCAAAAAATGCCAGAGCCATTAATGGCAAGCAATCATAAAGGGGAAAAGACACTCCTAGATCACCAGTATTGAATCTTAAGAAATCCCAGGCAATAAGGACAATCTCTGGACAGATAGGAGATGGGAAACCAGTCACTGGAGCTCATCTTGTGCTGGCTGCACACCGGAGAAAAGACAGGTAGGACAGAGAGCTTCTTGCTTTGTCATCAAGGAGAGCGATGGAAAGACCTACACTGGAACACAGGCAGAAAAGGAGCGTTCCCGAGAGGCCTCTCCCTGTGGAGTTCCATTCAAGATAAGAAAGCTAAAATACAGATATGTAAGCATAACAAGACAGCAAGAGTGCTTTTCTGTCTCAAGTTTTCTAGAAACATATACCCCTGAGTTTTCTGTTCTACAGCCAACTTGTAAAAAGTAACTGGTTCAGTTAAGCCTTGGGCTGAAATATAACTCCTGAAACATTTTTGTTTATACCAGCCAATAGGAAGCCTTATCAAGGTACACGCACAGATATCACAAGCACTTCCTCAGAAGTTCATTTTCCTTGTGCCCATTAACTAATTTTTATATTAATCTCTCATCACTGCTACAACATCCACTGAGTGGTTTCAAGGATGAAAGAAAACCCTTATTCCACAGAGCATGTGGGAAAATAACATGCTGCATGTATCCTGAAAGAAGATGACATTCTTGATCTCATCGATGTCTTTCACTTGTACTCCATCTTAAAGCACTACTTAATTTAACAGAAGTAGAAACTTGAATTTAGATGGAGAAAGCGAAATCGTTGTGTTGGCAGATATACATATGGATGTATGTTTATGAAATCATGACCGGTAACAGCAGCCAGGTAGGATGTCTGCTGGCAAAACTGAGTAAGTGTTAATTATCTGCCTTTATTGTGTTAAACCTTCTATTTAATTCTATGATCTTGTTTGAGAGGATAAGCATAACTCCTGTGAAGTTGAATATTCAGTTACTCAAAGTTTTTATGCTGAAAACAGAACCAACTGGGGAGAAAATGCTTGTTTCCCAAACAGTCAGAAGTCTCCGTATTTACAGATCCTTTGACAAGCTGCCAAACAAGTTAGTAATTTTCTAATGATTTCTAATTCCTTCCAGCAGGTACTTAGCCACGTAATTGGCATAACAAAAGCAAGCAAGCTATCAGTTACCATGCTTATCAAATGTCAGCTGTACTTTGTTGTAATTGATATCTAATCAACACACAATCACATGTTGTTTGATGCCAATTAAATATCTAAGTAGTTCTTTCAACATTATTACCCTAATAAGATGGTAATTGTACACTCAATGCTTCAGTAATATTTGAGATAAGATGCTGCAGACCATATCCAGCTCCATTCCACTGAAGAAGCCATATGCTGTTAGACATCAATATTTAATTACTAATAACTGCCTCAATAGATCCAAGACAGCCACTTATGAAATGGTTGTTATAAACAAACAAGATGAGTTTGTTTGAAACTTTGTACTTTACACTAAAGATGAGAACTTGCATTAAAGATAGAATATACACAGTGACTGGCTTTGACAGTTTCCTTCCAAAATAAGACTAGGATCAGTAGCTCACATGCCTGGAAGAAGGTGCAAGAGACACTAATGTATATAAAAAAAGATAAAGGCTGAACAGGCCTCTAGCATCTCCTTTCATTACAAGTTAAAAAAAATCATCATGAAAGGAAGAAAAAAGGAGATACACCCTGCAAGTGCCAGAAGTCCTGGATTCTATTTGGTATGAGGAAGGCACAATCTACACCAGCACTCTCCACACTACCTAAGATGAAATGCCTTGCCTGTAGAGCTAATTACTGTTCCTTCATGTTATCTCCTGCCTTCTCCTCCCATTACTTTTCCATGTGCCATTTTGCATCTACCTCTGAAAAAAATCTGAAACTACTGAATTCGTGGTTTGTTTTTTGAATATGAATACTAAAATTGCTTCCTCATATACAGCTCTACAATCTTGGTTGGTTATAAGATATGAACAGAGCTCATTAGAACTTGAGACAAAATCTGCAGGCCAAGTTTGCTACCAACTCAGAATACTCAGCTCCCTGCTTTATCAGTCACCTGGCTGATAATCAGCAGGGATTAGTATCAAAACAGCAGGAAGACTAATTACAGATCACAGAAAAGATCTTCTCAGTAGTGTGATAGTTCATCTGGAAAGAAATCAAGTATTGATCTGATTCAACAGCAAGTCCAGTCTCCTTCCATGAGAACAAGGCAGTGAATATCTGCATTGAGAATGTCTCAAGTGGAGCTGTTGGTCTCTGCCCTACACTTAACTCCAGAATGAAGCCTTTCTGTACACCTCCTTCTCCAACCAGGAAAGCCTACCTTGTGGTATGTGTTGCATCTTGCTCAGATAAACACAAGTTTTCTGAGAAGAGGAAAGTTTTTCGGCTGCTCAGCTTCGGAGGAGGCTTCAGGACATACTGTACAAATAATAACCCACAGTAATTTCACCTGTCTTGTAATTGAAATGGCTTGAAAAAAAAACATGATCAAAAAAAACCTCAACCTTAGGCTGAGAAGGAAAAGGGCACCAAAAAAAATCAAAACAGCATTAAAAACAAACTCATTTTCCCTAAGGAAAAAGTTAAGTAGACTTATGTTTAGAGTATGGTGTTTTTTTTTTTTATAAGAACTTTCTTACAGGACCTAGTAAACCTATATCAGAGATTTGCTATGCATAACAGAACTTAGCTGTCACAGCAAAGCTGCTTTCTAAAGGATGCATTCCCTCTGCTTTGTAAAACAAAACATAAAAAGAAGCCACAAAAAAGAAGCCCACAAAACAGAAAACAGTGTTCATATCCTTTTCTATTGGCCATTAAAAGCATCTCAGCAGTTGCACGATGAATTGCCATTTTAGTAGAGTGCTATGCTTTGGCTCCTTGACCTAATCCAAGGGAACTATTAGTACGTGATCAATGGACCCTTTACTCAAAATACAGGGGAACAAGCATTTGATTTATCCTCTCCCCAGCTGCCCACCAATTGCCCTGAACACAATCATGAAATTACTATTGCCATGAAGTCAGCAGCCACTATTTCTTCCCCAGGCTAGAGTTTTAATTGAGAAGGGAACTTTCAGAGTCTATAATGTAATTCTTACACTGTTGTAAGAATTATTGACTTATTCCACGAATCTAGACTCAACATGAATGTTTTATTATAACAGTTGGGGTTGAAGGCAAGAAGCCAAACACAAATGAAATCCATTTCATCTTTAATCTCGCCTTTATGGCACATTCCCTTTGGAAAAAGGAAACTCTGGTTCAACTCCCTACCCTAGCTGAAAGATTGGAAACCCACATCTCACATTAAAATCATAGAATAGCTTGGCAGGGACCCCAAGGATCATCAAGTTCCTTCTCCTCCCATTACTTTTCAGTGTACTGTTTTGTATCTACCTCAAAATGAAAAACATCTGAAACTACTGAATTTGTGGTTTGTTTTTGAAAACGAGTACTAAAATTGCTTCTTCACATACAATCTTGATTGAATATAAGGCAGGGTCACCAACCTCCAGATCTGGTACTAGGATTTAGGATTCTGGTACTAGGTATTAGGCTGGGGTTAATCTGCCAGATGTAATTTAGTTAGACCGTGGAGTGAAGATGTAGCACATCAGCATGCATACCTGGGTCAATGAGTTTTAAGAAAAGAGGGCAGGCTTGTTTCCTGTTGAAGCTGTTACAAGAAAGAATTTATTTGGTAATTTGTGTGAGAAAAGACTCAGTATAGGCCAAAAACTCATATAGGAAAGGAGACACCAAGAACTGATACATACTGAATATTATCAGCAAAGAAGTAGATGCTTGGGATGTTCTATGATTCTACGCTACAGTAGAACTAAACTCTTGGAAAGGGGAAAAAAAAAAATCAGTTAATAACTCCCTTCCTGTACATTCCACTGGTCAGTTGATGCCTGCTTGCCTCTACACCAGCCCACAGAACCACATTTTGTGGTCCCCCTGTCCTGTTGCAGGAGCAACAGATAGCTTGCCCAAGGAGCCAGCCTCTCCTCTGAAGGCCAACCAGACCTAACTTCATTACCGGCTCTGGTCCTGAAAATGGCTTTTCATATCACTGAGGATACCTTGGAAAATGCATCTTTCACTCACTACCAACCTGAACGGTTTAGTGACTTAAGCTGAAAGGCTCATGCATTTTACTGTCAGTCTAGGAGTCACCAGACTCCACTGCACAACATTTCTCAAATGAAGAGGCTGAAGGATTTTGCTGGAGGCAAAGCACTGAATTACTTTAAAACTCTGTCTATGCACATTTCCCTATCAACCAAGTTAATTCCTGACCCTTCTACTTAAGCCTGCTATGCAGTTTGCCTGAAAACAAAAAAAGATTCAAAGCTAATTTTTCATCTTAGATTGAAATAAAAAATAAGCATCTTACAACAAGTGTTTGTTACAGCAAGCTTTTCAGGGTTAATAGGAAATAGCTAGGTTACAAAAAAACACAGCTTTGTTTTTAAAAGCAAGTAGTCATCATAGATTCAAGGCTTAGAAGTCACTGCATCCATAATCAGAACAGCTGAGCTCTTACCACTCCATTTATTATATGTACCAGTAAACTGCTCCACACAGCCCTGGAGGTGGCTTAAATGTTGTTATGAAATGCATGGATTTGGCATTAAATCTCTAAAACACAGAATATTTGTAACCTATTATCACAAAAACACACAGTTTATTTTCCTCACTTTTTTCCCCCCATTGTATTGATAACTATGACAACTGTTGAGCTCCATCAGACAGATGGAAGGATCTCAGCACTAAAGCTAAGTACATTAATTCTTACCCAGTTCCCTAGCCCATCAAAGCACTTTGACATATCTTTAGCCAACAAGAAAGCCCAAAAAAGATTCAGCTTTAAGCAAATATTTAACCTGTTCACCAAATCAGGACTTCAAGTTGTAGTAATTCAAGTCTCACTTCACTTTGTTAAGGCTTTAGCTCTCTGTCTGACCCTTCCTTGGTATACACATTTTTCCATTAAATAGGCCAGGAAGTGGTTGAGAAGAAATTTATTTTCCCCTCACCACAATCATTCACAACAGAAAGTCACCACCTGGTGGCATAAAACAGGCAAGCCTGTGAGGTACAGCACACATTAGAAAGCAGGAGCCTCACAGCTTACCATGCTCTCCAGACTCAGAGCTGCACAGATTGCAGTAGCTCAGCACAGCAGGCCTCTGTAGTGCAAAAGCAGGTTTGTGTCCATACTCAGCTGGGCAGTATGCACAGATTTTGTCCAGCTGATTCCATCCAAAGTGTCTTTTCCACTTCTTACAATGCTATGCATTATGAGAAATTGCCAGAACAAAAGGGTTCTGAAGATAGCTGAAAGTTGTGGTCTTCCTTCATTTTGAAACTGCTTTATTTTCTTTTTTTCCCCTCATGACATGTCTGCAGCAGAAGCCATCTTTGTAGGACAGAACAAATACACCAGTAAGACACCAAGGCTGCACTTCGGAAGAACTTGGCTGCTTTGACAGTAGCAGTTGCTGCTTCTACATAAGGAGAAGGAGTCAGAAGAATAGAGAAACCTGACCAGGCAGGGGCAGACAGCACAGTTGCCTGCTATCCTCATCACTGCCATGTTCTTGTCAACACTTGGTTATGCTCAAGTACAACAAGCAACACACTGTGCAGCTGTCATTCGCTGAGATCGTCACAAAACCAGAAAGCACCTCCGCAAGCTCTTCCAACAGAAAAAACATGAAATTGTCAAAAGGACCTAATGATACAGCTTCTAGACATTGCTTTGCGAACAGTATCTTACATCCTGGTCTGCATTCTTCTCCACACACAGGGTTTGTTAGAGGTCATGGGTACCAATAATTCTGCTTACAACAGAGCATGTTACCTGGGAACCTTATCTTCTGCCAGATGACACTATGAATACTACAGCTTTTTGCATAGTCATTCTGGGGAGTGGGAGGGTGGAAGTTCTTTCAGCCACTCCCAAGCAAGACCAAGGAGCAGGGTGCCAATCCAATAGCCAGCGTCAGTTTTAGTTACATCTGATAACACCAAGGAACTCAAAAAGGTTAAACTCTTCCACAATTCACGGAGCTGTGGCCAGCAGAGGGGGCAGCTCCCAGCAATTACCTCCTGAATGGCCAAGACATGAGCCCGACCTGCAACAGGCACATTCTGAAGTCCATGCAGGAGGCCCATTAATGACTCCCAACAACAGAAACTTAAGATATTACCAGAAAATCCAAACCAAAGTCATAGCCCATATGGAAATCTGATTTAAATTCTGTAGTAGAGCTATTTTATCAGCTGTGTCTGCAGCACACTAACCCCTTCAGATTTATCATCTATATTTCAGATTGGATTCCAGATGAAAACCACTACTTTGAAATTCAGAATTTTTCTTTATTTTATTTTCTGCTCCCTGCTTCAAAGGAAGCGTGGTGTTGGTGAAGTGAGATTTCTGATTTGAGCAGGGTTTGGTTAAAAGTCAGACTTTACTTTGGTGAGGTCATTAACAGTTTTGGGATCAGAGAACAGAAAGAAGCCCTCTTACCCCATATCTCACAACATTCCTGTTCAAATTTGGTGGAACAGACAAACGTATTGCCACTCTAGACATTTACAACCTACTTCCAGTGAAAAACTCGTGATCTTTACCAGTCTTGAGGGAGCCTAGTTGTATTTGATTCAGCTCTTTCTGTACTTGACTGGAAAGCTTGCTAAATGGTGACATAAACAGTTCACAGCCCCTGTCAGCTCTGGGAGTAAGCACTTGAAACAGTCCAGGCTTAGTTTGGCTTTTTTTTTTTTCCCCATGCAGCAACAGCTAGCAAAAGCTGTGTTCAAACCATCAGTCATCTGCATTATTGTATTGTGTTTGCAGACACGCGATTTACAACAGTGAAAATAGCTTCCTTTATTGCTATGTACACGAGTAATAGAACAGCCATAAAGTGAGTCGACGTACTATGTCAGCATACTGGAATGTAATGGCATATCTAGGTTTCCAATATAAACCATTATTAGTTATTATTTTCTTCTCAGAAATGTAGCATGATACACTCCTTTTTATGATTAAATCTATTTTTAAAATATTATGGCTATTAAAACCTCTTTAGGACAAAAGACTAAAGACCAAAGTGAATTCCATAGTTCCCCGGCAAAGGAGTCAGGCAATTTTTACACTACTGTTGCTTCAAAAGAAAGACTTCTACATTAAAATAAAAATAGAAGAAGTAACCAAAAGGAAGGAGCCAGCTACAGGTATGAAAAATAACATACCAAAAACAACCCCAGAAGTTTTGATTGCATCCACGTTTCACACAGTAGTATCCCACTTGCAGTCTTCTCAGTGCGTTCCTCTGATGGGCTGGCTAAACAGCTTTTTGACATTTTTGATCTTTTGCTTTCAGCTGAATAAACCAGTTGTCTCCCCGTATTAACACTCCCTTTTAGCACACGGTTCATTATCCTTTCTCTCATCTCAAGGCAGTACTAAACCCAAGACATCAAAAAGACCCAGATCAACACTTCCAATTCCAACATGATCACAAATGGCTGTTTGTCAGGCACACACCTTCATTAAATGCTTCATCACACTGGAGTTGGAAAACTTGACATTGCTCAAGAAATTTTCTTGTATTTGTAGAATTGCTAAAGATCACTAGTTTCTCTAAATATCTGGTAACGTCACTTCTGAAGTCTCACTGTTAGGGTCATAGCCTTTTTTCATGCAACGTTTCTTCTACGTATGAAATATTTCTTTACAATAAAGATTTATTTGGGCATTGGTATTTCCACACTGAACTTTCACTTTCTTGATCAGTTCTGTCTTCTACATTAGTCAGACTTAAGCATTCATTCTGTTAGTGCTTATAGATGTGCCAGACTACATTTGCCAAGTTATTGTATCATCTCTGAAGGGACTTCTCTTGCATACAGAAATAAGCATCTGAAAGCACAGCAAGACAGCAAGCTTATTTTACATACTGATAAATCATAACCACATGGAATAACACAGTATCACTAATAGCAACACCACTAAAACCCTCATGATCTTAAAGCTAAGATGATATAGGACTTCATTTTGAGAATGGTGGAGAAGCAACAAGTGGAAACAGCACTAAGGACCCAGGACCGCTGTGGGCTTAAAGATTTTTCAACACATTCATTTTAAGAAAACTAGTTCCACTGAAACAACCATGACCTGGTAACTATCCAAGATGTTTCCATGTCCTTGCTCGCCTCTCCTGCCCTCATTTAATTTTTAGAACATTAGACTGACTACAACACCGTGCACCTGTTGCACACATACACTTACTGTTCAGGCTGAGAAAGTAAAGGTGAAAGAGTAGTTTTGATCCCACCTGTCCCCAGCTTGCATAGGCTAGCTTGTATGGACTGTTTTAATACTGCATGAATTGCTTTTCTCTGAGCTACAAAAATATACTGAAGTGAGGAGGCATCACTGGCAATTGGCTTAATCACTGAGATGAAATCCACACCGGTACCTTTTGATGGATGGTAACAGAAACACGACCTAAACAGCATAAAGCTTATTTAAAAAACACTTTTTCCAAAATGAAATGTTACCTCTTCACCTTAGATTCCCAGAGCTCACAGTACTACTGAGCGTAGTCCCACAGCTTGACAAGAGGTTGGCCATGTCATTTGTTAGAGATGCGCTTCAGCTCACATGTGTTCTGTTCCTCCAGCAACCACCTCTTAATCCTTAACCAGTACATCACCACTTAAACTTAATTCAAAAATCTACAGCCACAAGGGAGAAGAACATCAAAGAATTCTGTGGCTAACCTTGATTTCTTACACAGCTGAGGTACTCGATTGCGTGTAATCGTGTTTTCCATCCGATGCACAACAGACAGCAACACCATGGTGATAGCTGTGTGACACTGACCGCAGCAGCACAGAGAATGACTGCCTATGATCCTGAACAGCTTGAGTTACAGAAGAGCAAAAGGTTGCTGAGGCTGCAAAGCTCAGAAGAGCATTAGTGCTGCCACCTGATGCAATTTTAGCAATTCCAATGCCGCTTTTGCACCTGAACTGAAGCCACCCTACTCTTCCATATTTTCAGTGCTCAACATTCCCCTTCTGTCACAGAAACAGGTATTTCTTCGTATTTAGCACTGTTTCTGTGCCTAGCAGCAGCTAATTGTCACCATCCTCCTCTGCAGCATCCATGAGGTAAAAAAGCCAACTGAGGTTAGTCACAAGAAGCTGCTCAGACTGGGCCGGCCTCCCAGGCTGCACTCGGCATTGCTGCAGCCCCCGGCCACAGCCTGCTCACAACATTTACGTCATGCGACTTGCTGCCAGCCAGCCCAGGCACTGAGAAAAGAACAAATGGAGCTGAAGGTTACACCTCTCTCCCTCTTTACCTGGCTCCGCTTGCTATCCTTTCCACACAGGCCATGCTCCAGCTGTACTGCTCCCTCAGAGAGGTGAGGCACTGCTGGACCCACTGGGAGGCAGCAGGCACGGGCTGCAGCCCCACTGCCATCCCAGCGGCACATGGAGGCAGGAAATGGCGGCTGGCGTGCCCAGTGCCGCCCAGCAGAGCCCAGTGTGCGCCACACAGAGCCTGCAGCACGAAGGCAGCCCAGCAAAGTGCCTGGCACGTGCACAGACACCATCCTGTCGGTGCAGTGGGTGCTGCACACCTTGCCCACACAAGAGCCCATAATACCTCAAATAATTGCTGTGATTTTAGCTGCAATTGGGCCCATAGAGCGCTGACTTCTCCTGTGGTGATCTGCCTTCTTTTCCCTGACAGGAAAACCAAAGAGAAACTTAAAAATCTCCATGGTTCATTTTAATCAGGGACACCAAACAGTAACGGAAAGCCTACTGTTGAGCAGTATGCCAACTTGAATGCTAATTGCATACAGGCAGTGACAAAACCCCCCAGCCACCACATATGTGAGCTGTGGAGCTCGATACACAAGTGATAAGGACCAGAGAACTCTATTTGATTTAATTTCAGGAGCTTAGTGTATTTCTGTTTTGTTTGCACTTCTTACTTTTCCTTAGCAATGTCAATGGTCCGTACCTACCCAACTCAATCACTGCCACCAGCACTCCTTCAGGCAGCTGCTAGAACCCCATCACAGAATTGCACAACTTGAGCTGAATATGATAAATCTCAGCTAACATCAAACCTTTCACAGAGGAAAATGGATACAAGCCGCCATGCATCACAAGTCTATTTAAATGCAGATTTGGGGTATCTGCTATTCTTAAATATCCTTGCATTTTTAAAGCAGACTCTCTGGGAAGCAAATGCCTTGTCTTTTCTGCACCCAATCCAAGTTTTCATTCTTGTTAAAGAAAATAACACACACTAAGGAAAAACTGAGATAGTCTGGGGGGCTGTTTGTCTGTTTTTCTTTGAAGCATAGTACAGGAAAACCAAAATAAATGCTTGCAAACTAAATTCTCACAGAAAACAGCATAAACACAAAGCACTTTAAAAAAGCGTAAGCATAGAGAACACGCATAAACACTATTCATTATTTCCCAAGCAAAAGGACTGCTTGGCTTAATTTAAAATGAGATCTTCATGGAAACTGTACTCTGAGTACCAAAACCAGCCTTAAACATCTTGAGCTTTTACCTAGAAATATCGTAGCTTCAGTGCTTAAATTTGACCAAATGCATTTCCCCTTACACAGACACAAATCCAAGGTCACTGAAGCTGGAAGTGTGCTCACTTATGTGAGAATCTGCCAAGATAGTAACAGATCTTAACTGCACAATGAACCAGAAAACATCGTAAGTCATTAGGAATCACGTCAGTCTGAATATCCCAACGCCACAGAAATGAAGAGAGTCTAAAGATATTTGCATGGCTTCCACCACACTTCTTACATACAACAGTAACACCCTTTCACTGCACTTGATTTCGTTCTTCTAAACATTTCCCAGCATCATTACCAACCACTTTAATGACAGTCATAGAGCATTGGCTGCTGGGATGCACTAAATCTCATCATTGTTCTTATTAGGGAATTTATTAGTAGTGAAATACTACAAATGAGACATAAGAATTGCATGCTGATGAAATGAAGTTTTACTGCCAACATTTGTCACTGTTACTTGAACCACATCTTCCAGTATTAAGGCCATGTCCATCTATAAAATATATGGGCACACAGCAACACTTGAACTCTGTGCAAGCCATCTTGGGCCATTATAGCTGCTCCACGAGCTCTGAATAGGTCAGACTAACCTACAAACAGCCCCCTGGCTTCCAGTCAGCTCCATTTATAATACAGAAACTATTTTTTTTGCCTTTGGTCAAATAGACGCTTAGCATCACTGCTATACTAATACAGAATTCAATGGGAAAGACAGGCCTGATCAGCAAACTGTTTGCACAACATTTTGGAGAAATTTTACAAGAAAGGAAAAGACTATATACTAGGACTGAAGCTATGATCCATTTCTCCAAGGATCTCACTATTGCCTATCCTTTGCACAGCATGGATTCCAGATTCGATGAATTCCACCTGCTGTTCAGTTGATCACCAGCTGTAAGTAAATCACCTCTACGTAGAAAGCCCAGACTATAGCTTTTCCTATTAAAATTCCTATTATTGTAGCAGTCCACACTTGAAGCAAAGTTTAAAAAATAAAATTGTTTTATACTTCTAAGTTTTGTATATATACATGTATAGGCTACATATATATACACATATATACATACCTTACCCTGCTCCCAAGCCAATAGATTCAAGATCCTAGATAAATTACAGCAAAATCTTTTTCTAGCAGGATCTTATCTGACCAAGAGTACCCAATCCATTTAATTCCCCACCAGAAAGAACAATTACAAAATGAATAACCAAGAAGCCATATTTAATCTTTTAAACAAGACAGACAGTTTCAGCTGTTTCACTATTTCAAGTACTAGAGAAGGTAAAGAAATGAACCCTCAAATACAAATTAAATCACTCAATTGCTTTCTTATGCTTTTAAAAGGAAATAATTCAAAGAGAAAATGTTCTCCCCTATGTTTTAGTGAATTATCTGCACCTTTTACTCATTACAGAAGAATAAGAAAAAGTATCACAGATTTAATAGCACATGACACTTCTCTGAGAAGCCAAACAAAGCTTCTTCAGCTGAAGATTAAATTCTTTCTTGAGATGCTTGTTTATTATAGAGCCTTCCTCTCAACATTGTCACAGAGCATAACTGTATCACATAGCACACCCACATGCAAGTCCTATTCCTGTACTTAACTCCTTGAAGGAAAGAAACTGGGTTGGTAACATCCCATTCTTTGTCTTGTGGGATGCTACTTCCTGTTACACACCTTTAGAGTTATTTAAAACATGTAGGGAATCAACACAGGGCCTTGGTCACCTACATACACCTCATGAGCTGCATAACTACATCTTCAACAGTGCCAGAAGACCCTTTGACATTTTATATGAACTAACTACAGGGGGACAAAGAATCCTTTTACCTCTAATGTGAGTTACATCTCTAAAGCATTTCACACTACGCATACATCAGGAGCTGTGATACCAGAGTACACAGAAAGATGTTAAAATCTAACAGTTGGTAGTGATAACTGGCAAGATAAACAGTGCGTCTATCCCAAACAAGATACTAATTTAGGTAGATGCAGAAAACAATGTGCAGACAAAAGAGGTAAACCAGTGATTTAAGCTGTATAATGCTTCCTCAAGTCTATTTCTGGTACTGCCTAATGCTTCTGTTTGAGCAAAAAATATTTCCACAAATATTTCCATTTTTCACTCCCAAGATCTTTTCAGAAGCAAAGCAACAAGAATTTTTTGTATGTATTAGTAGTCCTGTACAGTAATTGAGACCCCTTCATTGTCAGCAGAAGAGACACTGATTTTAGAGCAAATTGAATCTTCTAATGTATATGTTAGCACTTTTGTTCAGCAATTCCCTTTATTCATTTTAGCTGTTCAAGAGATGTTTCAATATTTCCAGTAGAAAGGTAAGGAAACATCTCTTCATTCTGTCATGGAATCAAGACTCTAATATTGCATTGTTACGACTGCTTACGAAAGATATTTACTTCATTATACAACCTTAAGGTGACAATCATTTCACTTACTTTAAACACTGTGGAGTTAATTGACAGTACTTAAAATATTTCCTTGAATTTTTATTGGATCTGATTACTCTCAAGTTTATTGTTTCAGTTACATTACTTCAGCTCATTTCAGAAAGACAGACCTGACTTCAACTTCTGTTAAGATTGGTAGCAATCTGAAAACACAAGTGCTGGAGCAGCAGGGGAAAGGAGATAAGCTATTGTTTTAGTGAGAATGGCAGACAAAGAGCAGTTAAAAGAAGAGGGTATTCCCACTGCCAAGAACACATGCTGCGTCCCAGGCTCTTTCAGAATGCTTTCTCCCTCCTAAATATCTGCCCCTACACAGCTGTCCTTGGTCTTTTAAATGTTTACCTTCATAGGAATAACACAGACAACCTCTTCCTCCCTGGAGACTGCTGTGGGAGAAGAGGTAACTGACTGCAACTACTCTTTCAGCAATCATTTCCTGTCCTCTTGTCTTCCTTAATTTCAATTTGCATCATCTAGAAGGTGCATGTCCAGGATGCATCAAGATGATAATTCATCATTTCCTCTCATGCAACAAACCTACAACTCATACCAGCAGGGATTCCCTTGAGCCTTTAGAAAGCAGGAAAGCAACTGTGCCTCCCTCCATGCTCCACCCTGACAACCCAATGACTGCCCATGCAGCTTTCCATGGGAGTCCTTCAGCCCTGGCACAGGCTCTTAGGCCTTGAGACATGCCTGGTTCACAGGGCACTATCCCTAAACACAGCACTGTCCTGTTTCAAATCAGGCATCCTCCCTACATTTTCTCCACAGCTTAGTTCTCCTGATGGTTGAATTACTAGGCAAGTATTTTTGTGTAAAACTTTTGTGTAAAAATGGATCAGCTGAAGAAATGATGATTTTTCCGTTCTGTAACTTCAGACTCCAAGTTTCCTAAACCAACACTATTCGGATAGAGCTGTTACCTGCCTGAAGAAAACTCACGCAGCAGTTGCCCAAAGGCCTTTAGGCAGTACACCAATACAAATATAATCACTCCGACAGTCACAGAAAGGTCCACATCTAAATCTTCATCTACAGTTTAGGTATCACTTATCAGGTTATTGCTTCCCCCTTTTCCACTGCTAACAATCCCACTTCTATTCAACTTGCATGGACTAGCACACACAAAAAGCCTCTCTATCTCTGAAGCTGTTCATTGTATTTTCTCCACGTGACTCTAGTATAAAACCTTCTTCACTGCCAGGGCAGCAAGTAAAACAAACACGTTTCATGACATACAAAAACAGTCCTATGAGCAGGAAGATGATACAGTGACTTCAGAGACCTGATACTTCCAACTTCTGTTACACCACCTGTTCAAACATTTCCATTACAACGTGAACCAAGGGAACATTTCATCAGCTGACACCTGGATGGATATACACTTTCATTTACGTTCAAGGCTATTTTTACAAAAGCATTACATTTTCTTCTTTTGTAACAAAGCTGTCAAGGTACTTCAAGTACTTCATCTGCAAATTATGAGTTACAACTCAATTGCCAATACTGGAAATGACAGACAATCTTTACTTAAGAATGTAACCATCCCTTTCTTACACTGAGAGAATATTACAAATGAGCCATTACAGAAAATGCTTAGCAAGCCAAGTACTGCACTATACGCAATTTGGGAGCTTGTTTTCCTCCCTGAGGATCATAAATTAGTGACATTCTGTAGTGCTCCAGTTTAACCTGAAGGTTTGTATTTCTATTAGAGCAAATGTCAATTTCCTTGTACTTCGCTTCCTAACCTCTATTATTACTCACAATATACCTCCAAATCTCCAAACATACACACACAAGCTCTAATATAAGCAGATAGTGTGCTAGCATCTAGTTCTCCAGCCACTCTTGTCTGTTTCAGAAGCAGATAATAGGAAAAGCACTTGAAGAACACCAGCCCCAGTTTGCCCAGAGACTGTGAAGCAGAGCTCAAAGCAGGTTGTATTTTCCCTCTACTGCAGCAGCCTCAGCTCCCCATAGAAATCCATCCAAGTATATTTTTGAACATAAGCAAAAGTAAAGCATTCCGTAAAACAAAGCAAAAGATGGCTTACAGCACCACAGCTACTGCCATATATACAGCACTTTCTCTCACTGTAGTAGTGTAGAAATAGCAGCAATTTGTGGCACACTCACTGCTCTACAGTTGTACTGCTGTTGGGGACAATTCCCAGGAGGGTAAGAACAGCTAGCAAATCAGAGGAGAGGGACCACAACTTCTTAGCATGTCACAAGCTGGAAACTAATGTGGGCCTTTACAGTAATAAACCAAAACAGAAGCTCTCAGATCTTCTTGAAACCATGTAGACTCCCTTCTTACATACTTTAACCGATCAACAGAGCAGCAGCCTTTATCATCAGCATTTTTCCCTCTACTGCTATTAAAGTAGATCTTATCCCCTTCAGAAGTCAGTCCCTAGACACCTAGATACTCCTAATAACTCTTTATAGTCTTTTACTCAGACATTATATAAAATAAAACTCACAAACATTTCCACAAGACAATACTCCTCTTCACAGCCACCTCCCCAACTCCCAGCAGTTGTTCTCAGTGAGGAGCTTTACTGAACTTTTTTTCTTCCCCCCAGTCAACACCTCATGATTTCTTCACCTGAGAGCTGTTGTTTCTGTTACTCATGTTTCACCTAAAAGGGCCAGTCCAAGTTGTACCAGTTGATTCATAAACAACTAAAAATGGGAGAAGATTTATCGCATCTGTTGCAGAAACACTACACTCTCAACGTAACTTTAAGCTGTGCTTATAGCCCATCATGCAGTCTGATAGAAGACATCTTTAAGAATGAACTAAGAAACCCAATATACTGTCCTAGGTCCTATTGTAGATCCACTCAAGAACAAAGAAAATCATTTGTCTAAGCTCAGCCAACTGTAATGAATTTCAGTATAACAGAAAGAATCAGGATCAGCATAGCAAGTTCTTCCTCCTCTGTTTTAGAGATCACTTCATCTGTTTAGTCTGACTGGGAAACGATGTTCTTATTACCACTCTTAATTCCATGTTTCAATTATTTAAAACATTGTTAATCCAAGCTTGATCCTTTATCTGTATTTACTTTGAGTTGTTAAAGGCCTTAAGTTTAATTCCTTAGCAATATTCTTAGAGGACTGATTTCTGCACAGAAGTGGCTGGCAAACAAACTCCTGAAAAAGTTGGAGTCTGGCAGCTTCTGAGGAGATGACAAAGAGGAGGTGGGAGAGTATAATTATGACTTCTGGTGCCACTGCTGAAACAGCGTGTGGCAAAAGTTGTAGGAAAGTCTGCAAAGGTAAAGGCATAAACACCTCCCAGTACTTACAGCTA
Source organism: Aquila spilogaster (assembly GCA_024606505.1). Taxonomy (NCBI): domain Eukaryota; kingdom Metazoa; phylum Chordata; class Aves; order Accipitriformes; family Accipitridae; genus Aquila; species Aquila spilogaster. Next base: position 41,671,834 of record JANHGO010000012.1, read on the forward strand.
TCTGCCAAAGTCAAGGAAAAAGCATCTGAAATCCTTGCTGTATCTCATGGACTGTTCAAAACAACACTTACTGCTAAGAGGATATATCATGCATGGCTACGGTGTAAAAGTCTACATTATCTTTGTGAGGCATTAAAGATGTAGATGGCATGGCTTTTAGCTGTTTTAAAGAATTAAACAGTCTGTATTATTTGGAGCGCAACTTCCGAAATCCAACAACATTCCCATGATATAGCTCTTCTGACTATTGATAGGTCAGTTAAAACTTATCACCATCACTCATGATAATTACCCATGAGAACCCAAAACTGAAACAATTATTGCTGCAGCAAACCACTCAGGGGCACCCTGCTTTTAAGTTCCATTGCAGTTACATTGTTTTGACTTGTGTCAAGTAACAGCTCAAGAAAAGGCACATTTAAAGTAGAAAAGTACCTCTTCATTCTTCCAACTTCATTCTTGTATCTATGAAGAACATTCAAGCTTTATCTTTAATCTCTAACGGTATACCTTAGTAGTCACATTAAAACAAACAGTGGAATCTAGTGTCCCTTTCACTTTCCCAACTGAAATTGCCCATAGCCTTGAATCAGAAAACAGCTTAGGTCAAAAGGACAAAACTATTTGTTGTAAGACATTATGCCACTAATCAGCACCTATAGTATTACAATACTTTTTCATGTAAAAGACATTTTGCAAAGAAATTAGCAGACAAATAGATAACTTCAGTATGTGGGTATATGATAAAGTGTCCAATAAAAAAATCAGAAGAAAGGAAAGGTAAATCAATGAATAACAGTGAATATCTGCTTATTATAAAGCTGTTTTTGATTTATAGCCAGTTAAAGCTCAGGTTCAGTTGAATGGACACCCGTGGTCCCAATTTTACTATAGTTTGTCTGCTTCTGTTAATGCATCTTTAATTTACCCATTTAATAGGGACAAATCTCAAGTGAACACTTGATCAAGATTGAAAGCAAGTGAATTGCAATGGCAAGCCCCCAGATTGTTCCAGAGGGACATCAGTGTATATGACTCAAGGCGAGAACACTTTTTAGCTTTTTTTTTTTTTTTTGCAGTCATTCACAAATCAAAATGTGTGAAGTAGGTTTCAACAGGCCATATATTTAGGGTCACTGTACAGGTGATATTTGCCACTGTTCAGCAAGGAAACACATGAGAAAAAGAATAGGTCTGAACAATAGTCAAAGTTAAACAACTGGAAAACTGCTCTGACACTTAAAACCACCTTGCTGGGAATAAGATACCAAAGTCCCTAAGTTTTTTCCCCACACAATGAAAACTAGTAACTAGGTAAACCATCCATTTAAATTAAGGACATGCCCAAATGACTCCTAAGAAGTAGAGTTCATTTCCTGATTTCTGTATCAATCAATACTTCCAGTGGCTCATTAATTGATCTGAATCCTAGAAATCATTTAAAATGAAAAGATTCAGTTTGACAGTTTTCAAGGAAAGTCACTAAAATAGTACAAAACTTTACAGCTTCTTTCCAGCACATAAGGAATTTACTTTCACAGCATTTCCGTATAGTTTTTCAAGTCCTTCCAAAATAGGCGAAAAAAAACACATCTTGTGTTTTGATTTGCTTAAAATGAAAAGCAACTACTTATTTGTAAGAAGTTGTATCACTTCTGCTTGGAATAAATCACAAAGAACAGGAACGCTAATGCTTTAGGACAGAGATAACTAAAAAATTTAGGTCTCGATAGTCAATTAAAATTCAGTATGAGTTAGACACATAAGATTCCTTCCGTGTATCTGTAATTCTAAAATGTGACGGAAAGTACAGATGTAATAGCAGGGTGACAAAGCCTTTGGCTGCAGGAAATGAAGACAAGCCCAAATGCAGCAGCCATGGATGCAGAAACAAAGGAAAAAAGCTGCTCACCTTTGGAAAGCCTCAGGTAGGCAGGGATCTCCAGTGAGATACCTTCACCTCCCCTGCCAACCCTTAAATGAGGTGTGGATCCTGGCTCCAGTCCTTCCGGCCACTCAGGCACATTGCATGCACCTGAACTCCCCTGGGTTGGCCCTGCCTTCCCACCAGGTGCTCAATCACTGGTGCAGGCCCTGACTTCACATTTCCACTACAGTATCTCAGTTTGGTTTTATTTAGTACCACCTAATCTCAGCATTGACTTCAGACAGTAGAGAAATGTACAGAACTTGACTGATAACATTATCTGCATATTAACGCAAACAGGCTCAGCAGGCTTTGTTAAAGCTAAACACATCACAAACAATGCTCAAATGTTCTGCTCTATTAGATTAGTTGGCAGGTAATATATAGTTCTTTTACTTCCATCAAGAAAAGCATCTGGAAATGAGCACATCAGAAGAAAATGAGAGTATATGAGGGATTCAGTCACAAAAGTCAATTCCTCAATAAACTTGGGCACAGCATGCATATCTGAATCACTTCTTTAAGGGCCTCTAGAGTACTCCTGCTTTCCACAGCTCATCAGAGATGAATACCAGAGGCCCGATGAAACCCCGAAAGGAGAAACATCAGTGAGATGAAAGGGAAACCACCACAACGGCTCCACTGGATTCTAGAATCTGACAACAACACACAGGTACTCGAGGGACAGGAGCATACAATAAGCTAGAACTGGTGACAAGCTGTTAGATCACAGCTACTCAAACCCATACAGCACAAGAAAACCATTATATGTATTCACCAGCCTACACCCTCTACTCCTTTCACACAACTCTCATAACAGATTTTTGTAGTCTTCTAAAAGACAAAAACCCCAGCATCAGTTTCACGTATTGACAACAAAACAGATAAGAACACCAAATCCACTGATCTTAGCTGAGCTTTCTGCAAGGTGCTTGCTAAGCAATCTCTTGATTTTCATCTGAACCCTTTCAGCTGTAGAAAATCAGCCTAAAAAGAAGCATACAAAACACAGGTAGAAATATCCAGAAAAAAAGATTGTAAAGGGCAAAGGTAGGTTTTCATCTCTTTTCTTTTCCTTTTTTAATTTCAAAGGGCTTTCTGGATCAACACATAATCAATGAATTCCTGGCTCTCTTCAGATATATGTCACTCAATCTACAGACATGTCTGGACCTTCATTTTAAGATTCATATTAGTTTTCCTTTTGCTGAGATCCTATGTGGTTTTTCTCTCATTTCTCTTCTGTATCAGTCTTTTTATTTACTTTTCCTTGCTACCTACAGACCAGAAAAACAGAAACCAAATGTATTGATTTTCTTCTGGAAGAAGATGAGCTATTAAAGCCTCTGGCACTCTGAAGAAGAAAGCATTTGTGTGAAAACTCTGTCCCCCAGAAGGCTGCCTCTATAAAAGCATCGACAAATAATCAGGTTCTGGCAACTCTTGAAACTTACTCTTCTTTGACTATCAGTCTGAATAATTTATTATTTGTTTGAGCTTCTGCTGGAATGAGGTATACACAATGCCGATGGAGCTAGGATGCTACAATGAACACACGCAAACTGTAGTTTGCATCCCTGGATAATTCTTTATCTATTTTGTACGATCCACACTTGGAAGAAGACTGAATCAATCTCCTCTGTTGCTTAAAATGGGCAAAAGAGATAGAATGATTAATACTGTGTCCGTCTAAGATTCTCTTCAAACACAAACAAACAAGAACCCTTTCTGTCACAGCTTGGAGTATTGGGCCCTGTCCAATAGTTCTGGAAGAGGACTGCTGATCTTCAAGTACAACAGAAAGGACTGTGCTCCTGGATGCCTCTGCTTTTCTTGTGTACCACTGTTGGTCCTTGGAAACAGAGAAACTACTACCAATAAGTTTTTTGCAATACCAGGTAAAGCATCATCAGGAATATCAATAATCATATACAGAAAAAAGTTGACTCACCCAAACCGGCGATGAGAATCTTCTAGCTACAGAATGCTCCCTCTCAGGAAGGGGCCTTTGCCCAGGAAACATTCTGCCTTTGGAGGCTAGCCCTTAAACTAACTCGAGGGGAGGAGGGGGGTGGACCCTGGATCCACCCCTTCCAGTCATGTGGGAAGCACAGGTGAATTGCTTGCACCAGTGTTTCCTGGGAAACCCACTCCCTTCACCAGGTGCTCAATCATCAGTTCAGGTCGTTACATACCTACAACCACTAACACTTAATGCCTTCAGGCATTTCTTTCCTTACTTAGAAAGAATGGCAAAATCAGGTAACCATATGAAGGCTGGGACGAGTGGCATACAACAGCAGCATTTATGGAACAGCTCCGGTACAGAGTAGATCCTCCCTTTAAGATCTGTGTTTCTAATTGTGCTAAGATGTCAGATAACAGCAAGTCCTCCAAGGAGGCCTAAACTCTTTACTAAGAGGTAAATATGTTGAGATGTGATGAAAACAATCCCACAAGAAAACATTAGATACAGAAGACTGATTTTTATAGGATATTTGTACCATATGAATTAAAGGCAATCCATCAAGACTCTCTTATGATGCAAATAGTAGGCAGCAGAAGTACTAAACTTATCGATTGAGGATAATCCTGCTATTTGAAGCATTCTCAATTGCTCTGAACAGGGACGCTGAGGCACCAAAAATCTGTCAGCCCATCAGAAACATGTATACGCAGGCCTGGGGGCTTAGCCACTAATAGGTGTGGAGGATTTGACACTGAAAGTCTTTTCTCTTTGGGAACATGCATCCATGAGAGAAGATGAGCATTCGCTGAGGCACAGCTCATTCACAGGTGAAAACAGAGTGCCTCCCCTTGCTGTTTGTCAGAGTGCTGACAGATGATTAAATGAGGAATAGCCACAGTCTCTCAGTGGAGGGACCTGGCAGGTGTTCTGCGAGTTCCAACAAACTTGCTCCTACATTAGTCAAGATTAATGGCGGGAGAACATGAGAGGTCTACAGCCCTCCAAAAGCATCCCACTTTGCTTAGGTCGCTTCACCAGAACTGGCCTAAGTTTTCTGTCAGTCTCTTGAATGACAATACAGCTATGACCCCTCTCCCTGCTAATACCTGAACTTCTGCTTCTGAAATTATCTGCTAAGAAGTTTCTGAAGTACATGATGCGCACATTACATAATGCAGTCTTGATAATCCCAAGGTCTAAAACACTGCATGAAAGGATAATGAAAACAAAATTACCAAGTGCAAAAAATTCATCGTGGAAGCCAATGATCCTTTTAAGAAATGACATTGTGAAGGGATACAAGAGAAAGAGAGACTACATTGAGATCCCCATGACTAATTACTATCAATATTTGCATTATTTCTGAAATGGCATCTTCTACACATGGACAGGGATCTCTTTTGCTCACTATTAACATATTTATTCTGAAGCATACTTGTGCAGTGTTTGATCATCATTGTCATTAAAACATAAGGCACCCTGTAGCCTTGCCAGCAGACCAGGCTTCTCCTTGTTAACTGTAATTGGCATGCCAGTGGTAACTCTTTGCTCTCCAGGACATCAGTGGTGTGTCTCATTATTAAACCAAGTACTGCAGCATGGCATTTAAAAGGAAATAACAACAAGGTGGAGTAAGAAATCTCTGTGATATTTCTAACGGAAAGACATTGGTTGTTCCTGAGGAGAAACTCACGTCATGCTTTTTCAGCTTTTCCAAGTATCACTGCCAATGGTCTTGCTGCCTCTCTTACACTTGCTATAAATAAGAAGTAATTCCTCTGAAGCCAGTAGAATTACATACCTATAAAACTTGCAAGAGGAGAGATCCTATCATGTATAACAAGAAGGCAGATAGTGCCTTGCACTTATGACAAAATCTAAGATTAAATCTATTTTCAGACCCTGTCAAAAAGAGAGAAGAGGAAAGTTTGATTTATCTTGCTATTGAATGACAACATATTTCTCATGTCTGCAGTCAGATACTACAGGTAAATGGCTAGTACCACGTCTGCATGTGCTGTGTATATATGAACTGCATATTTATATTAAATGGGCTATACTTTACCTCTGTGTGACTGTACTCAGAAGCTTTATTGTGACAAACACTCACATGGTGACAACCGAAATCAGGGTGTTCTAGTGGCTTAATGGACTGAGATCCCTCCTGAGCCTATATATTTGCATTCATCTATCTTTCACTGTTCTTATTCATGTTTGCAGATGAACGTGTGTGAAGAGGGGTGATGGAAAAGATACAATATTCTAATGTTTCCCCCCCTTAAGCTCTGAAGAAAGAAAGTCATGTGGATATGTGTGCTATGTTTATAAATGCAAGAAAGACTGGCTATACCAAGAAAGCTGCAAAAAAAAAAAAGAAAATCAGTTTCTAAAGCTGACTTCTAGCCTATGCCAGGCTGAGGAAACAATCATTATTTTTATAACTAATTCATTTATTTATTCCCTTTAAACTACCCCCAACCCCACCAGCTCAGACACCCTAGAGGAGCCAAACTCCTCCAAAAGATAAAGCAGCCACAGCACCAAGTGAGCTACCAACATGTTTCAGGCTTTCCTGCTGTTTTCACCAGGAGAAAAAAAACTAACAAGATGTTAAGTTTCATCTGCTCTCCTTTGTGCACATGCTTATTTCTACTGTGCAATACAACATCAGGACAGTTAAGAAAGCTGCTAGGGAGATACCTAAAAAAAGTGTTCAATTAGTGAACTAAGTAAATGTAGGTGGCTATTTAAAACCTGAGACCCAAACATCCCGTGCATTGATCCTTCCCTATAACAAATGACAAGAAATAACATTAGAAATCAGATAACAAAACTAACATACAAAATGAGTGCTCTCTGCTATTTTATGTTATCACCTACAGATCATAAAGTCCCTGATTCAAAACACGTTACAGGCTGAGCCCACTCTGGGAAGCTGTCATCAGAAAGAACAAAAAAGCAGCAGGTAACACAAAGGGAATTTTTCTTGAGTGGAAAGTCTTTCATGAAGCATCAGAAGTGATGAAAAAAGCTATAGAAAGATTTTCCTGTTTTTTAACCTTAATCTCTCCTGATGCCTTATAACAACATCATATCAGTGTTTGAATATGAGAGCAGCTTAGTCACATATCAACTGCTCATTACGCTGTGTGTATAATTTTAGCTGCAGGTAGAGAGCAGACTACTTAGAGCTTCAGATCCACAGTACCAGGAGATTCTGCTAAAACACATCTTCAGGAGAGTTCTCTAATAAGAAAATAACCTTAGATTGTTCGCACTTGAGCATTTTTCCCATTTCCTGAATATAGACCATGTTAGAGATATTAGTGCTGCCAGGACTCTGAAAAGTAATAGTAATTGGGTTTGACTACAAGGGCATTTACACCCACCACTGAGACAGCAGCATCACAGACTTCAGAAAACACAGCAGATGTGTATAGCAGTATTAACCTAATTATCAAGATCTTTGTTTACTCTCTTTTCCTATATAGTTTGTCTTTCTAATTACAACTACAAACATATAACCTAGATGAACTGCTTCCGATGTATATTCACCAGATACTGAAAGGTCCCTCGTGCAATTCCAGATGCAATCAACTGGTGATTAGCAAAAGTCCTCTTTGGAGAATTGCCCTTGACTGTAAACATACCTTAATCAAATCCAAAGGTACTTTTGGGAAGCATTTCATCCTCCTGAGGCAACATAACATCATCTAGTGTGGGCATCATTACTCCCACAGTGTCACTTGGTGTGCTTAACACAACTCCGGGCAGCCATTGAAGAGTGGACCTGGCTGCATGTTGCATATCTATGAGCACCTAGGTCTTACTTATTTTTTCAACATCACACCTGTCATGACCTGCTCAAAATACAGAGCAAAAGGGAGTCTGGCCTCTTCTTTGGAATTTGTTACCCTTTCTAATGAAAGGGACTAGGAGGTGTTCACTGACATCAAGCCCCCTTCTGCCACTTCCCAACAGTGGGTAGCATTTTTTACACATCATCTGACATCTCCTGTATCTCCTGGAAAAAAAAACCTGCACATTTTAAAATAAAGTCTGCTCAGTCTGAAGGGTGATTTGGGACTGCGGAGGGTGTTTGTCTCTATTTTTTCTTGCTTGTTTGCCATTCTTAACTGCACATATTTGCATAAAAGAAGCAATGTTGTATCATCTTCTCCCAGAGCTTATTCCCCATCTGAATCCTGTTGATGACAGCTTAATCATTTCCACAGCAACCAAGTTCATGACATCAAGTAGGGTACAAGCAGCAGGAGCTAATAATTTCTCTGGAAACAGAGATTCTCTCCCATACATGTAAATACTATGAAAAACAAGAGAGAAACAGGAATGCAGAAAATATCTATCTGCCATAAAAATGTGACTGCTCTAGCACGGAAGGACAAACATTCTTTTCTTTTATTGTTTGTCTTCTGCTTCTTAACAGCATAAAATTACCTTCTATTATATGGTTTAAAACAGCATTAGATGGCAAACCTAGCAAATCCCTGGTCAGAGCCTGTCAGGCAGTTTTATATGCAGTTCCTCTGCCAGACACAGCCCGTGGTTTACATGGTTGCAAAAGAACCATTCTTGGCCTGTTTGGCTTCAGCAGCTTTGGCTCTGTTTGGTCTATATCAGCAAAATAGCTGAACTCATGACCCTAAGGCCTTGCTTTCATTAATTCCAGGTGCTTTTCCAACAACAACATCACTTTGTGTGATAAAACAAAAACCAAATTTGTGTCTTTAGGAGGCATACACTTTTTATGTAACCTTTCTGAATGAGTACCTCAAAATCTAACCTTGCTATTCCTTCAGGAGATGAGTAATGTGCTGCAACACGGCGGATAGCAAACAGACCTGAACTTTTATCTAGACAGCATGAATCAAATCATCAGTACCTAGGAAAAGCAGATTCATCTGCACCTCTGCCTACAGTGCTGTGCCATCCAGTGTGTAGGCTGCCTCCCTGCTGCTCGTTTTGTATTGTACAGTTCTCTGCAGAAATCTTTTCGGCAGGTTTTGAGGAGAATTCAATAAATCATAGCCTTATTCCCGCCTAATCACAGAAGTTTTCTATCATCCTTTTTTCTATCATCCTTTGTTTTGGTCTTACTCCAGACACACTCTTCACCGCCAGGAATGAAGAGCTGTTTGTGTATGACTACCTGCAGGCAACACCAGCCTACGCAGTGATGTAGAGGCCAATATTCCCCTAAGTGCCTAGATTCATGAATCTGATTACGCAGAAATCTTGATTTAAAGGCAAAATGTGCGGGGTCACCACTAACTATGCAAGCCAAAATGGCCGTGGGTGGGGAGGACAATTGAAAGATTCAAAGATGCACAGGTAGATGGAAATAGCTGTATCTTTTTTCAGCACTATGGGACAGACTGCAGATGATTGCTTAGTTCGGGGATGACAAACTGCATGCAACTCAGAATAATTCCACCTGTTGCCATGCCAAGTGACACCATGGCTCAGGGCAACATGAAGACTTTGGTATGCCACAGTAGGCTCAGTGACAGGCGTATGTTCATGCCAGACTGAACAGACAACATCAAAGCTGCAGACAATAAATTTGCAGAGGAAACTAATACCTGAAACAAGAATAAACTAAGTAAAACTGCTGGCAGAATAGATTATTGATCATTCTGCCTTGCATTTGAAAATTAATGCTACAGAGAGACAGAAAGCACCCCCAGTCTTTCTCCAAGTGAATAAACCCAATGAAAGCAAAAACTGCTAAACTTAACATCTGTGGCCCTCAAGCGTGTGCTTGTGGTAGTGCGTGTGAAACACTGACGGCAGTGCGCAGGGCCCCGTGTGGGGCAGGGAATGTACCACCAAAACTGCATTGAGATGCGCAGGTTCCTGGAACATCCCCAAAGCAGTATCACACCAGTATAGCTTTTCACTAACCTGCAACCAACGGCAGAGTGACAGCCCACTAGAATTCCAGCATGGCATTTGTCTTTGATCCAAGCTCTTCTATTACTGCACAAAGTCAGCACATGTTGTGCAAACTGGAACACAGCTGAAATCTATCTCAATTTTTCAGCCAGGATAGTTATGGACATAGGTCTTCTGGGAAATTCTGGCTGAAAAGCCTGTGACAAGATTAGTACAGAAAGACGGGCACTAAGGGTAATACAGCGAGCTTTACGCAAAGGTGAAAAGCATGAATATCCTGATGACAAGAAGCAGCAACACTGCTAAAACCGTGGTTTTCCTCTGGAATCTATGTTTCCAAATTTGCAGCTAAAGCTCTCCCAGGCGGTCAGTTCCCATGGAGAGGGGTAGAAGGAGGCAGGTAGAAGAGATAAAAATGGCTTTATACAGTTTGAAGCATCAGAAAGCAAAGTGCGAGAACTTTCTTTTCTAATTCTTACTTTACATCCGTTCACAAAGATTTGGGGTCTGACTCATCAATTTTGGAGTGCTTTAAGCTGGTCATAGTCCCCAGTGACTTTCTGAGTGCTCAAAGAAATGTAAATTTGCCAATTGTTATTGTTGGCTACCCACAAATTCAGGTCATTTATCAAAGAGCATTATGCATACCCACACAGAAGTCTGCCTTCTCATCTTTCTCACAGGTCGTACCACGCAAGCAATTGTTCACCCATGCAGTCGCTCTGTTGCAAGTAGCTAAACCTCAATTGTAAGTATAGATTCACATTAAAAAAAAAAAAAAAAAGTTTGAGGTACCTCAAATTCAAAACACCTCAGGTTTGAAGAGAACTATACAAGAAGCCAGGTACAAGCCTCTAATTTAAGTGGACAAAACAAATCTTCCATTGACATTCTTTCTAAAATTCAAACTTGATCATGTTTTTCACTGATCATTTTTCCTCTTGTGCCCTAAGCAGCAAATGTTTTTTCCTGGCAGCGTGCATCTTTCTGAATGGTTGCTCAATAGCTTAAAGTCAGTCAGTGGGATGTTAGTAAAAACAGAATATCCAAATTGCCCTTCCAGCAAGCCTCCAAAGGACTGGGCCTTTGTATACATGCTTCAGGCAAACACTGTACACCCTATGCAGAAACAATTACTCTGTAACCAGAAGAAAGGTGTGATGTGCAGTGCAATTTCCTGATTACTGTTACTTTTGTCATTGCATTTCCTTCCAATTTACTTCCCCTGTTGCTTTTAAATTCCCAAGAATCAATTTAATTAGCCATATTGAACACAGACCCTCTGGCCTTTGTAAACAGACATGGCTATAAAGCATCCTTTTAAGAAATAATCAGCGTTGCTTCTGTACCACACAACAGATTTAGTTTACTGATACACTCCCATGCTGAAAAACAAATTCTTCAGGTTTTAGTGCTAGAGTAAATGGTTTGCTGTAACTCTTTGCTGAATAGCATGGTCTTCCTTCAGTTGAAAACAACGAACTGGCAAAAAGCCATTAATCTCTATATCCCCATACTTAATCAAAAGAAAAATATGACAACCTGCACTGATGTATCGGAAGGCTTGTAATATTCCCAGCAAGCCCTGGGTGCGACAAAGCTGTGGGGCACTGAATCAAACGTATCTCAATATTAGTAAACTTCTGTGTTTAGTCATCTAAGATATCCTTTTTACAACTTCGCCAATTGCAGAAGACTCATTAAAATTTCCGGGAAGAACTGACATTACATCTGTATGTAAAACTGTACATGCAGAATGTGCAACATGCAAATCCTATGGCCTTTATGTGTACGCAGCCTTGAACGCAGGAGGCACAGCGCATAGAGACCAGCAGCTTCAGCAGAAGCACTTCATGCTGACATGCAGAGCAGAAGGGATGCCTACACAGCCATGGACCATGCCTGCTGCCAGTGGCACAGCTCTCCCCAGCTCTGTCAGTAAGGAAGAACTAACCTTTGTGAAAGGAGCAAAAAGAGCCGAATATGCCTCATTTCAAAAACAGGAGGGATCCAGATTTTTAATGGGAACGCTTCAGTAGCAAAATCAGCTGGACACCATCTAGTGACGAAACTAAAGCACTGGAAGTAGGAAGACGGGCTTATTTTCATCTCTCCTAGAGACTGAATGGAAAACATAGGGGAAAATTAACTATTCACTGCTTCTGCCACCTACAAGTATCATGTGACTGTTTACTAACCTCAATGGAGGTTGTAAGGTGTTTGTAATAAGTGTGTGCCTTCATGTGGAAGAGGATCTGTAAATGCCACTGAAGATGAGAACACTCCAAACAAATTTTCTTCGCCCTTAGTTTATGAGAGAGTCACTACCCATCTAGAACGAATGTGAGAATCAAAGACACGCACATCTTCTTCCTGTTATTGTCTCTCTGGATAAATAACTCAGGTGTTGCCTGGATGAACAGCTACAGAATACAAGAGCTCCAGACTTCCCAGGGAAATAATGTATTTGCATAACATAACTTAAATTCACATAATAAATCTATTTCATCAGCTTTTATTGAGTACCCTGGGCTGGAGCTACAGGTCTGTAAACAAGTATAGTTCTGTGGTGCTGTTAATTTGTAATAGCTGATCTGACACAGGTCTTCTTTCAAAAACAACAGGTAGTTTTTCTCCCGCTCTGGAAGATATTTTCAAGTGAAAAAAGCAGTCCATCCATGTGGCTGCAAATGAGGAGCTAAAACACATTTGCATTCTTAAATGACATGAGCTGAAAGATTTTCTGCCTTTTACTGTCTCTAGAGTCTCCCTACCATCACCTGTCAGAGAGCACCTGCACAGAAAGGCAATCTCAGAAAGATATTCACATTTGCCAAACCTGCCTTCTGTGTGGTAGAGGAAGGTGTACCAAAGCACCTGTGCATCAGCTCCCGGCTCTGCCAGGGTAAGGGACAAGGCGGCACAGGTTTGTGCATGAAGAGAAGAGCACCAGTGGGATAACCACCACCCAGCCCATGTGGTTAGGGCAGAAACAAAGAGGCCCTGGGCACAGGCAACTGTGCTGCATCTGCTGTGGAGCTGGAACAAACCACTGCAATGCTGCTCATGACTATTTCTATTCTACTCTTCTATTCCAAGGGAACAGTGTCTGATCAAAGCCCTTCCATTTTGTCTGAGAAGGAGCCCAGAAGCTGTCTTTTCTCCAAGCTATGAAAAGTTAAGGGTGTACTTGCAAGCTTCTTGTGAAGTTCACACGTCCTGGAATCACGGAGCCAGAGTGGAAAGGGCTGCATGGGGGTGACAGCATAGGGACAGAACCAGCATGAAGTTAATGCAGACTGAGTATTTACAGTAGGCACTCCAGTCCTGACGGGACAGACAGCAGTAGCGCAACAATGCTCACAAGTTTCTCTTTGAATTACCTTCCTCCCTAGGGAATAGAAGGCAAGGACTGCTGCACCTCCACAGAACTCTTTTTTGTTTCATTCCCTCCTCAGTCAGGTGCCTCTGGGCTGTCCTGCCAAGGGCCAGTCCTGCAGGGTGCTGCTCCCTCAGAGCCCTTTGGACACTCATTCCAGAAATAAGCTTAGGCACAGTAGCTGCAAAAACAGGCTATTTGACATGGGAAACAAAACGACCTTCATATCATGCAAACCCTACAATGCCTCAGACAGCATGTTACAGGCAGAGCTACCTTTCAAATGAGGCTATTTCTCAAAGCCTCTCCCTTGGAGAGCTGTTACTTACAAAATCCTTGTATCACATCTTCCCATGGCTGTGTCTGCTGTATTACTGGCTTCAAAAACAGAAATGCTGTATCAAAATGCCAGAGGAAAAAGAAAATCGTATTGCCCCTATTGATCTCACAGAGGTAAGGAACTATCTGTTAAGAAGATGTCAAGCCAAGTTTCCAAACCCATCCTGCAATTTGAGCTAGTATGAAATACTTACAACAGTATCAGATTATTCTAAGCACTAATTACAAAACCAAGCTGAAACTTCAAAGAATTTTTTTTAAAAAAACATTATCTAAGACTTGTCTCTCCTTATGTGTTGCATCGGCACGACCACGAAAGAATTGTATGACAATTTAAAGAAGGAAAGAAAAAAGGGGAATGGGATAGGTAGCAGCAGAAGCAGAGAAGAGTGGATCTAAGCAGCCATTTCTGAACTTTCTTAACACTCATGGTTTATGCAAAACTAGTTTATGACAAAACAAGTAACAGCCTTTCCTATCACATACATCTCCTTCTTTCTTTGAACATTGTGAGACTCTAGCCTTGAAAAGGTTGGAAGCAGCACCTCCGTTGCTGTTCAGATCCAAGCAGCAGGAATGCAGCATGCAATGTCTAGAGGATAACCAATATATAGATTTTTTTTTCCAAGTGAATCTTCTACATGAGGCAGGGCCACATGGCACTTAAATGCTGGAATCTATTTTCAACAAAGAGCCCAGTGAGACGAACCACAAGAAATTTCTCCATGGTTATTTTTGAGAAGTCTGGCTTTTCTTGTTGAACTGAGCAATTCAAGTACTAACACTGCCAGGAAGCCAGCAGCCCAGCCCAACTGTACATCTGAATCTCACTACTTGGCTTGCCCTTATTTAACTCCTAAGAAGGAAATTCCAGTGTGGGAAATGCACCTGTAATCCCCCTTGCTCCTAGTGAGTGGTGCCTATTCATCTTCAGGGCTTCTTCACCCACTGTCTCGGAGATCAGGCAAACAGCGCATCAGAGTCTTGGGATCGCTGAGGCTGGAGCCTGGAGCAGTGACACTAGGACAGTTACAAGATTACTTCTGACATGATGGCAGAGAAATATGAAGTAAAAAGTTAAAAATAGCTTGTGCAATAGCTAAAGTTGAACCACTTTGAATGTATGAAGTTCCTGACCCCCTGAAAGTAACATCCACCACACTCTACCAGGCCACAACTGTGCTTACATTTACTTTACGTAGCACCAAGAGTGGCACTCGGGTCACTGACATCTGTGCAGGTATACCTCAGCCCCTTTGCTACAGGATCTGTCCCTTGGAATCAGCTCTCAGCTATTACATAAAACAGATGCATAACAGAGGCAGGGATAACAAAGGTTGCAGTAGTGGCTTAAGCTTGCTTCATTTTATAGAATTGCTTCTAGCACTCTTGTAGACACAGTTGAGTTATGGGTAACATTTAGGTAACTTGTGCAAAAATAATCATCCACAATTCAATTGCCAGCAGTGGTGAAATCTCCAGCTCTCCAGTGGTGGTATTTATTGCTTGATTCTTGGGTATCCACATATTCCACATCAAGTCTAAAGGCTTCACGTGGGAACAAACAGTCAGGGATTTGTTGAATTCTCCCTGCCTGTCCCCCTGTGCCAGGTCCCGCCCTGTAATGCCAGCCAGCTCACAGCCTGGCACAGCCACAGCTGGATGCTGCAAAACAAAGACATCCCATTGCAAGGCTACAGCACTCTCATGCTAAGGCTGAGATGAGTCCATCCAACTTTACCCCAGGATGTTGTTTTATTTTGACAGTAAGATTTTTCCCAAGATATGAATCAAATCCTCACAATGTAAACTGAGAACTTGCCAGTGTGGCTAAATAGTTACTAATTTGCTTTCCTCCATCAAAACACATTTGCTGTTCATTGGCACTTTGTGGTATACCAGTGACACTTGCCATTGGTACAACATAGCAGTGTGCATAAAAGCAGCAAAACTTCTATGCATAAGAAGAATAAGAATCACATTTGAGCCTTGTCATCTTTAGCAGCACATAACAAGTTTGTGTTTCTCAAGTACCAGCAGTGAAGTGTGGTTCCCTGATAGCTTTCACTCTTTGAGTGGAGTCTGATGTTCAGATGGGAGTTATTTGGAGTGCTACATTTAATACCTCTTGCAGAGAATCGTCCCCTAATCATCTACTGACTAGCTTGTAAAAAAAGATAGGTCAGACTAAGCTAGCGAATGTCTATTTAAAGAAATCACACTAATTTACATAAGTTAAATGTTAGGCTTGCCTTCCATCCTCAGTTATAACTATATTCATCTGAGATTCCTATCCCACCCCTCTGCATGACCCAAACACACACATACAACTACAACCAGGGCTACGGCTGCACACATGCTAAATGACAAAGTGCATTTTTTCAACCTTATTTGAGGAATTATCAGTTGACAAAGACGAGCAGCAGTAATGTCAAATTAACTTTGCCATAGGTGTCAACATCATTCAAGAAAGAGTCTTCTGAAACATCAGTGCTCAAGCAATACACAGCTACTCTAAAGTGAAGCTACATTGAAATACAAATTCTCCAACTTAGCCCAAACAGATACACAGGAAAAAAATCCCCATCTCCATCATCTCCATCTCCATTCTCCCTTCCCTCCCTATACTTTCGATTTCCCCAAAGGTTGTCAAAAGAAATAACATTCCAGCCATTTTTGTCTCAATTTTCAAGCCCAACCTTTACTTAGCTGTTCAGAATTAGACAAATCATTCTGACCCCACCAGTTTACTCCACCATCTCCCTGACAAAAATATAATCACAGGAAGGTAATACTAGCTTACTTCTTTCTTTCTTCCCCATATATGTCATTTAGAGAAGATGGAATGCTGTTCTTGTTAACTTGCAAGGTACAAATTTATATACAGAATAAGGAAACTACAGAGCAAATGCAATCCCTCCTCTTCAAAATACAGTTCTCTGCTTTTCCTTAATAGTGTTCCTTTATCACCATAAAAATGCACACTGCCAACTCTTAGATGTGATCTAATTCTCCATCAAGCCTGTCTCCAATTCCCTGGCCGTTTTCGTTACCACTGACCAGAGGAAAGAAAAGGACAGGATGGGTGAGCTGTCCGTCAGTAGCAGTCACATAACAGGAATACAGATTCTTCTTTTTCTCTTCCTTAAAAGAAAAAGGATTTGCTGGGTTGGTTTTTCATCTCCTTTCCCTTTTCATTGAGAGTGACAGTTATTTGATTCTGTATGGCATGTCAACAGTTTGGATAAATTACCGTATACTAAGAGGAATATATTTATGGCAGGAACATCTCATTGTGAAAAGCATAGGTTCGAAATGCAGGGTCTGAACTATTACAGTCTATTCCATTTACTTTATGTCTTTAGTAGTAATGATTATGCAGCTATTTTAGCTTGAAGGGGTTGCTTATACTTGTTTTTATAGGCTGATTGCAAGTCCCCAGGAAATATGCTTGATTTCATACTTCAGATCATTCAGTCTCTGCCCAAATCTGGAAAGTCTCTGTTATATTGGTTAGAGGCTAGTTCATGTTTCCATACCACTGAGATTATAAATAACAAATCAAATTCTCTACTGATTCACAGACAAGTCAAACACTACAGCTCTAGTGTGTGAGTACACCAAAAAGATTATAAGAGAAAGTACAGTAATTTTCCATTAGCCACTGAATTTTATCCAGCTTCAATAGCTTCCAGGAGGCGGCACTTGGTTCACATATATTTCAAAGCATTAACTAACAGTCAGCCTCAGTTCTATGTATTACACTACAGCTGTCCCCAGTATCTCCAGTACTGTTTATTCATACTTATGTATGACCAGAGCATGCCCACATCTCTTTACCTAAAGAATTAAATACATTAAATAAAAATAAACTATTACACCAGCTTGGAGTTACTTTGATGTGTGCCTCTTCTGTGCCCCTTACCAGATGGAGAAGCAGCAGTATGTGTCTTTCACCCAAGCAAAGACCATGGCACATTAACTTCTCCTGCAGAAGAATAACTAAGATGGAAAAATCTGGGTTGCCCATCTCTGTATATCTTTCTTAGACTCAAAAATCTCCTGTCATTTCAATCACCTAAGAAAATCTGCTCCGAATAAAACAGATTTCAGTTTTTGAAGTTAATTTTGCACTAGACTGACACCAGCAGACAGGCTCCTTTTTCACATTCCCAGACAAACAAATGGCAGTGGCATCCCATCACCTACTGCCCTTCAGTCCTTGCTGGCCAAAATCATGGCAAGGAGCATTACATTTCAAGGCTTACCACATCAGTTATTTGCTGCCTTGCCAAGACTGAGACTAAATGAATGCCATGAATCCTCTGTTTTAGAGACTTCTCTGCTGGGAACATGAAAAGAACTCACTTCCCCAGAATGACATAAGACAAAAGTCACAATCAGAAACAGATTTAGGAGGAAATAATGTTACGGATCACTGGCAGTCTCCCGAGCTATCCCTGCAAAGATTTCTTTGTAGAAGGAACAATGGCTGAAACATTGATAGGAGTAGGCGAGGATGGTAGTTTTCAGAACAAGAGGATGAAGATAAGGATCAAGGCATTCTCCTGTTACAGGGTGAGAACAGGTGGACTGGTGGAATTTTGAATATACCTGCTGGAAAGGAAAGAACTATTGGCTTTTATTGAAGGGGAGCAGATGGCTCATAGGAAATGAAAAATGGCTACAAAAAAAAAAAAGTAACTCTGTTTTCATGTCAGGAAGAAGGAAGAGAAGATGCCTGTTCCTATCCTACTTGGCAGCCAAAGAATGAGTGATTTATAATCAGATTAACAGATAAGGATTGCAATCTGCCTAATTTGTCGCTGTAATTTTACACCTGATCTGTCAGTAGCAGAGATGGCAATGATTGATCTGTGACTTTGTTGGCATAATAAATGCTAGCATACACAGATGATGATGACTTTTCTTACTGTTGGCTACCTCAAACTGCCAGCTACAAACAACCATGAACATTGACTTTTTTTCTTGGTTCCCTGCTTGGAAACCCTGGCTGCCTGTGAGAGATTATGAGACAACATGTAGGGCTGTGCGTCTCACTGAGATGGAGGGAGGTACACCACCACAGACACAGCCTCACCACTTGATATCACTTTTTGTGATGGCTTTTGGGAGATAAACACTTCCCCCTTCTGTGCCTCTGCCACAAACTCATACACGACTAGTCCTAAAAAAAGATGAATTTGTTTTTGTTTATGCAAGAGAGTATTTTCTGTCTACAAGAACAGTTATTTGTCCATATTCCTCTCTGAAACTTCAACACGCTCCCTTTCTTTTCACTGCATTCCTCTTCCCTTCAGGCCTTTCCTTTTTCTGAACCTCGCCCACTTCTGTCTTGATCTGGAGCTTTAGAAAAAAAAACAGAATTTGATTGGATTCCTTTTTCCTCTAAAAACCTTCAGCAGAGTAATTCTGCCAGAAAAGCATGTATTTCATCAATATTTACTGCAGCTCTTATTTCCACAGAAATTTCTAAATAAACAGGACACAAATTGCAATGATAGCAGAGTCAAAAGAGGCGTATTTCCTACTGCTGTTTAAAAGACGAAAGCAGAAAACAGCTCAAAATTAACCCCCCACCTCCAAAAAGAGGTTTTTTTTTTTTTTTCAAAAAAAGCTAAACACAAAAGTACAACAGCAATAACAGTATATGCCATTGTTTCAAACCTTTGATTTCCATCATTCTTTTTTATTGTTTTTGTGTTTTGGCAGCTGTGAATAATTCTGTACTCTGGAATCGTTCTGTAGGCTATTAACATCTGTGACCTTTTCAGTCATTTCTTGAAATGCTACCTAGTATGAATTTAACTCTACTCCTACACACACATACACACACACCCTTTTTTGAGACATGCAGAAGCAGGCTTCATCCCATCCACTTAGAAAAAAAAATCATTCAGAGAGATGTATGCTTTGTAAATAACTTAGTTCGTGGTGATAAGGAGCAGTCACCTACGCTGTGGCATTCTGAAGTTCTCTCAGAGAAATTAAAGGACTGATATTACAATGGGATTATTTCATTGTATGAAAAAATAAGATCTCATTAAATCTAAGCCACTGTGGGGTTCTCTTTTGAGCTTGCTGTTGATGCTTTTACTTTCTAAGAGCGTATGAAGAACTCTTATATGACCAAACATTAAGAGTACTCTCCAACTCTATGATCAAATGCATGCACATATCAAAAGTGTCTCTACTACTTTTTAGATTAAGTTACTAAGGCTACTAATAGACTTGAGTATAGTTAGCAGCGGCACAATGCTCCTGCAGTAGTCTCCTGTGACAGCAACAAAGAGCATCCTGTTGCAAAATAGATGGATAAAGTGGGCAGCACATACGCAAAAACAGAGATTGTTAAGAGACTTTGAGTCCTTTAAGTCCATGCATGATTTCAAGGTATACATCTCTTCACTTAGGAGCTGAAGACTGGTCAAATGAGCTTGCAGGTTATTGTTTAACAGATTAAAACAATTGCCTCAATAGGTAAAGAATTACCCATCTTAAGTACTGTCTATGATATATGCTTTTTAGATGTCAAAGTTAAGTTCTAAAGGCTACCCCTCAGTTAAAATGTGGAATGTGGGTTAAAACAAGGTGGAGATGGACTGGACGCCAGCAATGCCTGGGACTGGACATGAATATTGTAGTAAGTTCCTTCGCAAGAAACACACCTGGGGACTCGAAAGTTTTCTTTTTGTGTTTGATTTAACTGTGCTCCCTGCCAGCTGCTTTTCCATGTGATCTGACAAATTTTGGGAGGGCCTTTACTTCCCTTGGTTTGGACTTGTCATTTCTTTTTCCAGTTACACAGGCCCTTTCTGGACAACTTCCTCTGAAATCCATTTGTCAAGAAAAAATGAGTTTCTCACAAAACAAACCATTTCTGAAAAATGGCACATATTGAATGCTTACAACATTTTCTCTATTAAATTCTTTTTAGCTGAAATCCTTTACATTCTTTGATGACAAGCTGAAAATTTGTAAGGCACACTGAAAGAAAACCTGCCTTAGCTTGGTTTGTATGTACATTTTTCTTCCAAAAGTCCCTCACCACAATGTCACCACCATGGCACACCCCTTGCTTATATGCACCTGTAGCAAACTGTCTGACCAGGGAAAGCAGACAATGTCCTTCTGGAAAACAGAACAAATGTCTCTTTTGTATAATAAAGTATTTTAAGCAGGGAAGAAGGAAGGGAACATTGTAAATGCAGGGGAAAATTTTAGGATTCCTGAGAAAAACTAAGTTCCTGAGAATGACTGATGCACTCAGAAATCCATCCTCCAAAATAGAAGATGACTGAAATTTCTCATGCTTGTCTACATTGAGCCTTACACTATGAGGATACTTCATCTAGAAGTTCTACCACAAAAATTATGACTAACATAACCCAGAACTTTCATTTTAAATGACTCCGCAACTTCCAATCACCTACTGGAGATTACACTTCACTTCTGGGTCACTGATTTGAGACTAGTCCAGGTGAGGAGATACCACTAACAGATATTTCACAGTCACATGTCAACTCCTGGACAACAGATACTGGAATTACACAAACCACCACTATAAAGAGTTGCTCTTCTGTAATGTCATATCTGACAGGAAAAGGCCTGAATATCTCTGAAAGCTGGTACCTCAAGAATATTAATCTACCCATATGTCTTGGTGTGGCCTGGTCTGGCAGAGCAACATGAGGAAACCAGCACATCTGATGTCTGCCTTGTGTTTGTTTTAGAGACAGAAGTACAACTCTCCACTGATGTATCCATGAGAACAAACACGCTGGGGGAAAAAAAAAAAAGAACCTTTAAAAATTTAGGTTTTGTTTTGCTGTATCCAGTATGTTCTTGTCTCTTACCTAAAAAGCCCATCTGGTCTAAAATTTACAGCACCTGTGTAGATTTTTATGTATTGAAGCCTGAAGCACTAAATACTCCTTACTGTAAAAATAAGTCAAGAATATTCCAGGTATATAGAGAGAGAGTTTGCAATTTGATGCACCTGATTTACCAAGCATGCATTTTATGGATTCTTCTCTGAAACCCCTTCTCATAAAGATGGGGATGATGGACAGAGCAGAGATATGAAAGGGATCAAACATCAAACAAAGGATGTTATCTTCACATTTCTTTACAACTGTCTAAGCCAAGCTCCTCCACATCATTTTTGGTAGACAAAAATATTTTTTTATCCATCTTTCCAAAAGATAGCTGAGTTACAGAGCAAAGAAGGAATTGAAATATCACAAAAGAAATGTACGTATCAGACATACACCAACAGATCTTGGTTAGTGATGAGGCTAAATATACATTTTTTCCATCCCAAACAAGTGGTATGTCTCTCTTGCTCTTTTCATTTCTGTACTTTCAAATGTCAGAGAACTCTAGCACAAAATCTGTATCTAAGATCTTACTTCTTAACTTCAGAATGGGAAAAAATGAAAGGATGCTCTTGAGGCCACTGGCATAATGTCCTAGAGTTGTGGAAGTAAACTCAATCCACAGCCATTTACTACTCTAAAGTAAGCTACTACATCAGGTCCCTACTGAAAAATAAGCTCATTTCCCAGATGGCTAAGATGTTGCATATGATTAAATCTGACCATATTTATATCACTCTGATCTTTTTCCATACAATTCGTATTTCATGGAATGATACTGGAGATAGAATCATAAATAAGGATTCAGATATCTATAATGCTTTTTCAACTTTAGCCATGCTGTTACTCGGCAAGCACGTGACAGAGCAGACTGGCAGGCAGGCAATGAAACTAGCCATTGTCTGCCTCTTCTATTGAGCCAGGAAGGATTCTAATTATCTTTAAATCTAGGACTAGCAAAAAACAACAACCACCACCACCACATTTTAAATACTCATGCAAATACCAAGATATGGAATAGTTATGTGAGAAAAGAGGTAATCCAATGATTTCTTCAGGCTCTGTTCTCTTTTGTGGCCATGGAGTAATACAGGAAGGTATAGGTGCCATCATAGCCATGTTATGATGCAGTGAAAGGATTTCACTGTCTTTCTTTTGTAATATAACAAGCACAGAAGCACTTCCAAATTTATAACTTGTTACTCCTGGAACAGCACAAGTTGGAACAGACCTCTCTTCCTTCTTTGCATTAAGAAGATTCTCTAACCCTCACTGCATTCAAATCCCCTACCTTCCATACAGGCTTCAGTTTATTTGGGTTTTCAAGCCAACAGAGCTTCTGAGACAGGGAAATTGCAATCCTGTTCTCCCTGATTTTTCACTGTATGGTAATGCTCTTGTGGTGGAAAAAGCCCATCTGAAAGTCTCAGCTGCAAAGTAAATACTATTTGTTTACTTTGATAAACTGAAAAATAATGGTAATCCATACGCTGAAATATGTCTGTAGAAACAATTACTGTAGGACACATTTGTCACTGGAAACTGTCTTCAAAACACAGATGAAATGCTACCGTGATGTATATGATCTGTGTTTTAATGTCTCAAAGCAAACAATGAAACTCACTTAGAATTTTAATGACTATTATGCAATTACAATGATTGCATTAAAATATAGACATAAAGACTGTGAAGTCTGAAATCTGCCAGGGTACATCAAGATACCTCCCATGGCGGGAAACCAGAGCAGGTTCCTACTTTAGATTCAGCCACTAGAGAGCCCAGAAACAGGCCACGTGTTAAGCTGATCGTCCAGACTTCCCCTACCATCAACAAGCACATCTGAGTGCTCCAAAGAGGAGATGAGAAGATCCTTTTCACATGGACTTACACGCTTGCTCTTGTTCAGAAGGACAATTAACCAGTCACTTTCCTGTTAAATTTCTGGTGGAAAGAGACTTTAATTCACCAAATAATCCTGCAAGGATAAAGTAAACCAACAGTAGATGACAGATAAAGGGTACAAGAGCAGGGGTAAAAGTCATCTGTAGTATTGTGCTCAACTGAGCTATTCCAATGCTGCAGCAGGAATTAAGCAAATCAGCTTAATCGTTTCCTTATTATCATTGCAATTAATCATTGAATTTCAAAGGAATATTCACTTTGATACTTAGCATTCTTGTGAATCTTCACTTCCTTGTTTACTCACATGCTAAAAATAAAACACAGCTTGGGGGGCTGCCTGTTCCTAAAAGCTCTTTGCAATCTATTTCCTCAACACTTCAAGTTTTAAAATACATGTTAAAATCCAATCAGAAAGATAAATGAATCATGATAAAATCTAGTGGCAAAAAAAAAAAAAAAAAAAACACAACAGATTTGAAAGCTTAAACCATTTCCAATTTACTGTTATATTGTCTAATCTGTTGCAGCCCACCTTGCCAAATGGCATCATTAGCATTTAAACTTCAGAAGAACACCATATGCAGTGAAAGGGTATTGATTACTACCCACTACTAAAAGGAAAATTAAAGCTAAGAAAGGGGTGACAGATCTGGATGAAGCATACTTGCAATAGTCATAAAGCAGACTAAAGGACTAAGAAGGTCATCCCTGTACAGCTGGAGCTGTTCCCTCTCTGGTAATACGTGTACAAAACAAAAAAAAGCCAGATTCCTCTGTAAAGACCACTGTAAATCCTTCACAGGTAAGTGAATAAGTTGCATTATTTTATGCTTCTGAAGGAACTTCCCAGATTCAACAGGACAAGCTGAAGAATCCTTTTTTGGTGCAGATCTCAAATTGGAAAAGGGAAACATGTTGATTTGCTACCCCAAGAAGTCAAAAGACTTTTCACTTCAAGAGATCTTTGAGAAGAAAAACAGAAGCAACACAGCAGAAAGTTTAAGTGGAAATTCAAGAACAAAGAAATTAGGAAAAACTACAGAGATTGTATTAAAGAAAAGACAAACTTGTAAAGTGATGTGAAGAAACGCTTAGTGCATAAAAAAATTAATGCCCGGTCACCTGGGCAAAAGTAACAAAGAGGGAGAATCAGAAAAGAACTGAGTAAGTCCAGAGAATAGCACTGAAAGATAAATGGGACAAGAACAGGGAGGGAATAAATGCTAAAAAATAGTTCCAGAGAAGTAACCAAGTACTGCACTACTGAGGTTAGACTGGCAAGCAACGTGGATTTAGCATAGTTTGAGGGCTTGTTCTGCTGCTGTAATTAGAACCAGCCCTTCTTAACCCTTATGCTACTACAGTTATGGCTCAACACAGATCCTTACAATTTATGTGGATGCAACATGATATGACTGCATGAAGCAAAGGACAGTTAAGGAAGCTTTTTTAGCTTTCAGGACAGCTGTCAAAGCAACTTTGCACAGAGGTTGGTAGCAGTGTTGAATAACCCTGACCAACTCTAGATACAAGACAATACTTTGTTTCACAGCAGAAAAATAAGGGTACGTATTTTAATATTTTAAGACTTGTGTTCTTCCAGCTCCTGTTTACTCACTGTCAAAAGGCTGTCTCGTTGGCAGAAACTTGTAAACGTACACAGATCAAGTTCAGAATTTCTCTCTAATCCTTACAGCATGCTGGAGCATGATTTGAGAAATGTAAGAAAGAGCCATTATTTTTCTTTCAAGGTATATTTCAAAATCAAAGCTAACTGTGGCAGATAATACTTTTTAAAAAGTGAAAAGAAAGAGAGAAAAAGCAAAATAAATAGAAGTACTTATTTGTTCCCATTGCATAGTATTATTATGCAAATACCCTACAGGACAGTAAGCAAGCTTTTGGGAACACATTACAACTTCATTCACCAAACATCTCAACTACTTGCTTAAAGACAATGTCCAGAGCAGTCAATTGGGACTGAACTTCAGACTCAACATCTGGAAAATGATTTCTTGGTTCGGAGGTGGATTCCTAAGCCATGATCGCAGGAAGCTATGGACAAAGCACGTGACATTTTTATGCTTTGGTTCTGTTGCACTCATTGCTGCCCTTCAAGACATTGTAATGTTAAAAGACTTCAGAAGATTCATCTCAATTCCTTTGGTTTATAAATGAGGACTTCTGTATTAATGTTGGATCATTGGAAGAGATGCAGAATTGGTCAAGTACATTTTCTGGAGCAAACTATGGGCACTTCTTAACTAGATCTTAAATCCAACCTGAGATCTAGGAAACATTCAATAAAACTGCACAACACTTTCCCTTTTTTAGACTCTTATTCAAATGGTAAACTAGTTGGTATAAACATCTCACAGTCACAATGTGATCTGGCATGACTGACAGTCTTAGCACACAGAAATCCTTCATTTCCGCTGTGCAACTGAGCTGTCCTTGAGGAGTTGTGTAGAGGCTCAGAATTTGTAAAGATAGATATGTCAAGACATCCAATGCATTGGTCAAGTGTGTTTACATGAGTGCTTATGCTCATACAACCATATGCATCATTAAAAAAAAATTGAGAATATCACACACTGGGAGCACTGTACTTTAAAAACAGGAAAGATGTACAAGGGAAGTTCCTGCTCAAACTGTGATTGCTATACAAACCATCAAAAAGCAACTCCTGTTCAGTTCCTAACAGTAACTTGTAGGCAAAACTTCTAAATAACTCAATATGTTTTCCAGATTATGCTACACTATGTGCCAAGACTCTCCTACTTTAAGATGGCCTTGTTGCTGTACCAACAATGCAGAATACCTGACTCATCCATCACATACTACGTCCATATCCCATCTGTCCTGGTCTCCTGGTCACTCTGCTTCACCTCTTTCTCAGCATGAAAAATGAGACTGAAACGTACGATAAAACATGCTTGTCTTGGGCTTTCTTTTAATCTTACAAAAATTACATATAACATTGTGAAGACAAACGTGAAGATTTTCATGATTTTTTTTTAAATTGCTGTTTCCAATATCAGTTATCACTTTTTTTTTTCCCCCTACTCATACATTTTGGCTCTGTCACAAAACACTTGCAGAAATAATTCCGAACAGCTAGTCAGTGCGATGGCAGTTGACATACCCCTAGAGAGCCCGCAGAGCCTTGCCTGGCAGTTATATGAACAGAAGTATAGCGATTCTCAAAGCCATATGAAAACCAGAGTATGTCCCAAACCCCACTTACCTACTCACAAATTAAAAACAATTCTGTACCTTTGCACTTCTGACACCTGTCATTTACATAACAAACACAAGATAAAAACTCATAAATTTATGTCATCTGTCAAGTTCCAGGTCTCAGAACACAAGAATTTCAGAAACAGAATTTGGTACATTCAAATGAGTTTTGTAATTAACCTTTACAAAAGATGAGGTCGGAACAACTCATTTATTCAAGGCAGGCAGCATATGTCATTACTGTATTTTACTGTATGTGAATTCCTGAAAACACGACTCTACCAGTGCCTGCACACAAGAAAATTTCTGTGTAAATGTGCGTGCTTAGGATTCTTACAGATATTTTCACATCTCATTGAGCATTATATTTGAATATGGCTAAATATAAGGACAGTTAATGACTGAGTAAGTACAGTGTCATATCTACACGCAAGTATGTGAGAGAAATGCGCAGACATGCCTATGTGGAACATTATGTACCTCTGTTACCAGAAAACCTGCAGAGATTATTTTCCACACAGTTCTTTGACAGTGAATCCTGCACTGGAAAGAACTCTGCTGAAGCTTTTCTCACATGTCAAAAGTATTCTACATCTTTTTACTATAAGCCATCCAAATAGATATTATTGATGTCTGTTGAGTTTTCTGGTTCTCTTCAGTTCCATCTAGCCTTTAAAAAGGTGCCTTTAAGTTCTAGTTGTAGAAACTGGAGGATTTACAAGAGGAATCTTTTTTTCTTGCATGTTTACCTCACTTCTATTGTGTAACAGCCAAGACATTTGATGGCCTACCGTAACACAGCATAAGCAAGTGGAAAGAAGGGAGGGCTACAAGTCCCTTGGTCACATAGTAGCACTTGAATTCCTTCAATGCACAAGGAGAAAGTGAGTCTGTAGGTGTACTGGTAATCACAGAATCACAGAATGCCTTGGGTTGGAAGTGGCCTTAAAGATCATTTAGTTCCAGATCCCCTGTTGTGGGCAGGGTTGCCAACTGCTAGATCGGGCACTGGATCAGGATAGAGAGGGCCCCATTCAGATTGGCTTTTAACACCTCTGGGGACCATGTTTCAAAACTCACTAACCTTGGCCCTTATCTGACCATTAATTATTACACTTGATAATATAATTCCCAGATAGGATAACCATGTGTTCCTTTAATAGCACTGAGGCAAGCAAGAGGAGGAGCACAGTATACAGCCAAGTTTCTACCCAGCACTGTTTCAGCCTCACGCTAGGACACTGTTAATCAGTGATTTAGACCTGCTTATGCTCTAATCCAGTCTGACTAACACTTCTGAATTCCTTCATTTGAAAATATGGAGGGTATTTGGACCTAAGACATATGACGCATAATATAATGGGAATGTGGTAACTCCCAGAAGTAAAGATGTTCAAAGAAAGATGGAGCTGGGTGTCTACAGTTTAAAAAAAGTTGTGGCTTTTTTTTTTTTTTTTTTTGTCATTCTGTGATACAATACACATTCTTCCCTAGGACACCACAAGTCTTTAGCTGGGCTTGCATGCAGCAACACAAGGCACCACCAGCCTCAGAAATCCATTCAGGGATTATCAAGCCTGCCAAGAGCATCAAGATGATGTGCTGTTCAGACAACCAGGGTGCCCTGCACCAGGTTTAATTTCCCTTTTGTAGATAAAAGGCCTTTTTCCTGGAGTCCCTCTCCTCTACCAGTGGCTGAGTGCTGATCCCACACAGCATGTGAAGTGCAGAGAGGAAGGGGGATGACAATGGGGGAAGGCAGTACAGCTAGCAGAATGGTGCTCCAGCCACCCAAGACACCTTCTGTTAAAGTATCTGAATCACAGCAGTTTGTCAGACCAGCAGAACTCAGGTGAAAGGTAGGTGTGAGATATATAGAAGCTCCTTGCAATTCTGCAGAAACAAGCCCTTCAGAGAAGAAGGCTGTGAAAGGGGAAAGGAGGGAAACAATGAGGGAAAGAATAAAAGCCGTAATGAAGAACTGTCCCATCCCCAGTCATAGGAACAATAGGAAAGTGGTGGAAAGAAAGAAGATGATCCTTTCAAATGGATTCTTCTTTTTAACCTTGTTTTACTTTTCTCTGGAAACCATTCTGCCCACTCTCCTTAAACTTCAGGTAGGGAAGCGGTCTTGCCACTGGCAGACTTCTGGGGAAATCAAGTCAAGCTGCAGCCTAAATCATCCCCTGGCAGTGTCTACAACACCAGTATTCTAACGTAAAAGGAAGCAAACAATTCTGGATTGCAACTTCCTTTTTTTTTTTTTTTTGTAGTAGTAGTCCCTCTCTTTTCCCTCCTCTAAAAAATTCCTGAAGAGGGGAGAACATCTTTTCAGTGCTTCACGTGACACAAACCAAGAGAGGAGTAAGAGCAGTAAATATAACGTGTGACTGTTTGGTAGCTCAAACAGACCTACAATCCCTAGTTGCAGCAATACAACTTTAGAGTTTTCAGAGTGGAATAGATTACTTTTCTCAACTCCTTCATACAAATTCTGCTTGGAAACACTTCCAAAAACCTAACCAGCACAAATCTAAATGAACAGTGTTCATAAACTCACTAGTTGACCAACGGTAGTCTGACACGTGAGAAGGTATTCCAATAGCCTTGCAGAGTGGCACTGAAATAAAAAGTATTGTCACATAGATATGAAGGAAAATCAAATATTTCTGATTTCTAGACTAGGGCTTTATTTTGCATAAACCTTTCCAAACAAGCTGCAAAACAAAGTGCACTACTGGCTCATTTAATTGGTAATTACAGGTGGAAAAAATGTGAGAAATGAAGAGAAGTGACTTACAGTGAAGAACACATCCTTTTGTGTCTTGATGCTCTTCTTAGGGGTCTGTTAGCTAGTGGTCGGGATTCCTCAGACCTTGTAATTCAGTAACATCTCAGAGGAACTATCATGGGCAGGATGCCTGGTGAAGTAGCACACACCAGTCCTAAGTTAAAGAAAAAGGAAAAAACTGGAGTTGGAACTTACAACTCAAACATAAAAAGAGTTTCAACAGCAAATAACAGAGAAAAGAATTTGTGAGAAAGGGAGAAAAAACTGCATAGCTTTTTGTGGCCACCAGTTATAGTACCTTTTGTGTTTGCCCAGAACACCCAGGACAAAGGTCTACATTTCACTGCAAGTTGCATACTTGCAACATGCAGACTCCTGACAAAGAATAGGCACAGTCGGCACAGTCTTTTTGCCTCTCTGGTAAGCAAGTTAGTCATGCTCACACAGAACTCTCCTAGAGAGCAGTGAGACTCCCCATCAGATCAGGCTATTGCTCCTCGCTAAAATGACAGGCAACAAATAGATGTGAACTATGAAGTTGTTTTTCCTCTTACTTTACAGGGTTTCTATTTGTAGAAGAAATGTGCACTCTTCTCCTCTACGTAACCTAAAGCTTTCACGGTTTCAATATCAGAGTTAATCGTTTGTGTTGGAAAAGGGGTGGAGCTGGAAGAACAGAATAGCCTTTCCCTCCTGTACTTGGTGAGGTTATTCAAACAAAATCAGAAAAGCAGAAACAGCTTGAAAATACGCATGCCATTAGAAGAATCCTCAGGTTTCAATGTGCAGTCTACCTCTGAGTCAGCGCTAATACACTTTGATAGCTTTCTTTCCATCTATTTGAAAGAAAATAAACATATATTATCCTGAAAAAAATAGTATGAAGCATAGCATGTTTTGTACAGTCAACATACACAACAAAAGGTTCTTCAGAACAGCACCACTGTTTTCCAAGCCTGAAACACAGCTTAAGGATGTTCACCACACTATCTTACAGTGTTTGCAGCTGTGAGAAGCCTAACCTAGATGAGGAGGATGATATAATGTTACAGAAACCTGCTGGTAGAAGAGCAACTCCTCTGACAGCTAATTTATTTCATGTGGCTCGATCATTATCCCTTATTTCTCTGCTGCAAGATTTATTAACCATTGTATCACAGTTTGCCAATTAAACTGATGAAGTCAAACATTTTGCTTTGGATGACAAAAAAAAAATTCCAGATTCTGAAATACAACTTATTTCCAAATATAGTTAACAATTCCACCTTTATTTTCTGAAATTCAGTTCTCATAAAGCAGTATTTCTACATTTTCTGCTGTGTCATATTCCCCTTCATCCGTGCACAGATGAGTAGGCCTACCTGTCGTGTGTAAATTCTCTAACACTCTACCATAAGGGAACACACTGATTTTGTTAGTGCTGCTGAACAACATAATGAAAGGATCTCCTCTCCTCAGTTACTAGATAGAATGGCACATAGAAAAGTTGACAGATACATTTTCATCAGCAAGAAACAATGCAGGGAGTTCTCTGATATGCAGCAAGGCTTTCTTCTGGCCACACTGAAGCAAGTCAAGTCAACTCACACACTGATTCAAAATACGAAGGCAATTAAAGCTGGGTAGAAAATGTCTTTTTCATCTTGTATAAAAGTTGAAGTTTTGAGAAGTTATCCAGTCCTGAGATAGGCTGAAATATCTGTATATTCTATTCAAATCATTTTTGAGATACTAAGATAAGAAATTAAATGTTTGGGTCTAAGTACTTTTATCTCCTTATACATGCTTGGGGTTTATTTTCCTATTTTTGACACACTTCGTCTTTGCTTTTTTAAGTATATCTGGCTGGCTTCTCAAAATGGGGAAATTTCAAGATTTGAAAGCCAAAAATGTTTGGTTTAGAAAATATCAAACATATGATTTCCGTAAAATTTTATCAGAAATGTGAATAACAATTAAAAAAAACCAACACAACAAACTTCCCAAAATATAAGGTCACCTCAAAAATACACAAGTTGGAAAAAGAAAAAGAAAAAAAGCCCCACAAGAAAAACCTACTATTTCCCAAGTTCTCCTAAAAATCTCCAGGCAAGAACTAGACCAAGGAAAGATTTTTGCCCTTCAGTGATAATGGCTGTCATACTGGTATTGATCTATCTTTGAAATACAACATGAGCTAACTCATGGCACTAGATGTGTTACACTCAGATCTAATCTCAATCCTTCCTCACAAAGGAGCTATCCAGAGGACACGTGCCTCCCTGAGATCCTTCCTTAGGCAACAAGATGATTTTCTCTGCGGTTAGAGAGGTTTCCAGGGGCTGAAATCCACTGCAGCTCTTATCTCCCTGCTTTTCAGTTCCTTGAGGAACTGTATCAACCCTAACAGATACACCCCCTTTCTGATACTGACTCCAGGAGCAACTTTCTGGAAAAAAGATAAAGAGAACTCAGGTTTCCATAGTGAGAAATATGTGAGTGCTGAAAAGCTTCAATCTTCATCCATCCACCAGAATTATAACACCCTCAACGTAGTGGAGAGAATGACACATGCACCTGGGCTCTTTTCCATGACCAGAAGGACGAAACTAAGTCTGGATCAATGAGGAAAAATTTATGTCTCTCTATTTATGGACGGAAAGCTCTGAACACATTTCTTTTGAATTAAAATAAGTGATGATATAATTGTCCTTGGGAGAAAGGTAAATGAGAGGGGAATAATAAATGTAAAGAAACATGCTGACATTGCAATGAAATATATCTACAGGAATCAAGGCCATTGATTTGCTTTTATAGCATCCCTATATCTGTCCTTCATGATATTTTGATGGTAAACACCACTCCTTCTTTGTTATGACAGGCATCCCAGCTAGTGATTGATTTGGTGCTGAAAGCTACTTACACAAGAAATACTCTTGAGAAAGAGCCTTTAAAGCACGAGAATGCCTAAGTAGCACCTGGTAAGATCCTTTTTTTCAAATGCAGAATGCAGTTCCTGTACAGATTTAAGAATATTCAACAGGTTTCCATTTTTCTTTCTAGAACCTACATAAAAATAAGAAAATGGATACATTTCATCCAGAACTACTACTGTGCAGGTGACCCATCATCACTTTCCAAGCAGTCATAGACAAAATGAATGGAGTTATTTAATGAGTAACTGCAGAACTCCTTGCAGCTCCAATTTACTAAGCTGCCCCTCAAGAAAATAGAGACTGAGACTGATTTTTCAGTTGAAAGAGTATAGCTAATCAAAGTGAAAATGAATATGGCTACAGGACAGATTTAAGTGTTCACATATTCCTAACCAGCTGGAGAATATTTGTGGAACTGGGTATACAGAATTTACTGCTTAAAGCAGAAATACATACAGTGCGACAGACCTTCAGGTAAGTAAGTCACAGCAGTCCAGACTGAATTCTACAAGTCTTTCTTCCTCATGGCCTAAAATGGTCTGTTGCTAAGAGACCTGCAAGTCACTGCTGCTTTTATGTATGCTTCAGAAAGAATCAGAGATCTGACAGGCTTTGAGACCAAACACTGAACAGATTAGACCATCTTCCACACAAGTCAACATAACTCTGTCAGTTAGCGCAAGCTTGTGCCAAAGGTTTTTTCCCACCTTCTGAGGACATCTGAATTCACATATTGCAGGATTAATCCTGTTGACAGCAAAGGCTGCGACTGGAAAGTGATTGGAAATTTAACTTGAGGTTTTATTTTTTTAAGGACTGTGAAATCCAGGAGAGAAAATCATGTTTAGAAACTTGTTCATTAATGGCTTGGATCAGAAATTCTTCTGCAAATCAAGAGCTGCGGCTCCCAGAACCTGAAGTCTTCAAGGTGAGTTCCCAGTCATACCGCCACTTGCTGATATTATTTATTTCAATTGTGTACAAGATGGCTGTATTAAAGTACCTTTCTTGCACTGATGGAAAGACCAATGTCATCATAAAAGTAGAAAGTTCCAAAGATATTTTCTGTGATTCTGTAGGCAGCAAGTATTTTCCGAACCCCAGACACTGTTTTCAACAGGCCTCATTACTCAGCTTCAGGCTAATTTCCTATGCTGCTGTCTTGACATTCTGCTTCATTCAAAGCCTGTGCTAAAATAGGCTTCTGCTGGAGGTCGTAAGGAGTCATACATCCCAGATTACATGATCTTGGTGGGGTCCCACAAGAGGCGCAAGAACATCTGCTCTTTCAAGCAGGGCCACAGGCAGTAGCAGCTAAACAAGTAAAACAAGAAAAAAAGAATACAGAAGAGTAAAGCTAGAGGGCAAGCTACAAAAACCAAACTGAAACTTCAAAGACACCGTTGGTAAAAAAAAAAAAAAAAAAAAAGGAATACATTTATTTTAAGAATCCATTCTCCCACTATAAGTCTAATGGGATCCTAGAATACAAAGAGTTAGGCATCTTTAATTCTCACTTAGAAGTATTAGTAAGTCCTGAGAATAAACTTCTCATTGGTTTATCTGGTATAGTCTCAGAGGCAAAGACCCTGCCACCTCTTCATAGAAATTCATTACATGTGCATCTCTTCTTCATGCTTGTCCACATTTGCAGAAGGCAAATTGTAGAGCTTCTCTGACTTACCCCTAGGGATAGACAATAGTGAGTGGAAATAACACCCAGACTTTGTAAAAATTCTTAGTCCAATTACTTTTTGTTTAAGATAACAGAAGAATCAATAGAATGTGTGGAACTGTTGCAAAAATGTCTCATTTGTTTGCCCTGTATCAGTTCTTTTGGATTTTCAACACACTGTGAAGGTACAAATTTGTGAGGGAAGCCATGTGAAGTCTATACTGAAACAAAAAAAAGTTGCAATTTGGCACCAAGTCTCTGAGAGAAACAAAATTTCTCGATCAGACATGTATTCCAACTATGGAGAAATACAGAGGTCCAACCACTCATAGTTAGCTTCCAGTATTAACCAAATGTATAAATCTTGCTTCATACTTCATCTGAGAAATGCAACTCGTGTGGATAGGAAAGAAGCACTAGCTTTGCCACAAAGACAACAAGGCTTTGCTCAAATGTTTAAAAAAAACACCACCAATACAACTACGTTTCTCTATGTCTCAATTCCTCAAGACTTCAGTTATGCAGATTCAGAACTTAGGACTTGCAAAGAGGAAATTGTTCCAATGTAAAATACAGACTGTTTTAGATATTCTTGCTTCTGGCTCTTTGACCATTACAGGGACTCAAACTAACCTCTGAAAAGCACATCCGGCCCTATGGTGTAAAAACAGGAAGAATTTTTAAGCATGTAATTCATACATTTTGTAAAGCCAGAACATCTTTGATGGCATGTTCTGACAATTATGTCAGAAGATGGTTTAAGGGGAAGTTCTGCCCCACCTCCCAGATCTTTGTGGTAGCAGCAGTCATCATGTTAGCTGAGCTACCTGAAAACTAATCCTACAACAGGACAGCAAAACAGTAACTTTCAGCTGGATTATCTCCCTGGATCCTCTACAGAAGGGCTCAGCTAATATCACTGTCTCAGAGGAGGCAAAAGTGGGAGAGAGAGACAAAACAACCCAAACAGAAAGTCCCTCCTCAACCAAAAAAGTGCTACTTATGGTGTCACAAGATGAACGTAAAT
The DNA here is from genome assembly GCA_024606505.1 of Aquila spilogaster. Taxonomy (NCBI): domain Eukaryota; kingdom Metazoa; phylum Chordata; class Aves; order Accipitriformes; family Accipitridae; genus Aquila; species Aquila spilogaster. Next base: position 41,706,812 of record JANHGO010000012.1, read on the forward strand.
TAATTTCAGCATTATAAGCATTATACCTATAAATCAAACTTAAATCCCTCTTTTTCTGTTTACCAACATGCCTCTCTTCCCAGAAATACAACATTTCGCATCTGAATTGGGAAACTTGCAGGGTGCAATGGCAATCCCTTTCAAATCGCTGCAGAGCTTAAAAAAGGAACCTCAGTCTTCAGCAGCTCTTCTTCCCTCAGCTGCTTCTTTCACACAGTTCTTAGGAAAGAAAGAAAGTTAACTAACTGCTCTTTTTTGCTGCTGGTGGTTGTTTCCTTTTCTTTGTTCTCTCCCAAGGATGAATAACGTGAACCATGAACTCTGAGAGCAAGTAGGAAAGGTGGTTACTCCACTGAGTGAGTTTCATCTGTTCCCTGACTAAGGCAAGAATATATTTTCCTGGGTTTGGCTGAGACACTATGTCAGCTATCACTCTCTTTTCATTGGCACAGTGCCTCCATCACTTATTTTGCTAGCAGCATCAGCTCCCAGGGAAAAGACTTGCTATTATGTATTTTGAGGGGCTGTAATTTTCCCTGAACTTGATGATTACAGAACTTAAAGGTTTCTGAAAATATACATGTTTTGTCATACCTTGCATAAAAAGATTTCTTTGAGTTTGAACTGAAATTTCATACCAAACCAAAGTGCCCTACTTTGTTTCTTATTTCTCTAAGACAGTTTTGGATTGGATCTTTGATATTTGACCAAAATGATTCTCGAAATCACAGTCTTACATTTGAAATACTCTTGCAATAGCTAATTTGTAACATGTAATATACAAACCAGAGTAGCATGTTTAAAGTTATCATTAAAACCTTGGAATAAAAGAGAAATACTCCAAATTGAGAAAGGAAAATTAAAATTCTGTTGTGAACCTCAGTACCTCTGTAACCACATTTGGGCAAGGTAATCAAGGGTGATATTTTCTTTGATACTCGATGCTTCTCCCTCAACGACAGAAAGCAGAAAATCCTTGACATTCTGCTAATTAACTTGAACACTACATTTAATAAACTGAATAACCAAAACATAAGTATGTGCCATTCTCCAAGCATTCAATGTTTCTGAGAATATTTTAAAGGCAGAGTCCAGTTTGTTACAACCTAGATGCCAAACTGTACAACACAACAGTACGGATGCATTTTGAATCAACACTGAAGTCCAGAAAACCCTGATCCAGGCAAGAGTCTGAGCCATCAGAGAAGCAGCACCCTCATGACCACCTTTGAGAAATGACACTGTATTTGGACAACTGTAAGAGACCACATGTCTGAAAGAATAGCTTTAACCAGTGGGTATGGTTTCATTAGAATTTTAATTTGCCCGTTTTCAATTAGCTTGTTTATTTTACCATGCATACTCTCACTTGAAATTGTGATTTTGACATGTTTAAATAGCATTTGCTAATTAGTAAATTAGAACCTGACAAACCACATGAGAATCATACACAATTGAGGCCTCAGCTCTATTTTTCTAGCAGTGATAAATTGGGACATTTGCAAAAACATATAACAAACTCTCTCCTCTCCCCCCCTTCATGACATATCTGTGGTAAGGAGTTGCTAGGTCAGTTTTTTCAACAACTAAACAAGCCACTTTTTGTTCATGCCAAAATGATTATATGTCAGCAGAAGAATATTTTCCTATCAAAACAATACAAGTAAAAATTTATGACAGATAACACGATAAATCCATCCAGATTCAGACTTGTATAGAGAAAGACACAGAGACAGATTAATCAGCCTTGGCCTAGCTAATGCTGCCTCAGACGCTAAGTCACTGCTCCTACTGAACTACAAAGAAGAATCTAGACCAGGAAATTTCAGCAGTTGCTTTGTTCTAAAATATGAATACTACCTGTCCTTACTAATACAATCAATAGAGTTCCATCTTAAGAGTTCATTGTGTTAAATAAATGTTAGTCACAAACAGGCACTAAATTCGGGATTGCCTTTTTACCTTGTAATAACATACACAATCACAAAATACAGTCAGTGAAGGAAGAATATCCTTTATAGCTTTTTACTTATGACCATGGGCAATGTGAATAAAGGACAATCAAATCACATTTGTCCCCTGTGTATTACAGACATATTTATAAACAACAGGAAGCCTCCCTGAGTCTACTTCAGATTAAAAGGCTAACCCAGGTGGAACTTGAAGCTGTGCCTGCAGGATGGACATGGTGTAGCTCTTATAGGTACTAGACAGCCAGTCAGTGTTTTGGCATTTCAGCACATCATGACCTACATGTTTCACCTGGCTGTAGTGGGGGATTAGCTATGAGAATGGTCCAACCAATCTCTTCAACTCTAGTGATACATTTTCAGCTACTGCCAGAAAAAAAACATCAGGAATGGGAACAGCAATTTCATGGAAGACCTCCCATATGCCATTTTCTGGAACAATAATTTTTAAAGCATTAGATATTTCTCTACTTTGGAAACACAGTATTTATTTCCACCAATAAATAAAAGTCTTGCTTCCATTTATATCTATATTGAATAGCAGAAGTAGCAGTGTGTTAAACTTCAGAATTATGTGTTTATAAAATTAATAATTTTCAGACTGTCACAGTTGTATAGCAATTCAAGATCCCACATTTACTTGCAAAAAGGATACTCCCTTTTTACAGTCAATAAAACCAAATGTAAGTCAATTTCATTTTTTAATTCCTCACATGTTACTTACACATGGATACATTCCCTCAAGTGAATCCAGAGAGCTTTTAGTTCCAAAACACACAAGATGCAGGACTCAGATTTAGCCTCAAGCCCTTTCCCTCAACGGTTGTCAAAATACAGAATAAAGAAGTTTCTCCTGCAATTGTGTTTCAGAGAAAGTGAAGACTTATCATACCACAGAGAGTAGCTAACCTTGGAAGATTCCCTTATTTCAGGAAAGGAGAGGCCACTTTCCCTTCCTTTTAGAAACTCTGACAATCTAAAAGAAGTCTAGGTCATGTTCAGTTGGGCATATTATTTTAACAGATTGTCTTCACAGTAGGAGGGATCTTCTTGCTTTCAAAATAAATTCTTAACAGCTTCCATTGTGGCCACCTACAGACCAGATCTCACGCAAAACCAGGAGTCCATGTTTGAAAGGGAAAAAAGGAAATGAGAGATAAAGGAGCTGTGAAGAGAAATAACTAAGTCAGTAACTAAACAAGCTGTAACTTCACAAGGGAAATAAAGCAAACAAAACAAAACAAAAAACTTATAAAAGAAAAGTGAATTATTTGTACACTCCTTTCAAACACAAAGAAAATACATTTTCCAAAAGGCCTGCCTGCTGCTGGGCTACTAATACGGAAGTCTTTCTAAATGTAGCTTTGATTTCAAAAGAATTGGGGATGCTCCCAGACACAAGCTGGGGGTGCAGATCTAATCTTCTCCTGATGAAGAAAAAGAAGTAGTGGTACTTTTGAAAACGTGGAATATGAGGCTTCTGAGTCAAACACTGGCAAACACTGAGTGTGAAATGTTAGGCACTGATGCTGCATCCAAACCAACATGGAAATTCATGTACAGTAATGTAACCTGAACCCCAGATTAAATTTTTCAGAGAGACAGATTAGTTTTCAGCCTTATGTGTGAGGGCATGAACTGCTGGATGGGAGAACCTGAAGGTGGGTTAGAAGGCAACAGAAAACAGTGAGATCTTTCCCACTGGTAGCTGAATGGTGTTGGATAGGGCTAAAACCCCTTCATTCCACATGTCTATTCATTCTTGGCTTCTCATTTCCAGGAACGTACACAACACAAGCTCTGGCAGCTTACAGATATGTTGTTGCAGGAGGCAGCCCAACACTGCTCTGCTCACCAGCCCCTTAAATTAAGCAAGCTTCAAAGAAAGCACACAATAGTGACTCTGCATGTGAGCTGTCACTGCCACCTAATTTAAATGTGATCAAGGACCTTCATACAAGGGAAAATACCTTCTGGTGAAAGGGAAAAAGATGAAAGATATTTTGATAAACAAAAAAAACAAAGCTATCACATGCAAAACTGCTTGACAGAGGAAGATAAGTATGGGGATTTTTTTTCTAGTTTGATCTGGTTTTCATTTAAACAAGTCAATGCCCCCGCCTATATCTGTACTTTACCAGGAGAATCTCTTTAAAGTCTTCTACAACATGTCAACTTAGGAAGCACACGGTCACATGAAAACACTTGTAAATAATTTTGTGTTTAAGGTGACCAACTGATTCTTCACTCTCTGAATCAACAGACAAAAAGTACCCTAGCATTGACTTTGCTGTCTTATTTGAAAAAGAAAAAAGAAAAAAAAAACACCAAGATTTGAAAGAAAAAGAAACAGAACTCATGTAAAACACATGAAATAGCAAAATGACACGTAAATCAACATATCAGCCAGTGGAGTACTCAATGGCAATATAAAAGCTAGGTAAGCTCTACATAGGAGATTTGACAAAAGGGACAAAGTATCATGATGATGGGGAAAAAATGGAGAAAAGAGGAGAAACAGCAATAACAGAATATCAATCATTTTAAATCCCAGAGTGCCTAAGACAAAAAAAGCAAATTTGACCACATTTTTGGGAACAAGTTTGTCAGGTAAGGTGGAAGGCATTTTGGATGTTCTCACTGGAAAAAACAACAACAAACAACCACATACAACTGTTTCTTTCAGTACCACCGGAGTTCAAAATCCCACATTTCATCTTTTCTTAGAATGTCTGCATAGTTCCCTGTGCTTTGCAGTTCTGTCTGTTTTGTGCCTTTCCTGCATCAGTAGCAAACATGGATTTAAAAAACAGAGAAGAAAAACAATGAAAAAAAAATACCACTTTGCTGAATGCAGCTTCCTGCTGAGGGATGCTTTCCAGGGTACAGAGAGCAGTTGTGAGTACCCAGCACCACGAGGACTGCAGCCAGTTCCACAATACAGCAGGATGAGGAGCCATCATTATTTCTAGCCACACTAAATAAATACTACAAGTTTTTACCAAGATTATATTCCATCTCACTCACATTAGAAGAAATCAATACAGGAATTATTTGTTGATCAATACACATTAAAAAAAATAACAGTTCTGATTTGCTATTTGGTGGTACTGTACAAAACAGGGCAAGCTGGTAACTTGAAGCTCCGTCTCTAACAAGTACTGATATATGGGCACAAGAGATTCAGATCCGTGATACGATGCCTAGTGCTATGCCTGCCTCCAAAGCAACCTCCCTGCCCCAAGCAGAACGCATGAGCAGACACTTTGTTGCACCATCTCCACCTAGCATCTGACTCCTGTGGTGCCTCACTGCCCTGTAAGCAGTGCCACGGGAATGGAGAAACCCTCAATCAGCTAACTAGGATGTGGATGCTACATACACGAAGAGAACTAAATGCAACACATGCCAGGAAAACCCGATGTACCCTAAGAAAAAATCATGAACACCTGACAAGTCTTCTTTCTTCCCCCCATGAAGGAAGCTGCTCTGACCAGTAACATCAGGTTCAAGGTATATTAGTTTCCTCTCATTACATATGTCTGCATTTAATTATTCCCAAATAGTTGCCTTCAGGCTATTCACCTGACTGCCACAGATCCAGCTAGTAAATTGGAGGCTGCACTAAGGCATCCAGCTGAGCAGGGAGTGCCTCCCTCTGAGCTAGAAAAGAATCCCCTTCTTCTCTAATCCACTTCCAGTAACTACCCTCTACAAAAACCAAGTAAAAGCTTCTTCATCCTTTCTTTCAAAAGCATCAGTACCATCATCTTGGTGATCTTTACCTGAGTGCTTAAAGTATCCACAGAAAAAAAACAGAGGAAGCATGTTAATTTACCATCTCTGCTTCATAGTCTCACATCTGTGCTCTCAATCTCTCAAGCAACTTCTGTATCAAAGATGCCCCCTTTATCCTTACCAATGGGGCTGAGAGACTCTTGCTGGCCGCCATCATCCAGAAGCAAGACTGTAATGTGTGTCCCCTGAGATCTTCAGTCTTTGACACAGACCCCCTCAATAAAAGCAGTTCAGTCTGGCAAGTCCTTCACCCAGAATAAGGCACTTCAACTGCAGGGACCAACTCCACTGACCAAACAGTTCCATACACGGAGCACAAAACTGCAGTTCTGAAAATGGTGAGTGAATGAGGGGGGAAAGAAATGGCAAAAACTTCTGAAATGATGCTAGGATCTGCTCAACCAGATTTGAAATTTACTGTCTGTAATTGACCCAGTTGCTCCACCTGGAGGTTTTCTGTTAATTTTTTTTTTCTTTGCCTGGAAAAAAAAATCAGTATGTTTTCAGATGGCATGTTGTAAACCTTGCATAGAGCCAGCTGCACTCCATCATATCAAGTTCTCTTCTGGACTGATTCTCTCAGAAAGGTTTCATTGGCTTACAAGCAGTGACGTTGTAGGTGTACTTCCCCTTAGGATTCTGTGATGTGTCAAGTACAAAATCGAAACTAAACAAGAAAACATGGAATAGAATTTAAGTGCCTCCACCGTGAAAGCTGTTAAATGAGAAACAGGCATTGCAGACTACAGGTGTCAATTAGGTACTGGTTCCACTGGGAAATGACATTTTCACATTGTTTCTGCCTTCTGGTTTGCCGTTGATAGATCTGGGCTTAGAAGAGTTATCCTTCAGTTACATGCATTCCTGACGCCTTCCCTATGTAAGTCTGTCAGCACAGACGTTTCACAGCCAAATGTATTTGTCCGTATCATTTTAAATTAATAAAAAATTCAAACACTATAATAAAAATATGCAATTGCCTCCTCAGTTACTACAAATCCGGGGTGTTTCATTGTCAGAATAGTAATTTTAGAAATCTCTGACTTTTGGTATCTAAATATGTGTATTTCAGTGAGATCTGAACTGTGATTGACAAACAGGTGCAAAGCAGTTCTGAAAGTCTGCCTTACAGATTGTAAATTGCATTGCCTTTCCAGAAGGAAAAGGAGTTGGAATAATCAGAAGGCAGAACATTCAGCAAATGCTTTACAAAGTCCAGTGAATTCCAAAAACTGAACATAATTTCACAAGCTTCCAAAAGCGCTTTCTAGGAGCTTGTCTCTTTCTTAATAACACAGCCTCTCTTACATGGGGCATGTAATTGCTGTGAAAGTGCAATGGTCCTACCTTCTAGCAAAGAAGGATCAGAAGAGAATTACCATCCCTGACAACACTCTGCCTCAAGATTGACTTTCGGGGATGGGAAAAGCTCTGTTCCAAACACCACAGAAGATAGATAGCTAAAAGGTTTTGAGCCCTGAGCAAAAGGCTTTGCAACAATAACAAATCAATCCATACAGAGACC
>JANHGO010000012.1:41714204-41756098 GCA_024606505.1 Aquila spilogaster
ACTGTCCTTATCTTGACCCACGAGCCTTTTGTTATATTTTCTCCCCCCTGTCCAGCTAAGAAGGGGGAGTGATAGAGTGGCTTTGGTGGGCACCTGGCACCCAGCCAGGGTCAACCCACCACAGTAACCAAAAGAAAGGTGTGATGTGTAGCACAATTTGCCAATTATTGTTACTCTTGTCATCACATTTCCTCCCAGCTTACTTTTCATGTTGCCTCTAAATTTCTAAGAATCAACTTAATTAGCCATATTGAACAAAGACCCTCTGACCTGTGTAAACAGACACGGCTATAAAGCATCCTGATTTCTTCATCAGTGTTGCTCTGTGCCACGCAAAGGATTGAGTTTACTAAGATACACTCCTCTGTTGAGAAACACATTATCTAGGTTTCAGTGGTGGAGTAAGTGGTTTGCTGTAGCTCTTTGCTGGCTAGCATGGCATTCCTCTAGTTGATAACAGTGGATTGCCAAAAGGCCTTTATTCTCTATATCCACACGCTTAAGAAGAAAAATGTGTTATTCTGAACTGATATATTGGAAGAACTGTAATACTCACAGCAAGCCTTGGGTGTGACAAAGCTGTGGGCCACTGTATCAAATGTATCTCATTATTAGTAAATTGCCCAATGCTTAGACATTTAAGATAATCTTTTTACCACTTTCCCAGTCACAGAAGTCTCTTCCTGAAAAAAATTGACATTATAGCTATACCTGTGGCCAAAACCTTACATGCAAAATGCACAACCTGCAAATCCTATGGCCTTTACACATACACTGTGTCGAATGCAGGAAGCACTCATTGCACACTGACCAGCAGTTTCAGCAGAAGCATCTTATCTTCATGCTGACATGCAGCATCTTGCTGGCAGAGCAGGAGGGATGCCTACACAGTCATGGTCCACACCAACAGATGTGTACTGCTGCCAGTGGCACAACTTTCCCCAGGTCTGTCAATAAGGAAGAACTGACCTCTGTGAAAGGAGCAAGGAGAGTCCATTTCAAGAACAGGAGGGATCCAGATTTTTAATGAGGCACATTTCAGCAGCTACTTCAGCTGGACACTGTCTAGTGATCAAACTAAAGCACTGAAAGTTGGAAGATGGGCTTGCTCTCATCCCTACCAGAGATGGAGGGGGAAAAAGAGAGGGAAATCAGTGAAACTTCTCACTGGTTCTATTTCCAAAATGTACCATAGAAATATTTATTGAGCTCAGGGAGGGTTGTGAGGTGTGTAACTAGAGTGTGTCAGCAGCTGAGTATCTTTATGTGGAAAGAGGCAGAGCCAAAGTGGATCTGTGAATGTTATTGAAGACAAAAGCACTCCAAAGAAATTTTCTTCACCCTTAGTTTATCAGAGAGTCATTTCCCATCTAGTGCCAATGTGAGCATCAAGGACATCCCCGTCCTTCCCCATTTCCATTGCTCTGGAGAAACAATTCAGGTGTAGAAGTCTTGCTTGGATGAACTGCTAGAGAACAGAAAAAAGGAGCCAGATTTCCCAGAGAAACAATGTATTTACATAAGGTAACTTAAATTCATGTAACAAATCTACTTCATCAGCTTTCATTGAGGGTCCTGGTCTGGAGCTACAGATCTGTAAATAGCTCTATAGTGCTGTCAGTTTGTAACAGCTGATGTGGCAAAACTCTTCTTTCAAAACCAACAGTTAATTCTCCCTCTCTGAAAGATTTTTTTTTCAAGTGAAAAAGGCAGCCCATCAATGTGGCTGCAAAAGAGGAGCTGAAATGTGTTTTCATTATTAAATGGCACCATCTGAAAGATTTTCTGCCTTTTACTGTCTTCAGAGTCTCCCTGAGATCACCCCTCTCAGAGAGTGCCTGCACAGGAAGACAGTCTCAAAAAGATGTTTCCCATCTGCCAACCCTGCCTTCTGCATGGCAGAGGGGGACGTACTGAAGCACCCGTGCATTGGCTCCCAGCTCTGCCAGGGTAAGGAATGAGCAAAGCCACGCAGGTTTGTGCATGAAGAAAAGAGCATGAACAAGAGAGCCACTGACTGGCTGTCTTGCAGGGTGCTCTCTCAGGGCCCTTTGGCTATGCAGCTCCTGAAAATAAGCCAGGGCATGGTAGCTGCAAAAGGAGGCTGTTTGTCATGCAAACCAAAATGCTCTTCATATTCTGCAAACCCTGCAATGCCTCAGATGGTATGTTATAGACAGAGCTATGAGGCTATTTCTCAAAGCCTTTCTCATGGAGGGCCAGTGCTCTCAAAATACTTGTACCACGTCTTCCAGTGGCTCCGCCTGTTGCACTACCTGGTTCCAGAAACAGAAACACTGTATCAAAGTGCCAGAGGAGAAAGAAAAACATTGTTATTATTCCCCCTCTATTGGTTTCACAGAGGTGAGGAGCTATCAAACAGTTTCAACACTTCAGGGAGATGTGAGCTGTTTCAAACCCTGTCCTGCAATAATTTGCACTAGTATGAAATACTGACAGTAAGCAATGGATGCCTTTGTCTCTTATCAGATTGTCTTTAGCATGAATTTCAAAATCAAGTAAGCTGAAACTTCAATGAAACTTAAATGTAAAAAACATTACCTAAGACTTGTCCCTCCTTATGTCTTTCATAAACACTATCACAAAAGACTTGCATGACAATCTAAAGCAGGAAAGAAAGGAGTGGACCAGAACTGGCAGCAGCAGAACTTGAGATGGGTGAATGTAATCAGTCAGACTCTGCCTTTTCCGAATTTTGTTAACACTCGTGGTTTCTGCAAAACAAGGAAAGACAGGATGCTAAAACGCATGCAAAAGTAAGTAACAGCCTTTCCTGTCACATACAGGTCCTTCTTTCTGTGAACTTTGTGGGACTCTAGCTTGAAAAGGTCAGCAGTAGTATTTCTGTTGCTGTTCAGATATAGACATATGGGGACACATTAAAGCAGTGGGCATGCAGCATGTGACATTCCTCTTGTACAGGATGACTGATGCCTTCCAAGGGATAAGTGCAGCTATACTCAGTTACAGCAGAATGGACTCTCTTTGCAAGCAAAGTGAATCTTCAGTATGAGCCAAGGCCATTTCAAGCACAGCCTATGGCACTTAAATGCTAAAATGTATTTTCAAAAACTAGATCAGATGTTGCAAACCTCCATAGATTAGGAGACAAAGAAAGAGACCAGCAAGGTGAACCACCAGAAATTTCTGAAGGATTTTTTAAGGAATCTGACTTTGCTTGTTGAACTGAGCAATTCAAGTACTAACATTGCCAGCAAAGTTTGCAGTCCAGCTAACTGTACATTTGAATCTCACCAGTTTGCTTGCCCTTGTTTAAATGCTAAGGAGGAAATCCTGCTGCAGGAAAGCATCTGCAATCCCCATTGCTCCTGGTGAGTGGTGCCTACACATCCTCAGGGCTTCTTTATCCACTCTGAGATCGGGCAAACAGCACATCAGAATTTTGGGAATGCTGAGTCTGGAGCTTGGCATGGTGACACCAGGACTGTTACAAGATTATTTCTGACATGATGACAGAGAAATACGAAGTTAAAAGTTAAAAATAGCTTGTGCAATAGCTAAAGCAGAACCATTTTAAATGCATGACGTTCCTGCCCCCCCAAGAAACGTCTGCTGCATTCTGCTATGCCTGTGCCTACATTCACTTCACATTAACACCAAGTGCAGCACTTGGATCACTGACATTTGTGCAGGGATATCTCAGCCTATTTGCTACAGGATCTGTTCCCTGGAATCAGCTCTCAGTTACTACAAAAAACGGATACACAACAGAGGCAGCAATAAGAAAGTTTGCAAAATTGGCTTAATTTTGCTTCATTTTATAGGATGTTTTTAGAACACTTTTAGAGGCTGTTGAATTATGGGTAACATTTATATAACATTTTGCATAAATAATCAGCCAAGATTTAATTGCCAGCAGTGGTGAAATCTCCACTGCTCCAGTGATGGTATTTATTACTTGATTCTCGGTATCTTTATCCACATACCCCACATCAAGCTTAGTGGAGACTTGATGCAGAGAACAAATCTTAAAGGATTTGTTGAACTCTCCTTGTCCTAGTTTACGTAAGTTAAATGTTAGGGTTAACTACGATCCCTGAATATGCCTCAGCTCCTTAGATGATAACCATCTTCATCTGAGATTGCCACCCCCCCACCCCAACCCCGCCGCATGTCCCATACACACACACACACAGCTACAACCAGGGCCATGGTCACAGACATGAGCAAGGGTACTAGGGTACTTTTTCAGCCTTATTTCTGGAAGGATCACCTGGCAAAGACAAACAGTGTTATTATCAGGAGATCAGTTTTGCCATAGGTACCAACATCATTCAAGGAAGAGACAGTTTTCTGAAACATCAATGCTCAAGCAAACAGCAGCCACTTTAATAGGAGCTAAATAGAATAACAAATTCTCCAACCTTCTTCAACAGGTATATAGGAAAAAAAATCCCTATCTCCATCTCCATTCTCCTTTCCTTCTCCATACTTTTGGTTTCCCCAAAGGCTGTCAAAAGGAACAACATATCAATCTTGTTTGTCTCAGTTTTCAAGCCCAAGCTTCTTCTAGCTGCTCAGAATTAGACAAATCATCTGGCCTTAGCGGTTTACTCCAGCATTTTCCTGACAAAAATACATGATCACAGAAAGGTATTAGCTTGCTCCTTTCTTTCCTCCCAATACGTGGCATCTGTAGAAGATGGTGTGCTAATCTCTTTACCTCACAAGGTATGAACTGATATACAATATAAGGCAAGCACATGTAATGGCACCTTTGCAAAATAAAGACAGCTCCTTTGCTTTTCAGCAATAGCGTTCCTTTGTTACCATAAAAGCCTGCACTGCCAACATTTACATGTGATCTAATTCCCGATCAAGCCTGTATCAGATTCCCTGGCTGTTTTGATTACCAGTGACCAGAAGAAAGGAAAGGGCAGGATGGGTGAGTTGTCTGCCAGTAGCAGAAATAAAGATTCTTTCTTTCTCTCCCTTAAAAGAAGAAGGATTTGTTGGGCTGGATTTTCATTTCCTTTCCGTTTTTATTCAGAGTGACAGTTATTTGATCCTGTGTGGCATGTCAACAGTTTGGATAAACTAATGTATACTGCTAGGGCTATATTTATGGCAGGAATATCTCCTCATGAAAAGCATAGGTTAGAGACTCACTGCCTAAACTATTACAAAGTATTTTCTTTATGTCCTTAGCAGTAATGTTTATTTTAGCTTGGGGGTTGGGGGGGGGGTGCTTGTTTTTGTTTTCACAGGCATCTGATTGCAAGTCCCCAGGAAAAGTTCTCAATTAAGAATCCATACACTGGATCATTCAGTCTCTGCCCAAATCTGGAAAGACCCTGTTAGAAGCTAATTCATGCTTCCTTATCTGCTGAGATTATTAACAACACACCAAACTCTCTGCCAATTCACAGACAGTTCAAACACTGCAGCTGTAGTGTATGGATAGACAAAAAAAAAAAAAAAAAAATTACAAGAGAAATACAATAGTTTTCCATTAACTACTGAATTTTATCCAACCTCAAATACTTCCAGAAAGTGGCACTTGGTCCATATATATCTCAAAGCATTAGACTGCTAATACCAGCTCCAGTTCTACATAATACACTACAGCTGTCCCCAGTACCTCCAGTAACCACCATCCATTTTCTTGTACATTTGCATGACCACACATGATGCCCAGCTCTCCTTACCCAAACACTGACTTATTGTCACACCAGCTTGGAGGAGTTCTCCATATGTTCCTGTTCTAAGCCCTCCTTGGAGAGATATCAGCTGGAAAAGTAGGACTATGTGCCTTTCACCCAAGTGAAGATGACATGTTTCCTCCTCCTGCCAGAAGCATGGCTAAAATATAAAATGTTGGAGTTGTCCATCTCTGTATATCTTTCCTGCACTCAAACATCTCTTGTCATTTCATTCACTTAAGAAAATCATTGCTTCAAATAATATGTCCTTCATTTTTTGAAGTGAACTTAATACTAGACTGATGGATTAACAGACTGACTCCTTTTCTCTTTTTCCAGAAAACAGATAAAAATGGCAGTGGCATCACATCACCTACTGCCCTTCAGCCCTTGCTGGCCAACACCACCTTCATTACATTTCCAAGACCACCATCACTAGATTTCCAGGCTTATCACTTCAGTTATTTGCTTCCTTGGTAAGATTAAGACTAAATGAATGCCATGAATCCTATTCTGTAGACACTTATCTGCCAGGAACATGAAGAGGACTCACTTGCCCAGAATGACACAAGACAATAATCACTGTTGGAAGCAAATTCAGGAGGGAAACATGTTATGGACCATTAGCAATCTCCTGAGCCATCCTTGCAAAGATTTCTTTGTAGGAAGAACAATGGATGAAACACAGAAACAGGCAAGGACTGTAGCTGTCAGATTGAAAGGATGCAGATAAGGACCAGGGCTTTCTTCTTTTACAGGGTGAGAGCATGTGGACTGGTGGAGTTTTGAATATATCTGTTGGAAAGGACAGAACTACTACAGAACTATTATTACAGAACTAGTACAGAACTATATCTGTATTGAAGGGGAGGGGAATGCTGATAGGAAGGGAAAGGGTGGCTAAAAATAAAACAGTAATTCTGGTTTTCAGTCAGGAAGAAAAAAGAGAAAATGTCTGTTCCTATTCTACTCAGCAAATCAAAGACAGTGATTTATAATCAGAATAACAGACCCAGTTTCTAATCTGCCCAGTTCCTCCCTTGCTGTAAGTCTACACCTGATCTGTCAGCAGCAGAGATGAAAGTGATTGATCCGTGACTTTGTTGGCATAATAAATGCTAGTGTATACAGATGAGGATTGTTGTTATCATCGGCTACCTCAAATCATACCAGCTATATATACGACTATAAACACTGACAATTTTGTTATTCTCTGTCCCCTGCTTGGAACCCCCGGCTGCCTGCAAGGGATTGCAAGCAAAATGAGAGGGGCTGCCTGTCTTGGTGAGAAGAAGGGAGGTAGACCAACACAGACACAACCTTACCATTTGATATTGCTGGTGCTTTTCATTCCTTTTTTGTAATGGCTTTCAAGAGCTAAGCATTTCCCTTCTGTGCCTCTGCCACAAGCTAGTACACCACCAGCCTTAAAAAGAGAGGAATTCGATTTCATTTAAGCAACAAAATATTTTCCATCCAAAAGTACAGTCCATATTCTTCTCTGAACTTTCGACATCCTGCCTTCCTTTTCACTGCTTTCCTTCTCTCCCCTTCAGGCCTTTCCCTTTTCTGACCCTCCACCTGTTCTGTCTTGGTCTGGAGCCTTTGAAAAAAAGATCTGGACTCCCTTTAAAAGCCATTTTCAGTCAGAAGAGCATGCATTTTATCAATATTTACTGCAGTTCATATTTCCACAAAAAATTCTAAATGAACAGGACACAAAACTCCATAAAAGCAGAGTCAAATGATGCGTATTTCCTGTTGCCATTTAAAAGATGAAAGCAGAAAACAGCTCAAAATTAACCCCCCAGTTCCCCTCCAATATGAGTGTTTTAAAAAAAACCCGAAGTGTAACAGCAATAACAACAGCGAGATACCATTGTTTCAAATCTTTTATTTCCCTCATTCTTTTTTTATTCTTTTCTTTTTTGTGTGTGTTTTGGCAGCTGTGAATAATTCTGTACCCTGGAATTGTTCTGCAGGCTATTAATGTCTGTGACCTTTTACATCAATAACAGCTCTACTTTCCAGTCATTTCTTGAAGTGCTACCTAATATGAATTTAACATGACTAAGGGAGCCTCCTACACACACAGGCACATACACACTCACCCCTTTCTGTGATATGCAGAAGCATGCTTCATCCCATACATATACAAAAAAAATGTCACTTCATCAGAGAGGTATATGCCTCGTAAATAACTGTGTTTCATGACAATGGGGAACAACCATCTATATTACAAACTTCCCAAGTCCTCTTGGGGAAATAAAAGGACTGATGTTACAGTGGGATGATCTAATTATATAAGAAAATAATATCTCATTAAGTCTATGCCATTGTGGGGTTCTGCTTTGAGTTAGCTCTGCTGCTGCTTTTGCTTTTTAAGAGTGTGTAAAGAACCCATATGTGATCAAACAGATATCAAGAGCATTCTCCAACTCTATGATCAAATGCATGCATATATCAAGAGTGTCTCTAGTTCCTTTTAGATTCATTTAATCAAAGAGGTTAATAGACTGGAGTCTAGTTATTAGCCGCACAGCGTGGCTGCAACAGTCTCCCATGATGGAAACAAATGGCAGATATCCCATTGCAAAACAGATGGATAAAGTGGGCAGCACATATGCAGGATGAAAGGACTTAAAACCAGATGCTTTTAAGAGCCCTTTAGGCCCATGCACGATTTCAAGGTATATCTTTTTTCACTTCAGAGCCAAATATTGGTCAAAAGAGTTTGCAGAAGGTTTCTATTTAAACAGGTTAAATGAATTGCCTCAACAGGTCAAGAATTACCCAGCTTAACTCCTGACTATGATTTATGCTGTTTAGAAGTCAAAGTTAAGTTCCTAAATGTGGCTACTCCAGTTAGAATTAGAAATGAGATGTTAAAACAAGCTGTACAGATATACTGAACACCAGCAATGCCTAAAAGCAGACATGAATATTGTAGAGCAGTAAGTGCCTGTGTAAGCTTCCTTTGGAAAAAACCATAGATTTAGGGACTCCAAAGTTTTCTTCCTATATCTGACTTAGCTAATGTCCCTTGCCAGCTGCCATCAGACATTAACTTCTTTGAGAAAATTTTCTGGGTCTCTATTTCTCTTGGTTCAGGCTTTTCATTTTTTTCCAGTCACACAGACCAATGAGCAGGGCCTTCTGGACAATTTCCTCTGAAATCCATTTGTCAGGAAAAAATGAGTTTCTGACAAAACAAAACATTTCAAGAAATTTGTCTTAGTCATGGTATATATCGAATGCTCATAAAAATCTGTTCAATTAAATTCTTTTTAGATGATGCTCTTCATATTCTCTGATGAGAAGCTGACAATTTGCAAGGCAAATGAAGATAAAAATTGTTCTGGCCTGGTTTGTGTTTATATTTTTCTTGGAAAAATCCCTCATCACACACACCTGTAACAAATTGCCTGTCTTATCAGGGACCCACAGTAATAGGGAAAGCAGACCTGACGTCCTCCTGGAAAAAAAAGAAATTGCTCCTTCCTATAATAAAGTCTTTTTAAGCTGGGAATAAGGGAGGGAACATGATGAATGCAGGGGAACATTTTAAGGTTCCTGAGAACTCCTGAGCTCCTGAGAATGAGTGATCCAGTCAGAAACCCATCTTTCAAAGTGGAAGATGACTGTGATTTTTCATACTGTGTATATGGTACCTTGCACAACGATGGTTCTTCATCTCGAAATTATTATAATATAAATTGTGAATAATATAACCCAGGACTGTTGTTTTTAAATAACTCAGCTCCTTCCAAACACCTACTGCAGAGTACACTTCACTTTGAAGTTAGTGATTTGAGACTAGCCCAGGTAAGGAGCTACCGCTAACTAAAAGCTGCTTGACAGTCACATTTCAACTCCTGGGGAGCAAATACTGGAATTATTCAAATCACCACCATAAACAGTTGCTCTTCTGTCATGTTTTACCTGACAGGAAAAGTCCTGGATACCTCTGAAAGCTGGTACCTCGGAAATACCAATCCATCCATATGGCTTGGTGTGCACTGGTTTGGCAGAGCAATGTGGGGATATTAGCACATCTGCTGTCTGTCTTGCGCTTGTTTTAGAGAGAGAAGCACAACTCTCTGTTGATGTATTCATGAGAACTAACACACTGCAAAAAAAAAGAAACTTAAAAAAATGTAGATTTGTTTTGCTGTATCCAATATGTTCTTGTCTCTTGTCTAAAAAACCCATCTGGTCTAAAAATATGCAGCACCTGTGTAAATTTTTTTGTATTGAAGCTTGAAGTGCTAAATATTCCTTGTTGTAAAAATAAGTCATGGATATTAAGGGGAAATTTTTTTTTATTTATGTTTGCAAATTGATGTACCTCTGACTTTACTGTACACGCATTTTCTGGATTCTTCACTGAAAAGGTTTTCACACAAAGATGGGCATGCTGGACAGAGGAGATGATAAATGAAAAGGATCAAAAAATGGACAAAGGACTTATTGGCACACTTCGCCTATCTCAGTCATAGCCTTCTTTACAACTGTCTAAGCTGAGCTCCTCCAGCTCTTTTCTGATGGAGGAAAACTTTATTCTCCATCTTTCCAAAAGATAGCTGAGTCACAGAGCAAAGAAAGAAATTAAATACTGCAGAACTAGTCTACATCTCAGCTATACACCAACACATCCCAGTTAGTGATGATGCTAAATATGCATTTTTTCCTATCCCAACCAAGTGCTATGTCTCTTGCTCTTTTCACCACTGTACTTTCAAATGTCGCAGAACATTGGTATCTAAGATCTTACTTCTAATCTTCAGAATAAAAGAATGGGAGAGAATGAACGGATGGTCTTGAGGTCACTGGCATAACATCTTGAGCTGTAAAAACAAACTCAAACCACACTATTTACTACCCTAAAGTATGCTATTACAGCAGGACACTAGTGAAAACATGCCCATTTCCTAGCTGGCTAAGATGCAGTTTATGATTCAATTATCTGTTTTCAAACCATAGCATGAAATGCTACTGTGATGTATATAATTTGTGTTTTAATGTCTCAAAGCAAAGAATAAAATCCACTTTGAGTTTTAATGATTATTATGCAATTGTAATGATTGCATTAAAAAAGAGACATAAAGACTGTGAAGTCTAAAGTCTGCCAGGGTACATGAAGATACCGCCCATGGCTGGGAACTAGCTCAGGCTCCTACTGTAAACTCTGCCCATGCAGAGCCTGGGATTCTCTACATTACTTTGCCGTATGTTAAGATGATCATCCAGGCTTCTACAGTCAGAAAACACACCTGAGTGCGCCGAAGAAGGGATGAGAAGACCCTTCTCACATGGACTTACAGGCCTTCTGCTGTTGCTCATAAGGGGAATCAACTAGTTATTGTTCTGCTCTATTTCTAGCGGAAACAGTTTTCAATTAACTCACCGGGTAATCCTGTGCAAGGTTAAGTAAGCCAAGAGTAGATGAAAGACCTAGATAAAGGGTGGAAGAGCAAGGGTAAAAGTCATCTTTAGTATCCTGCTCAACCAAGCTATTCCAATGCTGCAGTAGGATTTAAATAAATCAAAATAATCACTCTGCTTATCTTCATTGCAGTTAATCATTGGATTTCTAAGGCAGCATCACTTTGTTACTTAGTATTTTTGTGACTCTTCACCTTCCGCGTTTACTGATCTGTTATAAATTAAACACAGCTTGGGGGGCTGCCTGTTCCTAAAGGTTCTTTGTTATGCAATCCTTCATAATTTCAAGTTTTGAAACACAAAGTACATGTTAAAATCCAATTAGAATGACAAACGAATCATGAGAAAATCTAATGGTATAAAACAAATTTGAAAGCTTAAACAATTTCCAATTTACAGTCATATTGTATAATCTAATGCAGCTCACCTTGCCAAATGGCACCATTAGCATTTAAACTTCAGAAGAACACCATATGCAGTGAAAGGATATTGATCACTACCCGCTACTGGAAGGAAAATTAAAGCTAAGAAAGGTGTGACAGTTCTGGATAAGGTGTGCTTGCAATCGCCTTAACCCAGACTCAGGGACTAAGAAGGTCGTCTCTGTATGGTTGGAGCTGTTCTCTCACTGGTAATGTATATGCAAAACAAAATGATACCAGATCCCTTTGTAAAGACCACTATAAATCCATTACAGATAAGTAAATAAATTGCACCATTTTATCTCTTCACCCACCTCTGAACAGACTTTCCAGACTCACCAGGACAAGCTAGGGAAGTCTTTCTGGGTGCAGGTCTCAGAACAGAAAAGGGAGACATGTTGATTTGCTATGCCAAGCAGTCAAAAGACTTTTCACTTCAAGAGATACTTGAGAAGAGGAACTGAGGGACAAGATATAGGAGAGAGTTTAAGTGGAAAGATAAGAACAAAGGAACTAGGAAAAAATGTAATGATTGCATTAAAAAAGAGACATAAACCTGTAAAGTGAGTGTTGAACATGAGTTTAGTGCACATATAAAAAAAATAGTATTCAATCATCTGGGCAAAAGCGGGAAAGAGGGCAAAGAACTGAATAAGCTGTTCCGTTTTCATAGCAATATTCCACAAATACCTTGCAGAACAGTATGCAAGCTTCCAGGAACACATTAAACCTTGATTCTCCAAACTTCTCACCTAATTGCTTAAAGGCAATGTCCCCAGCAGCCAACTGAGACTGAACATCTGGAAGGTGAATGCTTGATTCATAGGTGGATCCTGAAGCCATGGCTGCAGGATGTTGTAGAAATGGCAGATGACATTTTCATGCTCTGCTTCTGCAACACTCATTCCTGCCCTTTGAGGGGCTGCATTGTTAGCAGACCGTAAAGGTTGTGCCTGAATGTCTTTGGTTTGTGAATGAGGACTTCTAGATCAATACTGGACCATTAGAACAGATTGCAGAATTGGTCATGTGCATTTTCTAGAGCAAACCAGAGGCAATAAAAATCACATGGACACTTTTTACACAGAATTTAAATCTAACCTGGCATTTAGGAAACACAATAAAACTGCACAATGCTTTCCCTTTCTGGGACTCTCATTCAAATTGTAAACTGATTTTTATAAAGATCTCACAGCCACAATGCAATCTGGCATGACTGACAGTCTTAGCACATAGAAATGCTTCATCTCCATTGTGCAGCTGAGCTGTCTTTGAAGAGTTGTGTACAGGCTCAGAATTTAGACAGCTAGAGGTGTCATGAAATCTGATGCATTGGTCAAGTGTGTGTACCTGAGTGTTTGTGCCCACATGAGTGTGTGCATCGTTAGAAAAGTTGAGGACATTGCACAGTGGGATTATTGTGGTTTAGAAATAGGAAAGCTGTACAAGGGACATTTCTGCCCAAACCATGATTGTTCAGGCTACGTGAACAATCAAACCCAACTGCCATTCAGTTCCTAACATTAACTGTAAGAAAAACTTTGAAATCACTGAAGAATTTTTCCAGCTTTTGCTACTACACTCCTCTCTGTGCTAAGACCCTCTAAGTTTAAGACAACCTTCTTGCCCTAACAACAATGCAAAATACCTGACTTATCCCTCATATAGAATGTGCATTTGAGTCCATATCCCATCTGTCCTGGTCACTCTCTTTCATTTCTTCCTCAGCATGACAAATGAGGAAGCTGAAACATATGATGAAACACGTTTAACAAAACAAACATGATTTTGGAGATGGGTTATTTTTGTGTTTCTCCTGAGCTTTCTTTTAATTTTTTCAGAAATTATCCATAACCAGTGTGGAGATGAATGTGAAGGTTCTTAAGATTTTTTTTTATTTTTTTTTTTTAAATCCCTGCTTGCAATATCAGTTTCTACTACCTTTTTTTTTTCCCCCACTGCTCATATATTTTGGCTCTGTCACAAAACCCCTGCAGAGAACTGAGAACAACCGCAACCAACCAGTCAGTAAAATGGTGGCTGCCACACCCTGGAGAGCCTGCAGCCTTGCCTAGCAATTATATGAATGACAATTTGAAGATTCTTGAAGCCACATGAAAACCAGTGTATGTCCCAGACACGACTTGCCTATTCACATATTAAAAGCATTTCTGCATGTTTGCACCGCTGAAGTCTGTCATTTATATAACAAACACAAGTCAAAAACTCATAAATGTCACCTGCCAAGTTCCAAATCCAAAAGCACAGAGTCTTGGAAATAGAATCTAAGATGTTCAAAAGGATTTTGTAATTAACACTTATAACAGATGAGTTTGGAACAACTCCTTTATTCAAGGCAGGCAGCATATGTCATCACTGTATTTCAATGTATGTGAGTTCCTGGAAACGAATTTTTGTGTAAATGTGCATGTTTAGGATTGTTATGGTTATTTTCACATCTCTCTAGATAATGTCTGAATACAGCTGAACCCGAGAATACCTAATGATATCCAGTAAGTATAGAGTCATACTTACGTGCAAGTATGTAAGAGAAATATACAGACATGTGTGCCTATGAGGACACCTCTGTTATCAGATATCAGTATAGCTTATTTTGCACACAGTTATTTGACAGTGGTTCCAGCACTGGAGAGAGCTTCTACAGCTCTGATCTGCTGCTGCAGCTTTTCTCAGGTCACACATATTCTGCAGCTGTTTAGTATAAGCTATCCAAACAGATGTTCTTCGTGTTTAGTGGGTTTTCTGTTCCTGCTCTGCCCCCTGTAGCCTTCAAAATTGTACCCTTCAGTTCCAGTTGCAGAAATCAGGGGATTTATGAGAAGTAATTTTTCTCCTGACTGTTTGTATCACTTGTAGTATGTAACAGCCAAGGCACTTGATGGCCTACAGGAGGTTGGCAAAAGCAAGGGAAGAGAAGGGAGGGCTGCCAGTCATTTGGTCTTAAATGAGCACTTGAATTCCTTCACTGCACAAGGAGAAAACTAGAATTTTGTACAAAAGATCTCAAAAATATGACCTGGAGTTTCAACAAGATAGATCTCTTACATTCCGTAAGGAATCACAGGTTTTGCTTTTACCTGCTACGTTTTGGGTTTCTGACAGGGATATGTAAGTGCAGCATATATATTAGGGACCTTTCACTCTGTGCTTGTTTTCTAGAAAACTTCTGATTAAACTACTGGGAAAGCCAGAGTGAAATGATTAATAAAGCTACTTAGTACTGCCAGCTTTCACAGTAAGGTAAAGGGAATTCCAAGGAACAATGAAGTAAATTAAATGGAAGAATCAAAACATACAAATAGCAAAAATAGCTGACAGTACATATTCACTCAAGTATTCAAGGTATTTTAGTGGTGAATTTTGCACAGCTGATTGGCAAAGTGTTTGATTGACTGATGTTTGCTTGACTCTTTTGACAGCTGAAAAGTCCCAGGGTATTTGTTAATAGGAAGGTAAAACCTTTCTGATACAAATCACAGCTACTTCACAATTTCATTCTACAGACGAGCCCATTAAAGAGTACAGAGCATATCAACATTTCACTCTCTTTAATTCAAAGTTTCTAGTCATCGGGTCAGTTAAAAAGGCCAAGTCTCAGCACAAAGTAACAGCTCTAAATAATCTCATGTGTGACCATTTTGACAATTCAGTAGTATCTTTCAGAAGGAAGTCGCACACTGTTGTCTCCTAGCTCATCTCTCCTTGTAATGAATTTCACCATTGCTGCTTATGGCCTTGTTTTGAATGTTGTAAGTCATTATCCAAAGGAATTTTATAAGCACTGAGTGAGTTTAAGGTATCTGCAACAACAGTGTTCATGTTTTGAAAAGTTCTTCCCTTCACCCCCAGTATGAAAAGCTGAATGAATTTACATTTTTCAAATGAGTCTGCTGGACTTAAAATTGCATTTTAGATCTAATTTTCCCAGCAGAAAGTTTGGCCTTTAATCTTCAGTGTTGAATTACTCCAAATTCAATCCAAATATAAACTCCTGTGCGTGGTTTTGAGTTTACCTTTTTTTTGCAGGAGACTTCTTTCTACATTATTTTTATGTGAGTCATTATTAGATAAGTTGCATTTTTTGGGTTTTAGAAAAAAATCCCTAGAAAGTTTAACTGCCCTTGTAACTTCTGAATCAGACAAAGAACAGCCTATTACCTTTGTATCTATTCTCTGGCATGTCATTATCTCATGCTGCTACAAGAAAACAGGTATTTGCATTATTTCCAAGTCTATTCCTTTCTTAGACCCAAACAGAAGTTCTACACCTCTCAAGCGTCCAGTAAAGGTGTGTAGGTAAGAAGAAGTACTCTATATTGTGAGATAAGCTGCTTAGTGAAACCTTTCAATAAACTAAGGTTTCACATGTAGGTTTTTGATGTGACAGAAGAAGTTTGGCTTTTTGATCTGCTCCGTTGGTACCTCAGAGTATGAGTGGATGTGCTCTTCTAAGATGCCCAGAGCTACTCAGCTTGCTGCTGCTGCCTCACAACTGGTGATACAACCACACATCAGTTTTTTCCCTAACCCAATGTCAGTCAGTATAGTCCTGGCCAAATATCACATCTACCTGCCTATCTATTTATCTGTCTACTGTTAAATGTTTTTTACCCTAAACCTCTTACTATTAACGGCACTGGTTTGGGCAGCAACAACAGGCTGTTAGGCTGGTAGCTCTGAGGGCGAGGTATCCATTGCCATCTCAGTCTAGGGAGACTTAGCTCACCTGTCACTTGCACAACGCATCTCACTGCAGCCTGATTTACCCTTCTTCCCTTTCTGACAGACAGGATTTCACTACTTAGAGAAGACAAAATGATGCTTGTCTCAAAGGAACAGGTCCTATTACATATACTAGTCAGAAGCCTTTGCAATCAGTCTGATCAATGGGTTTGGGCTGATGTAGACCAGCTGATTCTCTAATGCAGTCTGCTTAACACTTCTGAATTTCCTTTCAGGGGATTTGGACCCAAGATACATGACCCTTAATGGGATGTGAATGTGGCATCCTCAAAGAGTAAACTCAAAGAAAGATGCAGGTGGGTTTCTACAAAAAATTTTTTTATATATTCTTCATTCTATGGCACAAATTGTGCACATTCTATACCCAAAGCACTACAAGTCTTTTACTGGGCTTGCATGCAGCAACACTGGGCCCTAAGAGCCTCAGAAATCCACTCAAGGATTAACCAAGCCTGAGCACTGTCCCAGCTCAGCGTGCAAATTCCAGGGTTCAGCAGGAGGAGGGCGGCAATGGCAGTTTGGCAGAATGCTGACCCAGCCACGCAGGACATCTTCTGATAAGGTAACTAAATCATAGCAATTTGTGAGACCAGCAGAGCCCAGATGAATGGCAGGTGTGAGATTTATAGAAACTCCTTGTAATTCTGCAGCAACAAGCCCTTTGGAGAACACAGCTGTGAAGGGGGAAAAAAGGAAGGCAATGAGGGAAAGAATAAAAGCTGTATGAAGAAAAGTCTTGTCCCTCATCATAGGAACAGTAGGGAACTGGAGGAAAGAAAGGATTCTTTTTTTCACATGGATTTATTCTTCATTTAAATTTTGTTATACTCCTCTCTGGAAGCCTTTCTCCTCACTTTCTTTAAACTTCAGCTAGGGAAGTGGTTTTTCCACTGGCAGATTTTCAGGCAAATCAAGTCAAGCTGCAGCCTAGATCAGCCGCTGGCTGTGTCTCCAGCACCAATATTCTACTGTCAAAGTAACCAAACAATTCTGGATTGCAATTTTATTTTTGCAGCAAACCCCTTCCTTCCCCTCCTCTAAAGAATTCCCCAAGGGAAAGGGGAGACCATCTTTTCACTGCTTCACATGACCCACCGCACGAAGGAAAAACAGGTACAAGAAGAGCAAATTTCATTTGTGCCTGTTTGGTAGCCTCAACAAGGCTGGCAATCCCTAGTTGTAGCAATAATAGCTTAGAGTTTTCAGGGTGGAATAGCTTACTTTTCTCAACTCCTTGTTATGAATTTTGTTTGGTAACATTCCCCAAAGAATCTAGCCAACACAAGACTAAATGTGCCATGTTCACAAGTTCATTATTTGACCTATGGCAGTCTGACGTGTGAGAAAGGACCCCAATACCATCGCAGAGTGCCACTGAAATAAAAAGGATCCTCACACAGACAGAAAGGTCACACACATTTTTCTGATTTCAGGGCTGAGGCCATATTTTGTATAAAATCTTTCCCAACACACTGCAAGGCAATCGGCAATTGCAGGTAAAGAAATGTGGAAAAGGAAGAGAAATTACTTACAGTGAAGAATGCATCCCTTTGTGTCTTGATACTTTTTGAGATACATGGATCTGTTAGCGGGTGCTCAGGACTACTCTATATCACTTGCAGAATAATCTCAGTAACATCTCAGAGGAACTAACACAGGCAGGAGACCTGGTAAAACATCACCCATCAGTCCTAAGTTAAAGAAAAAGGACAAATGTGAGTTGGAGTTTATAGCTCAAATACAAAAACAGTTAAAACAGCAAATAGCAGACTAAAGAACTTGTGAAAGAAGGAGAGAAAACTGCATAGGTTTCTGTGGCCATCAGCTAGGGCACGTTTTTGCATTCACCCAGAATATCCAGGGCAGTGGACTACATTTCACTTCAAGCTGCAGCTATGATTCACTACTCCTGAAAGAGAATAGGCATAGTTTTGTTGCCTCTCTGCTAAGACAGGTTTAATCATGTAAGTGATGCTGATACAGAACTCTCCCGGAGAGCAGGACTGAGAGTCCCTGCTGCCACATCAGGCTGTTGCTCCTTGCTAAAAAGACAGACAATGAGTTGATTTGGATTACAAACTTGCTTTTGCTCTTACTTTCCAGGGCCTCTATTTATAAAGGAAATCTGGACTCTCTTCTCTCCTCTACGTAACCTAAAAAGTTTCCAATGCTTCAATATCACAGTTCATCGTTTGTGTGTGTAAGAAAAGGGAGTGGAGATGGGAGAATGAAATAGCCTTTCCCTCCAATATCTTGCAAGGTTATTCAAATAAGATCACAGGAACAAGAAGATACATCTTAAAAATATGTATGCCATTAAATGAACCCCCAGGTTTCATTATGCAGTCTACATCTGACTCAGCACCATTTCCTTTTGATAACTTCCCTGCTATCTGAAAAAACCCCAACTATATTACCCTGCAAAAAATAATACGAAATATAATACATTTTGTCCAGTAAACATGCAGAACAAAAGCCTCTTTGCAACAGAACCACTGTTTTCCAAGTCTGAAACACAGCTGAAGGATCTTTATCATTCTATCTTGTAGTGTTTGCACCTGTGAGAAGCATAACCTAGATAAAAAGGAAGTGATAATGTTACAGAAACCTGCTGATGGAAGAGCAGCTCCTCTGACAGCTAATTTATTCCACATGGCTCAATCATTATTCCTTATTTCTCTGCTGCAAGATTTATTAACCATTGTATCACAGTTTGCCAATTAAACTGATTAAAAGTTGAACATTTTACTTGGCACAACAGAAAAAAATTCCAAACAGATTCTGTGATGCTGTTTATTTCAACACATAGTTCACAATTTTACTTATATTTTCTGAAACTCAGTTCTCATAGGCAGTATTTCTGTATTTCCTGCTGTATCATAATCTCCTTCATCCATGCACGGATGAGTAATCACACCTGATGTTTATACAATTCTCTGAGTAACATTTCTTATATAAGGCAATGCTCAGGCTTTGTTAGTGCCTCTGAATAGCATAAGGAAAGGTTCTCCCCTCCTCAGATACTAGGTAAAATGGCACATAAAAAAGTTTTAAAGATATGCTTTCACCAGCAAGAAACATATCTCTGCTACATACTAGGCTTTCTCCCTGTCAAACTACAGCAAATCAATTTGCAGACTATTTTAAAATACTAGGGCAATTAAATCTGGGAGGAAAATACCTTTTCCATCTTGCATAAAGGTTAAAGTTTTGAAAAGTTGTCAAATCCTGAAACATGCTGAAACATGAGTATCTCAAAAAATGGTTTGAACTCAAAATACAAAGATAAGAAAATATGTTTCTGGGTCAATCAAAGTATTTTGGACTCCTTATGTTTGTGTGTTTCTTTCTCACTTTTGACAAGCTTTGTCTTTGTTTTTTAACTATAATTGGCTTGCATCTCAAAACTAAGGGAAACTGCAGATCTGAAACCCAGAAATGTTTGGTTTAGAAAATATCCAAACTATGATTTCTATAAAATTTTATCAGAAATGTAAGTGGAAAAAACTCCAAACAAGCCAAAATAAAAGGTCTCTTCAAAAAGTGACAAGTTAAAAAAAAAAACCAAAACAAATCCTACCATTTCCCAGTTAATGGAAAAAGGTTGCCCTAAAAAGCTCCATGCCAATACTACATCTAAGAAAAGGTTTTGTTCTTCCCTCAGTTTCCCAGTGATAAAGCCTGTCACGTTGTTATTGATGCATCTTAGAAATAGAACATGAGCTAACAGAGAGTATGGGATGTATTATACTCAGACCTAATCTTGAGTGTATTTCCTCACAAAGAAGCTATCCAGAAGATAGACACCTCCCTAGGATCTTTCCTTGAGCAACAGTGTGTTTTCCTCTGCTGGTGGAGAGGTTTCCAGGAGCTGTAATTCACTCCAGCTCTTATGCCCTGGCTCCCAATCCCTTGAGGACCATTGCTCACCCTAACAGATATGCCCCCCTCCTGCTGCTGACTCCAGCAGCAACTTCTTGGAATAAGACAAAACTCAGGTTTCCATACTGAGAAATCATGTGCATGCAGAGATGCTCAAACCCTCATCCATCCACCAGAGACTTAACACCCCTTGACTTAGTGGAGAGAGTGACTGTCCTGGTTTTCATCTGGGATAGAGTTAATTTTCTTTCTAGGAGCTGGTATAGTGTTATGTCTTGGATACAGTATGAGAAGAATGTTGATAACACACTGATGTTTTCAGTTGTTGCTAACTAGTGTTTTATACTAAGTCAAGGATTTTTCATCTTCTCGTGCCCAGCCAGCAAGAAAGCTGGAGGGGCACAAGAAGTTGGGAGGGGACACAGCCAGGGCAGCTGACCCAAACTGGCCAACAGGGTATTCCATACCATGTGACGTCATGCCCAGTATATAAACTGGGGGGACTTGGCCTGGGGGGGGATCGCTGCTGGGGAACTAACTGGGCATCGGTTGGCGAGTGGCGAGCAATTGCAGTGTGCATTGCTTGTTTTGTATATTTCAAACCTTTTATTACTATTGTCATTTTATTATTGTTATTATTATCATTATTAGTTTCCTCCTTTCTGTTCTATTAAACTGTTCTTATCTCAACCCACGAGTTTTACTTTTTTCCTTCCAATTCTCTCCCCCACCCCACTGGGCGGGGGCAGTGAGTGAGCGGCTGCGTGGTGCTTAGCTGCTGGCTGGGGTTAAACCACGACAGTGACACAAGTACCTGGGCTCCTCTCCATGACCAGGAGAAAACTAAGCCTGGATCAATGAGGAACAATTTATGTCTCTCTGTTTATGGGTAAAAAGCTCTGAGAACATTTATTTCTACTTCTTTTGAATTAATAAAAGCTCTGATATAATTGTCCTTGGGAGTGAGGTAAAGGAGGGGGAATAACAGATGTAAAGAATCATATTGGCACTGCAATGTAATATAAGTACAGGAATACAAGGCTGTTGGTTTGCCTTTATAGCACCCTTATCTCTGTGCTTCATGACATTTTGGTGCTAAATACCACTCCTTTTTCATTATGACAGTGCATGCCAGCTGGTGATTGATCTGGTGCTGAAAGCTACTTACACAAGAAATACTCTTCCTTGTGAAAGAGCCATTACAGCGTGCTTACTAAATAATACCTAGTAAGAAACTCCTTCCAGATGCAGAATGCAGTTCCTGTAGGGGTTAAAAATATTCAGCAAGTTGCCATTTGTCTGTCTAGCACCTACATAAAAATAAGAAAATGAATATATTCTACCCAGAACTACTACTGTGCAGATGATCCATCATCACTTTAGCAGCAATCACAGAGAAAATGAATGGTGCCATTTAATGAGTAACATTATGGCTTCTTGCAGCTCCAGATTACTTCTTGGAGGCATCTCAAGAAGATAGAGACTGAGACTGATCTTTCAATTGAAAGAACTTG
Organism: Aquila spilogaster; assembly: GCA_024606505.1. Taxonomy (NCBI): domain Eukaryota; kingdom Metazoa; phylum Chordata; class Aves; order Accipitriformes; family Accipitridae; genus Aquila; species Aquila spilogaster. The sequence goes on from JANHGO010000012.1 coordinate 41,735,916, forward strand.
ACTAATCAAAGTGAAAGTGGACATGGCTACAAGCAAGATAGGAGTGTTAACCTGCTGGAGAATATCTGTGGTATGGATATACACAATTCACTGCCCAAAGCAGAAATACGTACATGCGACAAACCTTCAGATAAGTAAGTCACAGCAGTCCAGACTGAAGTCCACCAGTCTTCCTTCCCTATGGCCTAAATTGGTTTGTTGCTAAGAGATCTGCAAGTCACTGTGTTTTTATGTACGCTTCAGAAGAATCACAGATCTGACAGGTTTTGAGATCGAACACTGAACAGATTAGATCATCCTCCACACAAGTCAACAGAGCTCTGCCAGACGGTCAGTGCAAGGTTGTGCCAAAGGCTTTCCCACCTTTTGAGGACATCTAAATTCACTTGCAGAAAGATTAATCTTGTTGACAGGCAAAGTCTGTGACTGGAAAACGACTGGCAATTTAACTTCCCAGGTTGTGATCCTTCTAAGGACCACAAAACCCGGGAGAGAAAATAATGTTTAGAAATTTGTTCAATAGTGGCCTGAATCACAAATACTTCTGCAAATCAAGAGCTGATAGCCCCAAACCCTGAAGAAGTCTTAAAGGTGAGTTCCTAGTCATACTACCACTTGCTGACATTGACGTAACAGAAAATTATTGATGTAAATTGTGTATGGGATGAATATATTTAAGTGCCTTTGTTGCATCTATGGAAATCCTGACGTCATCAGAAGAGTTGGAAAGTTCAAAGACATATTTTCTGGGATTTTGCAGGCAGCAAGTATTTTTCTAACCCCTGACACCAGTTGCAACAGGCCTCATGACTCACCTTCTAGCTAATTTCCTAAGGTGGTGTCTTGACACTTCATTCAGTGTCTGTTCTAAAATAGGCTTCCGTTGGGGGTCATAAGAACCCGTACAGCCTGGATTATAGGAACTTGTGGGGTCCTGCAAGAGGTATAAGAGCACCTGCTCTTTTAATCAGGGCCACAGTCAGTAGCAACTAAACAAGCAAAACAAAAAGAAAGAAAACAAGAGTGAAGCTAGAGGACAAGCTATGAATATCAAACTAAAGCTTCAAAAACACAGTTGGGAAAAAGAAGGAATAAATTTATTTTGGGAATCTATTCTGGCATCATGCTGTATGAAGCACCATAAGTTTCTTCTCTCGGGGTCCCACAATACTAGGACTTTGGTTCTTTTAATTTTAACTTAGTAGTTCTAGTAGGTCCTGAGAACATATTTTTTTCATTGGTTTCTCTGGTACAGTCTCAGGGGCAAAGACCCTGCCACTCTTTGATTGAAATTCATTATATGCATCTCTCTTCACGGTAGTTCACTTCCGTAGACGGGGAATTGTACAGCTACTCTGACTTATCCCCAGGGACACACAATAGTGGATGGAAATAACACCCAGGCTTCGTAAAAGTTCTTAGTACAGCTACTTTTTGCTTGAGGTAATGCAAGAATCAATAAAACGTGAGCATCTGGTGTGAAAACCTCTCATTTGTTGTTCTGTACCAGTCCTTTTGGATTTTCAGTCCACTATGAAGGTAGAAATAATTAAGGGAAGCCATTTGAAGCCTACACTGAAAAAAAAAAAATATTGCAATTTGGCACAGAAGTACCAAGCCTCTGAGAGAAACAAAATTTCTAAACCAGACTAGTTGGGAGCCACATATTACAAACAATTATAACCAAATACAGGGGTCCAACCATTCATAATTTACTTCCAAGATTAATCAAACATTTTAAGTCGTGCTTCATACTTTCTCCAAGACCAAAATGCAGTTTCCGTGGGTAGGAAAAAACCACTAGTTTTGCCATGAAAATGACAAAGTTTTCCTAATTTCCCTAAGATGAAAATATTAAATTTTGCAAAAAAATAAATAAATCTGGCAAGAACAAAGTTTTCCCATGCATCAACTCCACAAAGCTTTTCAATTTTGCAGGTTTAGAACTTAGGACTTGCAAAGAGGAAATGAGTCCAGTGGTCAATAGAGACTGCTTTAGATGTTCTTGCTTTTGGATTTTCTGCTGCTACAGAGACTTAAACAAACCTGTGACAAAAGCATTTGGCCTTATGATATAAAAAGAGGAAGAATTTTTAAGCACAAGTTCTTAACCTTTTCCTGCAAGAAATGTGACAAAAGAGCAAAGCTCCCTTTTTGCAGCAGAACTGTGGAAGATGAATCATTTGTACACTTTGTAAAGTTGGAATATGTTTGATTAAAAGTTCCGTCAATAAAGTCAGATGATAGTTTAAACCCAAACCTGTCTTTAAGGGGAAGTTCTGCCCCATGTCCCAGACACTAGTGTTTGCAGCAGTTGTTACATGCTAGCTGAAACCTAATCTCACAACATGACAACAGAATATTAATCTTCAGCTGGAACATCTCCCTGGATCCTCTACAGCAGGGCACAGCTAGTATCGCTGTCTCCGAGGGGGCAAAGGTAAGTGGGATCAACAAAACCCTCCAGACCCGAAGAAAGCCTCTCCTCATCCCCCAAAAGTGCTATGTACGGTGTCATGAGATGAACGTGAACATTACGAGTTTTAAATCTATCAATCAAACTTAAATCCCTCTAATTCTGTTTACCAATGCTAGCTTGGTCCTCCCTTCCCAGAGATAACAGCATCCCATGTTTAACCTGGGAAGCATTCAAACTGCAATGGCAATCCCTTTCACACCACTGCAGAGGGAAAAAATGAGCCACAGTCTTAGGCAGTTCTCACCCTCAACTTCTTCTTTGCCACAACTCTGAGGAAAGAAAACCTTAAATAACTGTTTCTTCTTGGCGCTGCTAGATGTTTTCATTCTTTGTTCTTTCACAAGGGTGAATAACACAGACTGTGAACTCGGAGAGCAAGCAGGGAAGGTGGTTACTCTACTGAGAGTTTCCTCTGTTTTCTGAAGAAGGCAGGCATATATTTTCTCGGGTTTAGCTGAGACACGATGTCAGCTGCCACTCTCTTCATTGGCCCAGCACCTCCATCGTTTATTTTGCTGGCAGCATCAGCTCCCGAGGGAAAGATTTGCTATTACATATACTGAGGGGTTGTAATTTCCCCTGAACTCGATGATTATAGGGCTTCAGCATTTCTGAAAATATACATATTTTGCCAGATCTTGCCTAACAAAATTTCTTTGAATGTTAACTGAGACTTCATACCAAACCAAACTGTCCTACTTTGTTTACTGCTTTTGTAAGGCAGTTTTGGATTGGGTTTTTGACATTTGACCAAAATGACTCTTTAAATTATGTTCTTATATTTGTATTACTCTTGTAACAGGTAATTTGCAAAATGTAATATATAAACCAGAATGGCATGTTCACAGTTATTGTTGAAAACTTGGAATAAAAGAGAAACGTTCTGAACCGGGAAAGCAAAATCAGAATTCTAAGGTGCATCTCAGTATCTCCATAACCACATTTGGGCATGATAATAAAGGTTGATACATTCTTTGATACTTGATGCTTCTCCCCAGTGATGTAAAGCAGAAAATTCACGACATTTTGCTAATTAATTTGAATGCTTCAGTTAATAACATGAGTAACCAAAACATAGGCATGTTATTAATATTCTATAAGCATTCAATATATGAAAATGACTGAAAGTGTTTCCAAGCATACTTTAAAGGCAAAGGCTAGTTTGTTATAGCCTAAATACTAAGACTGTACTATACAACTGTACTGGTGCATTTTGTATTAATACTTTGGTCCAGAAAACCCTGATCCAGGCAGGAGTCCTAGCATTGTGACTAGCAGCACCATTGTGACCCCCTTCAAGACATGACACCGTATTTGGATAAATCATAAGGGAGTATATGACTGAAAGAACAGATTTTTATCAATATATATGTTTCGTATGAACTTTAATTTGCCTGTTTTCAACTAGCTTGTTTATTTTACGAAGCATACTAATTTAAAATTGTGGTTTAGACACACTCAAATAGCATTTGCTAATTAGTAAATTAGAACCTGGCAAATCACATGCAAATCACTGGTTTATATACACAATGTGAACCTTCTTGGCTCCATTTTTCCAGCAGCATTATTTAACTCAGGAGGTCTGAAAAAACACAGGATGTAAACCTAAACCTCCTTTCATGGCATACTTGGGGTAGGGAGTTGCTTGCTTGGTCAGTTGTTTAAACAATTATTTGAGCCACTTTTTGCTCAAGTCAAAATGATTGTATATTAGGAGAAAAATATTTTCCTATCACACCAGTCCAGTAAAAAATTACGACAGATAACATGATAAATCCATCAACATTCAGACTTCTGTAGAGAAACACAGAGAGGCAGACTCATCAGCCTTGACCTAGCTGGCACTGCCTCAGCTGTAAGTCACTGTACCTCATTGAAATACACCGATGAATCTAGGGCAGATTTCAGCAGTTGCTTTGTCCTTAAATACGAATACTACTTGTCCTTACAAACATGGTCAGTATGTTTCCATCTTCAAAATGCATTGTGTTTAACAAATGCTAGGCACAAACAAGCACTAAATTCGGAATTGTCTTTTCACCTTTTTATGAGATACGTATCTAAAAATTTAGGTAGTGCAGCAAGAACATCCTTTTTAGCTTTTCACTTATGCCCATGGGAAGTGGGAATAAAGTACAACCAAAACACATTTGTCCCCTATGTATTACAGACCTATCCATAAAGAACAGAAAGTTTCCTAAGTTTACTTTAGAATTCTAAGGTTAACACCGGTGGGATTTGAACTTGTGGTTGCAGGAAGAACGTGTTATAGGTCAGACGGTCAGTTGCTATCCTAATGTTTCAGCGTGTGTTATGACCTGCATGTCGCACCTGACTGTAGTGGGGGGGTTACGTGTGAGAAACATCCCTGACCTCCTACACAGGAGACAAAGTTACTTTTACTGAGCAGTGCTCAGGGCAGCAAAAGCACTGGTACTTCACGCATAAAGGGTGGGTCTCAGCAACAGGGCAGCTTTGAGCAACCTTACACTGACCTGTGTGATACCCAGGTCTGCAGAACAGCCCACTATGTACTGCATGTACCCAGATGAATCTCTCTATAGAGTCCCTCAGTTACAACTGGATGCCCATTGACTGTAATTGCCTCTTTGGCATCTAATTCCAATGTGGACTTTTACGTGGTGCACATCAAAAGTCAGAGGTCATGAATCCCACCAAGCATGTGTGCACTCTCCAGCCAGAGCATCCCTCACTGCCTGCCTACGAGTACGGGTGCCGACTCCATTTAGTGTTCACTGGCTACTTCCCCTGGGGAGCAACCTCACCTCGCTCAACTCCCGCCCCTGTACAATAGCTGGGCACAGCTCCAGAAGAGCCCTTAGGGCCCCACCACTATGAATATGGCTGGGGCAAGGTACTGGCCTTGAGGGCTTGGTGTGCAGTCAGGCACTGCTGCTGTGAGTGTTGACGTACATTGTGAGGTTTGAGCCAATCTCTTCATCCCTAAAGATACATGTTCAGCTATTGATGTGAAAAAACAGTGCAAATGGGAACAGGGATTTCATGGAAGACCACCCCTATGCCTTATTCCGAAATTAAAAAAAAGCATTAAATACTTCTCCAGTTTGGAAATGCAGTATTTATTCGCATCAACAAATCAAAGACTTGCTTCTAGTTATATCTGTATTGAAGACTGGGAGAAAGAGGGTTTCAAATTTCAGCATGATTATTTTACTTCTTCCAATGACTTCTGCAACAGCCATCACGTATCTTTTTTAAGGATAGGGAATGGCTGGCAAATAGAGGGAAATATTTCTAAGAGCTGTGTGGCAATTTAAGATATCACATTTGCTTGCAAGAAGGCTACTCCCTTTTTACAGTCTCAGGCAAACCAAATGTAAGCCAATCAATTCATTTTTTAATTGCTCACATGTTACTCACACATGGATAAGTTCCCTCACGAGAATCCACTGAGCTTTTAGTTCTAAAATACACAAGATACAGGACTCACATTTAGCCTCAAGCCCTTTCCCTCAATGGTTGTCAAAATAAAGTACAAAGGAATTTCTCCTGAAATTGACTGTGTTTCAGAGAAAGTTAAGACATTTCACACTACAGAGAGAAGCTAACCTTGGAAAATTCCCTTGGTTCAGGATAAGAGAGGCCAGTTTCCCTTCCTTTTAGAAACTTTGACTGTCTAAAAGGAGACTAGGTCATGTTCAATTGTGCATATTATTTTAACAGATTGTCTTCGCAGCAGGAGGGATCTTCTTGTTTTTAAAATAAATTCTTAACAGCTTCAATTGTGGCCACCTACAGACCAGATTTCATGCAAAATCAAGAGTCCCTGTTTGAAAGAGGGAAAAAGGGAAACGAGAAAAAAGCGAGCTGTGAAGAGAAATAACTACGTCAGTAACTAACTGTAAGATGTAGGGATCAAAACATGCTATTACTTTACAAAGGAAACAAAACAAAACAAAAGAAGAGCTGATAAAAGGAAAGTGAATTACTTGTATGCTCCTTTCAAATACACAGAAAATACGTTTTCTAAAAGGCCTGCCTGCTGCTGGGACTCCCTGCAGTACAAGGAGTCTTCCTCAATGTAGCTACGATTTTAAAAGAATTGGGGATGTTGCCACATACAAGGTAGGGGTGCAGATCTTTTCTTCTCTTACCAAAGCAGAAAGAAACACCGGTACTTTTGAAAATTTGTGGAATATGATGCAGCTGAGCTAAACATTCTGAAAAACCCTAGGTGAAATTTTAGGCACTGATTCTACATGTCATGCCCTTCTGCCTAAATCTTGTGAGTCCTACCAAAGTCAGGGGTGGTTGTACACATACCTCAACTTTTCTCGGACTGAGGCCTTACTGAAATGCAAACCTGTCTCTGCTGCGCGTGTCACTTCAGCATTTTAGCTCAGTCCTTAAAAGGGAACATCCAAATCAACAGGAAAATTTATGTCAGATTATGTAATCTAAAACCTGGATTAAACTACTTCAAAGAAACAAATTATCTTTCAGTCAGATGTGTGAGGGCAGGCACTGACAGCTGGCAGAATTTGACACAAGGGCTATAAGCCAACAGAAAAAGGTGAGACTTCTTCTTTTGGTAGTTGAGTGGATTTAGATTGGGCCAAAACCCCCTCACCCTACAGGTACCACTATTGCCTTTTAGCATCCAGGAATGCACACAACACAAGCTCTGGCAGTTTACAGGCAAATGTGGTGCAGGAGGCAGCCGAAAACTCTTCTGCTCACCAGCTCCTTAAATTAGGTGAGCCTCAAAGAAAGCACACAAGGGTATGACAAGAGTACTCTGCACATGAGCTGTCACTGCCATCCGGTTTGAATGCGGTGATCAAGGACCTTCAAACAAGTGAAGACGTCTTCGGTGAAAGGAATAAAGAGATTGAAGATATTTTGATAAACAGAAAAAACAAAGCTATCACATACAAAATTACTTCAGTGTGGAAGATGAGTTGGGGGATTTTTTCCTAGTTTGATCTGGTTTTCATCTAAACAAGCTAATGGCACTACCTATATCTGTATGTTGTTGGGAAAAAAACCTCTTTAAAGTCTTCTATGACATGTCGACTTAAGAAGCACAGTTACATGAAAAGACCTGCAAGTAATTTTGCATTTTAGATGACCAACTGAATCCTCACTCTTTGAATCAACTCTTTGAATCAGTAAGCAGGAAAAAACTAGCATTGACTTTACTGGCTTTTTATTTAAAAAAAAAAGGAGTTGAAAGGCACAGAGAAACAGCCCACATGAAACACATGAATAGCATAATAATAAACAACATATGAGCCAGCAGAGTACTGAATGGCAGTATAAAAGCTAGATAACCCTGTATAGCACATTCAACCAAAGGGAGAAAGTAGTATGATGATGGAAAAAAGGAGAAAAGGGGAGAAACAATGATCACAAAATATCAATCGTTTGAAACCCTAGAGTGCCTAGGTGAAGAAAGGTAAAGTTGGCCATATTTTCAGGAACAGGTTTGTTCAGCAAGGTGGAAGGCATTTTGGGTGGTCTCATTAAAAAGAATGTGATTTTTTTCTAACACTGGAGTTCAAAGTGCCACATTTCTTCATCTTTCCTTTTCCTATCACCTCTACATAGTTCCCCGTGCTTTGCAATACCATCCCTGCTTTGTGCGTTTCATGCAGTAATAGCATATGTGGCTTTAAAAAAGGCAGAAAACCCACCACTTTCCCAAAGCAGCTTCCTGCTGGGGGATGTACTTGTGGGTACAGATAGAGATCAGCTCTGGGCACTCAGCACACTGAATCCTGCAACCAGCTCCGCAATGCAGCAGAACAGAGATCACCGCTATTTCCACCCATGTGAAGTAAACACTGAGTTTTGACCAAGACCATACTCCACTTCACTCACATTTGAAGAAATCAGTACAGGAACTACCAGCTGATCAATACATATGAAAGAGACTGGTTTTGATTTGTTATTTGGTGGTACTATATAAAACAGGGCAAAGCGGTACCCTGCACCTCCCACCCTAACAATCACTGACAAGTGCCAGAAATCCATTATGTGCATTGTGCATTATGGACAGCCCGAGGGCCCGCTGTCTGCCTCCTCACTCTGCCAGCGGTACCCATGCCCCAGGCAGAACGCAGGAGCAGATGCTTCTCTCAGGCCATCTCCACTTAGCATCGGAGCTCTTCTAGGGTGCCCCACTGTTCCCTGACCAATGCAGGTAAATTGGGGACACTGATAAGATAAATTACTGTGAATATTTCTTCAGTGGTCAGGAGTCAGACAGTCAAAGGGCACAGAGGTGTTGGGCTTACAACTCCTATGGATTTCAAGGTGTCCAATGTTCTGGCGGTAGAAAGGTTGAATTTATCTGCTACTGAGATCCAAGAGAATCTATCATCACCGCAGTTCACCCCAGGTGCAGGGCACTGCAGCACTGGCCATCTCTATGCTGAGCACTTGTAGTCTGTGGAGCTAAGAGAGACAGAGTAGAAGAAAGAGAAATAATTATATTCATCATCAAGACTGGGTCCCTGGGGACCTGATTCATACATTAAATCATGCACGCATTTGTTTCCTGAATCTGGAAATCAAAGGTCCAGATTTGCAAACCTTTGGGTGTCACAGTACTGAGCACACCTTCTCACTGAGCAAGTAGTCTAGGAGAGCCCTGAGTCAGCTACCTAGAATGTGCGTGCTACAGACAAGGAGAACTAAATGTGTGATATCCCAGAAAACCCCTATATAGCCTAGGAAAAATATCATGACTATCTGACAAGACCCCTTCAAGAAAGATTCTGCTCTGATCTGAGCAACGTCATCCTAGGTCTAAAGTGGTATCTGCATGTAATTGTGCCCAGACAGTTGCCTCCAGGCTCTTCCCCTGACTGCCATAATCTCAGAGTTGAACCACAGAAGCCAGCTAATAAGCTGGGAGCTGCTGAGCAGGGAGGCATCTCTCTGAGCTAGCAGGGAATCCTGAGGACAAACCTGAAATCTCATCCTTTCCAGAAATTAAAGCTAGAGGAATATACCTGTCTTTGAGGAGTCTTGCCCCTGTTCCCTCTCCTCAAAACCACTTCCTTTAACCAACTTCTTCAAAGCCAAGTAAAAACCTCTCCTTCCTTTCTTTCAAAAAGCATCACTATCTTCATCTTCAGTATCTGAGTGTTTAAAGCACTCACAGAAAATACAGTGAAAGTGTAATATACTGTCTCTGCTTTATAGGTTCACATCTGTGTACCAAATCTTTTAAGTGACTATCTTAACAGAGGCTACCCTTATCCTTAGATGCAGGGCTGAGGGACTCTTGCTGGCCAGCATCACCTCCCAGCAGGAATGGGATGCGCACACTGGGATCCTTAGCCTTTGACACAAACCCTCTCAGTATGGGCAGTTTAGTCTGCTGAGCCCTTTGCCTCAAATAAGACACTCAACCTGAAGGGACAGACTCATTTGACTAAATAGTCCTGTATGCTGAAAGAAAAAAGCTTGTCTAACATCTGCAGTTTTTAAAATAGTGAATGAATGGAGAGAGGGGGAAACAATAAGGTCCTCTGAAATCATGGCAGGATCTGCTTGACCAGATTTGAAAATTACAGTTTGGAAATTAACTGGATTCTCTACTTGGAGATTTTCTTTCCCCCCCTGGAAAAAAAACATCAGGTGTTTTAAGACAGTGTTTTGTAAACCTTGCATAGAGCCAGCTGCAGTCTATCATATCAAGTTCTCTTCTGGATTGATTCTCCTGGAAAGGTTTCATCAGCTTACAAGCAGCTAGGTTGTAGTTTCATTTCCCCTTAGGATTCTGCTGTATGTCAAAGTAAGAAATTGAGACTAAACAAGAAAACGTGGAGTAAAGTTTAAGTACCTCTACTGTGAAAGCTGTTAAATGAGAAACAGGCATTGCAGACTACAAGTGTCAATTAGGTACTGGTTCCACTGGGAAATGACATTTTCACATCGTTTCTGCCTTCTGGCTTGCTGTTGACAAATCTGGGCTTAGAAAAGTTATCCTCTAGTTACATGTATTCCTGACATCTTTCCTTTGCAGGCCTGTCAGCACAGAGATTTCACAGCTAAACTAATTTTCCTCTCTCATTTTAAATTAATAAAATTCAATAATATTATTATTGAATATAAATTAATAAAAAAATTCAAATACTATAATAAAAATACCTGATTGCCTCCTTACATACTGCAGATCTGGGGTACTCAGTTGTCAGAATGGCATAGTGATTTCAGAAATCTCTGGCTTTTGGCACCCAAATGTAAGTATTTCAGTGCGATCTGATCTGTGATTGACAGACAGATACAATGCAGTCCTGAAAGTCTCCCTTACAGATTGTAAATTGCATTGCCTTTGAAAAAAAAAAAAAAAGAGAGAGAGTTGGAATGACTGAAGGCAAAACATCCAGTGAATGCTTTATGAAATCTGGTGTATTCCAAAAACTGAACATAATTTCAGTCTTCCAAAAGTGCCTTCTAGCAGCTTGACTCTTTCTTAAGAACACAGCCTCTCCTATGTGGGGCATGTAATTGCAGTGGAGAGTGCAATGGTCCTGCCTTGTAGCGATGAAAAGACTAGTAGAGAGCTATCATCCCTGAAAATATTCTGCTGCAAGAGTGGCTTTCGGGACCTGGAGATGCTCTGTTCCAAACCCCACTGAAGACAGACTGTTAAAAGGTTTTGAGCCCAGCGCAAAAGGCTTTGCAACAATAACAAATCAATCCACAGAGAGACCTAGTTTATGAAAAATGGCTGATTGACTCCTGAGTGGCTGAAAAGGTGTAACTGAAATTGAAATTTGGTCTTCTAATTCTGTCTCCATATGCTATTGTAATTCCATCAGTCTCCTTTCACTGCTCGCTCCTGGACTCCTTCAGCCTGAGATTTCTTTTTTCACTTAACCCCACACTTACATCTGAAATTAGGAAAGAAACCTGTTCTTGCAACATGTGGTGTCATGCCACTGTGCTTCCTGAAGACCAAAAATACCCTCCCCTGCACCAGCGCCAGGACAATTGGAATGCATTGCCATCAACACAACAGTGGATGTTTTTGCTGCATCTGCATTCCACATGGACTGTGAATTTGACAAGCTCCCATAATAATGGAAAACATTTCTGACAACTTTCAGAGCTAATATATTCTGATCCCTACAGAGCAAATTTTGAAAAAGAAAAGTGTATCAGTTTACAGCTCAGGATTGGTTAAGAAAGGCAGAGCTTTCCACAGAGAGGAATATAAAAGTGAAGACACAAAAGCAGAGAAAACTTACTTTCAAAACTTTCAAGCATACATTGTGCCTAAAGCAAAGCTAGCATTTCCCCTTCACAAATGCCATGAAATCGCAGGGAAACTTGGGAACATGTAGTTGAATTAGAGCCATCAAAGACTTTGGCAGAGGGCCTGTTCAGTTACTGACATGAATTAAAAGTTGAGTTTCCCTGCAATGTCTCCCCCCCCACCTACTAACAGAGGGAGGACAGGTAAGCGTGACTGAAGTCCTATATATAGCAGTAGCTGTTGGAAAGTAACAAAAGACGTGTCGACTCAGAGCAGGCAAGTGGGCCTGGAACCAGAGAAAAGCCACAGAAACTCCCCTTGCAGAAGGACTGAAATACACAGATTCAGGGACGTGCACGAACGACAGACAGTGCCCTCCAGTAAGGCAGGCTAATACAGGAGTTCCTCTTCTTGCTCTGCAGGGACCATTTCATAAAGAATTTTGGTTTAAGCATCACTGTGGTAGAAATGCAAACACAGTTCTATAATGGGATTTTTCCACCTAAGTGCTGCCATTATGCAGAACACAACAAAATAAACCTTGCAAGAAAACGGAAGTTTAATATACTGTGTGGCACAACATGGCAAGCAGCCTCTCTTTTATGCAGTCAGCGGCCTATGCAGTTTTGTTTGTTTAAATCCTTCAGATAACTGCAATTTCTATGCCACAAACCCAAGTTTCTGTACTTGTGGACAGCCAAAGTGATGCCTTTGCAGTGTGGACAGACACTGATTGGCTAGTGAAAAACTTCCATGACCGAGGTTTTGATTTGGAGTTTGCTCCTTATGTTAATCCAAAATAACTCCAATGCATTTGATCTCCACATGTAGCACTCTGTCCATGTTTTGGGGGAACAGGAGCTACTGACATTTCTGGGTCTGTTTTGCCCTAACACCACTGAAACTAATTCTTAGTCTGACAATGAAAGCAATTACTGCTTTTTCTCTTATTTCATTATATTTGAAGTTATGTGAAAGGCATCTACAGTCAGAAGAGGCCTTTATAATACGGGATTCAAACCCAAATGAATACTTTCAGATAACACTGTTTATGGAGCTATGGTCAAGCACAGCTTATCCATATGTTCATATGTTGGAACCAGATGTTCACACTGTTACGTTTAAACTTGACAGCAGGGCATGATAAATTCAATACATGGCTAACCTACGTGTTCCTCTCTCAAATTTCAGGCTACCTATTACAAAAATATCTACAAGGGTCTATTCAGCTAGAAAAGAAGAGATATTATGCTATCTAGAAAGTGGTACAAAACCATAATATTGCAGTTTAAATTTTAAGCTATTAATGCATAGGAGTCCAAAAGAGAGACCTTCCCAAGGTCATCTTTCTCCGGGAGAACGTTTCTTTCCCTTGAACTGAACATTCACCAGGCATGAAGAATTCTCAAAAAAAGTATTTAAGCCCATGTATAGTTTTAAGTGTGTGCAGAAGTCACTATCACCATTACAGCTGCTCACATTCTTCAGTTGTGCATGGTTTAGTGCTTTGATGGACTTAAATGTCATTGGGCTACAAAGCGGTTCTGTGAAATTGCCTCACCACCCACCAGTTGTGGTTTTGTTTTGATTTTACACTCGTCATCTGAATGAGCAGACGGAAATAAAGAAAGAGTACTTCTAGTAACAATTGTGTCCTACTAGTGTGCTTGGACAAGACACAAAACACTAGAAACAATTCAACCGTACTCACCATGTGCTACATACAATCTACAAATTTTGACCTTGAATTAGCACAAGCAGTTCAAATACATTACTTAAAAATGAATCAAGCTGCCAGTCTTAGAAATTTCAGCCCTAATATGAGCTATTGATTCTGGTTTTGTATAACAACTGTCAGCAGTTCATAAATTTTTACTTAAAAGGAGAAAACTGGTAAGGCAGGAAGCATTTACTTCATTTTAGCCACCCCCTCTCCTCTGAATAAAACCAGCCATGTTTTTGAGAATATCATGCCACCTCCTGTTTCTTGCTACTAAGGCTGTCATTTTTTACTTAGGCAGGCAGGCAAAGAGGGAGCATACGGCCTATTTTGCTATGATGAAAGCCTTGCGAATACAGTAAAGAATTCCCATCAGAAATCTGTGAAAGAAGCACCACAATGCTTGCATTTGAGTGCTACTGCTGGTCGCTCACCCCTCTTTTCTCCTTGCAGGCCTCTGCTCACAAGCCAGAGGGGTTATTGCTTTCCTGTTCTATTCGATAGAGAGTTGACTTTTTAGGTCAGCTCTTACAAACTATATACTTTGCATGGCACGAAAATAACATACGAACACAACTACTAATATGATTAGGCTTATCAGTTTCTGCCTGCACCTTTGCAAGGCACAGATGTTAAGGCAAGCCATACTTCGTTGTTCTGATTATTCCTGAGCTGCAAATAGTGCACAGAGCCAAAACATTATCTTTCGTTTAAAAATCCTCCAGGGGCTTGTAAAGTCTGCTGAAACCCATGCCAATCTGAATTCAATACACCGCCTCTACCTTACAGGCTTGCCAGACTCATTAGCAAGTTTTTAACTCACCTTATTGTGGCTGTTCTGTGGGATACAAGCAACTTCATACTGCTGGTAATGTTCTACAAGCAGTCTGATGCTAACTTTGCTTTCCCTATCGATTCTGCTCACTTGGCAACATTGATTTTTTTTTTTTTTTCTTTTCCACAATTCTGTTGTGACGGGGAAGCTACTGCATTTGCATTAGCTCCTTTTTTATGCCCCAGGATCATCTGTGGAGAAGCAGGCACCATATTGCCAGTTGAGTTACTGAGGTGAATAAAAAGGATCCAGAGAGAGTAACTGATATAGCTGGCTCGTGTATCACATAGAAAGGGTAGCTCAAATACTTATAATGTAAATATGCATGTATGTATATTCATACATAAAATACTTATCAGTAAAAAAGAGATAGTATTATTCCTTTCCATGTGAAAAATGTACTTGCTTTATAAAAGAAAGAGATTGTGCATAGAGCACATTCAGGCGTGGTCACAGCATGTCAGAGCTGGCCTCTGGTGGCCCATACCTAATGGATAGCATTCAAGCTGTTCTAGCCTCTGCCAAGGCCAGAACAAAGTCAGTCTCAAATCAGGGAGCCATAAGTCCCTCTTCACTCTTTTATTTGTACCCATTGAATACTGAGGGCATCTGTGAATCTTGCCTGGAAAACCTTGAAAAGTTTCCTCCAGTTTTGAAAGCAACCAAATAGGATTGTCATTGACAAAATGCTTCTGGAAAAGGTCCAGCCTATTCTGATGTGTCCCTTTTTACCATTTTCAAGCCTTTTCCAATGGTGTACAGAGACATGGCAGATGTGAAAGCATCATCGCCTCTCTATCTAGGGAAGACTATTATCCCATTATCTTTTACAGAGACTAGGTGGACAAGAATGAACAACTCATGAAAATTCCTAGGACGTACTAAATACTAAAGCGCAGCCTGGGCTCTAGGGAATGCAGTCACTGGGCCCTGTGCTCTCCCACAGCACAGCTTGTCTGTGAATCTATTTGCTACTTTTCAAAAGCTTACAAGTCTGGCACTGCAGCCATTGAACCTTTTGAACACCCTGAAGCAACTACAAAATCTTACCAATTGTTTTAAAAGCTGCAGCAAAAATTCAATAGTCTTGATTTGTTGCAAGAAAGCTTCAGCTCCAAGAAAACACCCACTGACCACAAAGAGAACAGCAATATCCAGCCCTCCCCTCCCTTAGAACACAGTCCTGGTACACCACCAGGACCTACGTAACTATACTTTAAAATATCTCATACCAAACACATGAAGAGAAATTAAACAAGCGTTGAACAGGATGAAAAATTTCCTTCCATTTAAAAGAGCTACAATTTTGTCTCTCAAATGGCTAATACAAAGCTTGAAAACATGGTTAGCAGGCTATAAGGAAAAAATAGGAAAGCCTTCGAAATTCTAAGCTGTTGTTTTAAAATAGCAATGGCCGTATCCTACTGATGCATAAACACATAATGCATTCTGGAAACGGGGAGGATTTGGTCTAGGGTCCTTTTTGCCGTTGTGTCTCTGGACAGTCAATTTTCCACCTTTAACTATCGCAAGATGCAATTTGATGCTGTGTTTCCAGGTTCCACTCAACCAGTCCACGCACTAGTACACTCCAAGAGCAGACCTCCAAACGCTTTTCCATACGTGCTATCCTTCTTAATTCCAGAAACACAATCCAGAAATATATTACCTTTTCATCACCACCAGTCATGTCTCTAGGTGCTCCTACTCCTTCTGCCACTGAAGTTGCAGTTTCATGAAAGGATGCCCATTGTAATATAAAGGAACTGCAGAATTCACATCGCTGTTGCCAGATGTCAGGAATTAGAATGAATAAGGAAAAGCATGCAAGTGAGCACGTGAGAGTCAGGCATGCACTCTGGACACTGTCATAATTTCTCAAAGCTCACCATGCACTTAGGATTGTAAGTAGGCAGCTTTTTTTTTTCCAGGAAAGGCGGCAAAAGGTCCATGTCAAAAATAGTCCACAAAATATTTTCATGACTGTTTTTGCCAGTGGAATAAAACCTTATATAGGGATATCAAGTTACTTTTCCATATTATGTAAAAACATACAGTAGATATAAAATATAGAGTAGCTAATCTCAAACCACAGAAAAGGTAGAAAAAGCAGAAAGGTAAGTATACTGTGGCTTAAACACATCAGCCACCGAAGACAAGCATCAGCCTAGAGACGTTTGCTGAAACAGGGACTCTGCTGGTGGGAGCCATTTTGTTCTAAAGTGACAAGATTTATAGTCATCCTTCTCTAACGTAAACTCCTTGCAGTTTAGGAGCATACTGTGCCTTTTTGAGCCCATGCATTGTTGCCAGCATACACAGGGTCAGTACCTTCTGCGTCAGTTAGACTAACCCTAAATGCCAAAACCCCAAGGAGGGCTGTCTGCGTAGATGCCAGTTCCTACAAAAAGGAGCTGGCTGGGAGACGCTGAATGCCAGATGGGGCCAACATCTCTCCTTTTCCATTAGGACTTCAATGCTTCTGTCTGTTGCAATGGTTCTCTTCTCTATTTCCTCCCCCCTCCTACCTTTACCCCATTAACCCACACGGGCAAATGAGACCAGATTTTAACGGTTCTTCAACGATAAAATGTCAAGAATATTCAAGAAGATCTTGCTTCCACTGGAATACGCTTTAGGAAACCAAAAAGTTTTGCAGAAGAAAATTCTTTTAGCAAAAGATTTCAATGGCAATTATCAGAATATTTTCTTTCAGTAAGGTCAGGGGCTTGTGTCCACTATTCACTTAACTAATGGTAAATAACACAGGAGAAATATTCCAACTCTCAAAGGAGCTGGATACCCAGGTACTTGGAAACACCGCCTACCACCTTTCTGCATCTTTGAAAATGTTCCAATTGCCTCTTTGCCAATATTCTTTTGCTTTTCTTTGCTCTTGCTGATCCTTTGCGAGGACTGAGGGGGAAGATTACTAGCTAAGGATAAGATCAGTCTTGCTATTTTTTTAGATACCTGCATGTTTGTGTAAGTAGCACACCTTTAAATATTTGAAAGCTATCGTGTTGATTTACTTTGTAGAGTAGAAGGCAAAACCCTACCTCCTGTGCTGAGCTTAGTTTCTGTTTTAAATAAACTAACAGTGTCCTCTTCTTCTACCTTCCCATTGCTGCTTTTTAATATTTAAAGGGAAAAGCAAATTCCCCTTGAGCAACTAAATGTGAAATATAGTTCAAAGAATCTTTATATTGTTACATTATTAATCTAAAATGAAGGGGGTATACATCGAAGTTTACAGCACAGCAGAAATAAAAATTATTTAGGCAGAGATTCACATAGTAGAGGTGTCTGGAGATTACTTTCTTCTTTTAAATTTTGTGAAGCAAGTTATATTGTGATACTTGGACAAATTCCAACCTCCAAAGAAAATGAAGGCAGAAAGAATATATATTTTTGAAGTGTCTCTGAAAATTTGCAAATGATGATTTATTATGAACTGTGTATTAAAAAAATGGGGGAAAATGTATTACAGAAGACACGGCACTTCATATGAGTGCTCTTTGAATAAGCACAGGCAGGCCCTTTGTTATACACCAATTGATTTTAAATACAGATTTCATACGATGCAAGCACTTAGGATATTTCTCATTTTTAAAAATTAATACAGGAAGCAGAGAGATAGATTTAGAAGTGAACACAACACATATTTGTAAAATAATTGCAGTTTATTGACCAAAACCATTAAAGGCACTGCAGACAACAGCATTACCTGACAGTCCTCATCGGGTTATTGATTCACTTTTCTCTCCCAAAAGCGCAGTTGCTCAGGCTTTGTTCAGTGTACTGAACACAAGGCAGAAGGCACCTTTTCATTGCCACTGTTCCAGTTGTTATTAGACATCACTCTCCTGTGCTACTTTTGGTAGGAAAGTATTGGTGTAAGGTGCCTGGAATGACCAAGACTAACACTTTCGACTCAGAGATGTGTTTGCTATTAGCACAAAAACTACATCTCTGGCCTGAACAAATAGTGGAGTCTTCTTCAGATGCCTGCTTTGCCCTTGTACAGGCACCTTAATTGGCATGAAGGACTTGCAACAACCTGTATATGCAATGGTGGCATCTTGATACGGCTTGCAAATGAGGAAATCCTGAAGTCTGAGCTTCCTGATGGAACACAATAAATCCACAGACCTCTTCTCACAAAGGAATGAATCCTAATGCTGTGAAAAATATGACGGGCACCCTAAGTCAGATGGGGAGCACATGCTTTGATAAAGCAGCCAGTCTTCACAAAGGAATTCAGTGTGGCAGGAGGGCCAAGCACGCAGAGATCTAAATGCAGATCTGCTTATGGGCACCCAACTCAAATTCATCTGATTCAATTAATATTTGAATCAAAACACAGAACTATAAGAGGTTTTAAGAACCAGGTACCTATTATCATGACAGAAGAGGAGCCCTTTAGCCCCCCCTTGCCCTGCCCACATGAGCTACAACCATTACTGCACATGCTTCCAGGTTGCAAAACGTGTGACGATGTGGCGATCACTGCAGGTCCTCTGCCCCATACCCTTTTCCGCCAGGCAGCGGCTGTTCCTGCTGAGTCTCTTCACAATGCTCATCGTTTTGGAGCGACATCACAGCCACCTGAGATTCAGAGAAAACTCCTGGGAAGGGATTTTGTGGAAATGAAGCCTCTGCAACTTACTGAAGCTGTTTCAGAAATAGCCCACCGCTTTAGTCCAGTGATTTCTCTGCAGATGGCCACAGCTGCTGTAGCCCTTGGAGGAGAATTCAGGGTGTTACTTCTCATTCGTCCTGACACTGTTTGACGGAGGAATTCCCAGAGAAGCGCCACGCTTTGTAACTCTGTGCCATAACACAGAATGTATTATCCACAATTAAAAGCATGATTACAGGCACTTGTTCTTCAAATTCTTTTCAGCCATCCAATTGCAGATCAACTGGCAAAAGCATGCCTGGTTTTATTTCACATTAACTATCAGGAATACAGTCAGACTTTGATCTTATTTTCTGTACATATTATCCATGGCATTTCTGTGCTTCTGGAATGGAATTAACCACTTCATCACATCTTGGTGTGTAAGCTGAGAAAAAGTAGTTTAGGGATCTCTGTCTTCTCTATACGCTGTGAATGATGACACGTGCACAGTGAAAGCAGCAATATAACTAGCACAGGCCCCAGACCTACTTTCAGTTGTCTTTTGACAACTTGGTGTCTGCTTGAATTTCCTTCAATTCATTCTAAATGGTTGCAGATTATGAAAACACATTAATCGCTGTGCTGTACAGTAACTTCAGAATGAAAAGCGCTTGTTCCAAGTGGGAAAGTGTATTCATAAAGTAAACCATTTGCCACTCCATCTGATACGTTTTGTTGATTGGGTCAGCAACATGTTCTCATCAGAACTCGGACTTCAGTGCTATTGCCTGATCCAATCCCAGCCCCGCACCAATTGCCACAGGAGATGATCTAACTCCTCTGTTGCCAACCGATCTTTCGATCTGGGAGAGCTCCTTCAATGGATGTGACCAGATTAAAAAAAAAAGCTCTCAAATCACTGTACTGGTTAAAGAGATTCCACTGACCACAAGCAAATCATCGCTGTGGAAATAAGGTATCACAGCAGAACGGACATACAGTACTTCAGCTGTCGAAGGTGAAAGAAAGAAAGGGCAGGCAATGGCAGAACCATCTGTTCTTTGAATTAGAGAGAAAAGTGTCAGCTGAGAAACAGGCTAAAAAAGCAGCTAAACCAGGTTGCCTTGCTCTCCCAAAGTCTAACAATACCAAAGAGAAGCGACCTTGGAACAACTCTAATTCATTAGAGCATACATGCAATATGCTGAAAAGCTGCAGCTCTGTCACATCCCATCTGGTTCACTGGCTAGGAAAGGAGGAGCTTTCATC
>JANHGO010000012.1:41756198-41830150 GCA_024606505.1 Aquila spilogaster
GGAAGGAGGGGAGGAGGTGCGCCGGAGGAGGGGATGCCCCTGCAGCCCGTGGTGAGACGGCAGGCTGTCCCCCCCCACGGAAACATTTACTTATTTTCAGGCAACTTTTTTTTTCTGCATAAAATCAGCCACGTTTTCTAGAATATCATCCCTCCTCCCCTTTCTTGTTATCTGAGGTTGTCATTTTTTCACTTAGGTGGACACATAAAGAGGGAGCATACGGCCTATTTTGCTACAATGAAAACCTTGCAGTTACAGCGAAGAGTTCCCATAATGAAACTGTGAAAGCAGCACCACAAAGCATTCAGGTGAGTGCTACTTCAGGTTATCAAGCCCTCTTCCCCCCCTGCAGGCCTTTGTTCAAAAGCCAGACAAGTTACTGCTTCCCAATTCCAGTCAATAAAGAGTTGACTTTTTAGACTGGTTCTTACATACTAAGCACTTTGCAAGGCATAAAAACAACATAGGAACAGACCTAGTAATATGATTAGACTTAACAGTTTCTGCCTGCCCCTTTGCAAGGAACACACACATTAAAGTAGTTATTCAAGGCAAATCATCCTTCATGGTTCTTATTCTTCCTGATCTGCAAACAGTGCACTCAGATAAGACATTCTTTCCTTCAAAGATCCTCCAGGGGCTTGTAAAGGCTGCCCAAAGCCAAACCAATCTGAATTCAATAACACTGTCTCTACCTTATAGGCTCAACAGACTCATTAGCAAGTTTTTCACTTGCCTTCTAGTGGCTGTTCTGTGAGGTATAAGCGACTTCATACTGCTGGTGATGTTCTCTAAGTAGTCTGGTGCTAACTTTGCTTTGCGTATTGATTCTGCTCACTTGGCAACATTGATCTTTTTTTTCTTTTCCACATTTCTGCTGTGATGGGAAAGCCACTGCACTTGGCATGAGTTCCTTTTTTGTGCCCCAGGATCACCCGTGGAGAAGCAGGCACTGTACTGCCAGTGGAGTTACCTCAGGTGGATAAAAGGCTCCAGAAAGAGCAACAGATGCAGCTGGACTATTTATCACATGTCAACTCGAACACATATAAATGATTACATCTATACATACATGAAACGCTTCTTAGTGAAAGAATATTATTATTTCCCATGTTAAACAATTTCTTGATTTATGAAAAAGATTGTACACACTCAGGTGTGGCCACAGCACACCATAGGTGGCCTCTCGTGGCCCATACCTAATGCATAGGATGAAAACTGTTCAAGATTATGCCAAAGTCTGAACAAAGTCAGTCTCAAACCAGGATGCCAGAACTCCCTCTTCAGTCTTTTATTTGTACCCAGTGAATACTGAGAGTATCTGTGAATCTTGCCTGGAAAACCTTGAAAAAGCTTGCTCTAGTTTTAAAAGCAACCAAATAGGACCGTCATTGAGAAAATGCTTGAGAAAGCTCCAGCCTATCCCGATGCGTTCCTTTTTACCATTCTCAAGACTTTTCCAGTGGTGTATACTATCAATGCAGAGATGTGGGAGTGTGAAAGCAACATCCTCTATCTAGGCTTTTAGAAAAGGGAATGGTTATTATCCCATCATCTTTTACAGAGGTTTGGTGTACTAGAGTGAATGAGTCACAGAGATTCCCATGAAGTACTAAATACAAAAGCATTGCCTGGGCTCTAGAGAATGCAGTCACTGTACTCTCCCATAGTACAGCTCTTCTATGAATCTATCTGCTACGTTCCAGAAGTCTAGTAGTGCATCCACTGAATCTTCTGAACGCCCTGAAGCAACTACAAAATCTTACCAATTGTTTTAAAAGCAGCAGCAAAAATTCAATAGTCTTGATTTGTTCCAAGAAAGACTCAGCTCTAACAAAACTCCTGCTGACTGCAAAGGGAACAGCAATACACAGCCCTCCCTCAGGTCAGGGCACAGTTCTGGTGCATGTCCAGGGGAACTAAACCTCAAAATACTTCATAAGAAATACACAGAGAGACAACTAAACAAGTGTTTAACGTGATGGAAAATTCCTTTCTATTTAAAAAAGGTTCTTCATTTTTTTCTCTCAAATGGCTAATAAGGTTGAAAAATGTGGTTAGCAAGCTACAAGCAGAAAAAAAGAAAAGCCTTTGAAATTCTGAAGTCATTTTAAAAAATTAATGGCCATATCCTATTGATTCATAAACAGATATTACATTCTGAAAATGGGGAAGGATTTGGTCCAGGATTCTTCTTGCCCTTTTGTCCAATTTTCTGCCTATAACTATCACAAGAATTAATTTCATACTGTGTTTCCAGGTTCCACGCAACCAGTGGAATCCATGCACTAGCATAATCCAGGAGCAGACCTGCCATACGCCTTTCCATACGTGTTATTTTTGTTCATTCCAGAAACACAGTCACAGCAATATATTACCATTTCAACCCCTCTAGTCATGTCTCTAAGTGCTCCTAGCTCTTCTGCCACAGAATCTGCACCTTCATGAAAGAATAACTATCAAAGAGCTGCACAATTCACATCACTATTGGTAGATGCCAGGAAGGAAGCTGAATAGGGAAAAGCATATGTGTAAGCATGTGAGGATCAGGCACTCACTCTGAGCACTGTAATCATTTTTCAAAGTTGCAACCATGCGACGGTGTGCTCCCCTCTATACTATGAGCCAGTTATCTTACCCCATAATAGTGAGCAGCCCGAGAGCACACTGATCCCTAATCCCAATAACAAGACCTGCATGTGACCTCCCCAATTCCTCCTAAATACTGAGAAGCTTGAGTGACTGTAGTCATGGGGTGAATTATGTGGAGTAATTATTGGAAATAATTTGTTAGGATATTCCTCTCTTAGAAGAAGAAAAGCATTGAAGAAACCCTCCACGGTGAAATACAGTGAATACACAAGGAGTCTGATCCATGACATAAGACCTGCAAACCTAAGATTGTTAGCAGCACCACAGGACCTTGGTGTGCTGAGTCTAAGAGGTACAGCACAGAAGGTGAAGCAAGGTATAAAATTCCATGGCCAGGCTTTGTGACAAGATCACAGGGATGGGAACTTGGTGGTACTATGGAACTGATAAAGTGCATAGTAGTCATCCTCAGCTAGAAGATTTTAAATTTTCTGTTGCATCTCCTGGAAAGAGTCCAGCAGAGGGCCACAAAGATGATAAAGGGCCTGGAGCATCTCCCCTATGAGGAAAGGCTAGGTGACCTGGGTCTATTCAGCCTTGAGAAAAGAAGACTGAGAGGTGATCTTAATAATGTTTGTAAGTATCTTAAGTGTTGGAGTCAAAGGGACATGGCCAACCTCTTTTCAGCGTACTGTGGGGACAGGACAAGGGGAGATGGCCATAAACTTGAGCATAGGAAGTTCCGCACCAATATGCGAAGGAACTTCTTCATAGTGAGGGTGACAGAGCACTGGAACAGGTTGCCCAGGGAGGTTGCCTTTTCTGGAGATATTCAAGACCCGCCTGGACGCCTACCCGTGCAGCCTGCTGTAGGGAGCCTGCTTTGCAGGGAAGTTGGACTTGATTATCTCTAGAGGTCCCTTCCAACCCCTACAACTCTTTGATTCTGTGAACTGTAACAAAGGTAGGTATGATTAGAGTTACTCAAGTTCCACCTGAAAGTAAGAAAATAGTATAAAAACAGCTTAAGAGAGAAGAAATTTTGGGGAGGATACTGTCACAAACAGGTCAGTAGGACTGCTGTCTTCTAGGGCCAGTCAACAGGATGCACCTCCCTTCCCTCCCCACAGGGACGCCTATTGGGCAAGATTCACACACATGGTTATACTGAGTTCTTCCCCTGGGAAACTTAGAAGTCTCTAAAGAGTTATTCCATCGCTTAACATGTTTGCAGTTGGTTGTATTATTCACATTATTGGTGTTCACGTGTGCTCTACAGATAGCATATTACCAGCAATTCAAAAGAATCTGTAATCTGTTTCTCCAATAAAGAGCACTACTCTATAAACTAGACAAAGGTGCTCCCTTCTTATGGGTGAATCACTGATTGTAAGAGCTCTCACTGGGCATGGCCGAATTGCCTAAGGTTAGTCGTACAAGTCCATTTGAACACAACCAGAGCTGGAGTACAAAAGCGGGTATAAACCCTATTAATCCTTTAACACAACACACCATATACTTAGGATCATAAGCAGGCACCTTTTTCTTTCTTTTTTTTTTTTTTTTTTGCAGTAAGGAAACAAAAGATCCCTGATAACAATATTCCATTTTCAAGACTTTTTTTGCAAATAGAATAAATTCTCTAAGAATAGAGATAAAGTTATTTTTCCATATCATACACAGTAGACAAAAAACTACACAGTAGCTAATCTGAAAGCTATTCCCTTTACTTCAGCATATTGTTATACATTCTGTTCCTGCAGCAGTCTCACCAGTGTGTAAAACACAAAAGTTACTTGAAATGAATATTGTTAACTTAAAATGACATTAATAAGCTATTAGAGCAGAACGGTAAGCACACTGTGGCTTAAACAGATCAGTCAATGAAGGCAAACAGCAGCCTAGAGATGATTTCTGGAAGAGGAACTCCGCTGGTGGGAGCCATTTTGTTCTGAAGTGACAAGACTTATGCAATTTTCCTTCTCTAATGTAAACTCCCTGCAGCTTAAGGGCATATTGTACCTTTCTGAGCCTACAGCATTGTTGTCAGCATATGCAGTCATCAGCTCCTGTGTCAGATTAACCCTAAACAACAAAACCCCAAGGAGGGCTGTCTGCACAGAAGCCAATTCCTACAAAAAGGAGCTGGCAAAGAGAGGCTGGATGCCAGATGGGGCCAGTGCATCTTCTTTTCCATTGAGACTTTAATGCTTCTGTGTGTCACAGTGATTCTTCTTTTAATTCCTCCCATCTCCTACCTTTATTCTGATGAATTCACTTGGGCAAAAGAGATCAGATTGTAATGGTTGCTCAAAGATAAAAGGTCATGAGCACTTCAGAAGATCTAACTTCCACTGGAATAAGCTTTAGGCAAGTAAGAAGTTTTGCAGAAGAAAATTATTTTAGCTAAAGGTTTCAGTAGCAATTGTGAGAATACTTTATTTCAGTTAGGTCAGGGGCTTGTGTCTGCTACTCAGCTAAAGGTAAATAAAACGGGAGAAATATTCCAGCTCTCAAAGGAACTAGATACTCAGGTAATATGACACACTCCCTAGCACCCTCCTGTCTCTTTGAAAATTTTCCACTTATCTCTCTATCGACATTATTTTACTTTCTTTTTTTCCTTTGGAGAACTGATCACAATCTAAGGGTAAGATCAGTCTCAGTATTTTCTCTTTACTATTTTAGCAGATACCTGCACACTTGAGTAAGTAGCAATAAAGTAGCACTGCTAAATATATACGAGTAAGTACTTTTAAATATTTGAAAGCCATCCTTTTTATTTGCTTTGGGTAGTAGATGACAAAACCTCCTGCACTAAGCCCCATTTCCATTTTAAACAATCTAACAGTGTCCTTTTTTTCTACTTTCCTACAGTTTCTTTTGAATATTTAAAGGAAAAGAAAAATTCCTTATGGGCAATTACATTTGAAGTATAGTAAAATAATCTTCATATTGCTATATTATTAATCTAAAATGAATGTGTATACATTAAATTGTACAGTACAACAGAAATAAAATATATTCAGAGACATTCACATAGTAAAGGCATCTGGAGATCATTTCTTTTAAATGTCGCGAGGCAAATTCCATTGAGATACTTGGACAAATTTCAACCTCCAAAGAAAACAAAGACAGAAATAAATATATATTTAAATGTCTATGAACTTACTGACAACACCAAGCTGTGCGATGCAGTTGACACACTGGAGGGAAGGGCCACCATCCAGAAGGACCGGGACAGATTCAAGTGGTTGGCCCATGCAAACCTCATGAAGGTCAGCAAGTCCAAATGCAAGGTGCTGCATCTGGGTCAGAGCAATCCCACGCACAAATACAGGCTGGGTAGAGAATGGGTTGAGATTACCTCAAGGGGGCTACAAGAAAGCAAGAGAGGAACTTCTTTTCTACAAGGGCAAAGAGTGATGACTTTAAACTAAAACATAGTGGATTTAGATTAGATAAAAAGAAGAAAGTCTTCACAATGAGGGTGGTAAGGAACAGGTTGCCTAGGGAAGCTGTGAATGCCCCATCCTTGAAGGTTGTTAAAGGTTAGGCTGGATGGGGCCCTGGGCAGCTTGATCTAGTGACTGTCAACCCTGCTCATGACAGAGGGGTTGGAACTAGATGGTCTGCGAGGTCCCTTCTAACCAAGCCATTCTATGATTCAATGAAAATTTGCAAATGATGATTTATTACGAACTTCATACAAAAACTAGGGGAAAATGTAGTACAGAAAATTAGGTACTTTGTGTGTGTGCTTTTTGAATAAGCAAATGAAGTCCCTTTGTGACATACCAACTGATTTTACATACAGATTTCATACAATCCAAGTACTTGGGATGTTTAGGAAGTGGGGAGACAGGTTTAGACATGAATGCAACAAGTATTTGTAAAATAATTGCAGCTTATTGGCCAAGCCCATTAAAGGTACTTCAGAGTTTAACATTACTTGACAATTCTCATCAGGTTATTGACTATCTTCTCTGCCCCAAAAGCCCAGATGCTCAGGCTTTGTTCAGCACACTGAACACAAGCGAAATGGCACCTTTTCATTGCCACTGTTTAATTCACTGTAAGACATCACTCTGCTGTGCTACTCTTGGTAGAAAAGTATTGGTATAAGGTGCTTGGAATAATAGAGACTAACACTTCTGACTCAGATGTGTGTTTGTGAATAGCACAAAGACTTCACGTCTGGCCTGAATCAATAGGAGAGACATCTCCAGATGCCTGCTTTGCCCTTGTATAGGCATCTTAATTATCCTGAACAGCTAGCATCAAACTATGTTTTCAATGGTGACATCTTCATGTTGCTTGCAAATGGGAAAATCCTGAAGTTTGAGCTTCCTAACTGAATGCAATAAATCTGCAGACCTCTTATCAAAAAGGAATAGATCCTAATACTGTGAAAGTACTGAAAGGTACCTGAAGTCAGCTAGAAAGCACGCACTTCAATAAGCAAGCCAGCGTACATTAAGGAATTCAGCGTGTCAGGAGGGTGGCCACGCAAGCAGAGCTCTACATGCAGACCTGCTCATCAGCAACCAACTCATAAACTTGTCTGATTAAATTAATATACAAATTAAATCACAGAGCTGTAAGAGATATTAAGAATCAGTTACTTTCTGTCATGGCAGAAAAGGGTCCCTGCCCTACTCAGAAGGTACAAACATGGCTGCACAAGCTCCCAGGATGCACACTGTGGCAGTCAGTGCAGGTCCCCAGCCCTTTACCATCTTCATTCAGGCAACAGCTCCTCTTGGCTCTTCTTGCTGAGTCTCTTCACAATGTTCATCATTTTGGAGCAACATTGCAGCCACCTGAGACTAAGATGAATTTTCTGAGGAAAGATTTTGTGGAGATGAAGTTTCTGCAACTTACTGAAGCTGTTCCACAAATAGCTCACCATTTTAGTACAAGGATTCCCCTGCAGCCCAGCCCTTGGAGATGAATTTGATGTGTTACCCCTTGCTGATCCTGACACTGTTTGACAGTAAAATTCCCAGAGAACTACCATATTGTAACTCTGTGTCATAATGCAGAATGAGTTATCCACAATTAAAAGCTTGATTACAAGGTCTTGTTCTTCAAATTCTTTTCAGCTCTGCAGTTGCAGATCCATTGGCAAAAGCACACATGGTTTTGTTTTAGATTATCTGTCAGGAACATAATCAGACTTTGATCTCATTTTCTGGACCTATTATCCATGGTCTGTTCTTCTGAAATAGAATTAACCATTTCATCACATCTCAGTGAGCAAGCTACAGAAGAACAGTTTTAAGGATCTCTGCTTTCTCTACATGTTGTGAATGACAATATGCATGGCAAGAGCACTAATAACTAGCACACATCCCAGGCCTCCTTACAGTTGTCTTTTGACAACTTGATGACTGGTTGAATTTCCTTCAGTTCATTCCAAACAGTTTCAGTTAATGAAAATGTATTAATCACTATGCTGTAGAGTAAATACAGAATGAAAAGCATTTGTTCTAAGTAGGAAAGTATATTTATAAACTAAACCATTTGCTGCTCCATCCGATATATTTTGTTGATTGGATTGGCATTCATCAGAGGCAACACGTTCTCTACAGAACTGAGACTTCAGTACTATTGTCTGCTCCATTCCCATCCCCACACCAAACACCATGGGAGACAATCAGTTTCTAGCTCCTCTGCTGATATATATATATATATGTATATTTAATGTGGGATAAATTCAATGGATCAATCTGATTAAAGAACTTCCACTGATCACACAATGAAATGATCACTATGAAAAAACAGCATTGCAGCAGAACTCAAATATAGTATTAGAGCTGTCAAATGCAGGAGAAACAAGGTCAGGAAGTGGTAGAACTATCTGTTCTTTGAATTAGAGAGAAAAGTGTCAGCAGAGAGGAGAAAAAGTAGCAAACCAGGTAGCCTTGCTCTCCGGAAGTCTAACAATACCAAAGTGAAGCAACCTTTAGAACCACTCTAATTCATTAGAGCACAAGAGAGCCTGCCAAACACAAGTCATCAGAAAATAAAAATGCAGTTATTTCACTGATAGAGTTGGGTGGGAGGGAGAAGAACAATTGACTTCTTGTAAGAAAAACAAGAAAAGAGGAGAGTAGAGTGTTAAGTTCAAAATTAAGTATATAGGAAATAAAAGTAACAAGCTAATAGTACTAATTATGGAGAAGTGACGCTTAGGTCCTCATTTTACAGGCTCACAGTTACAGAATCATAGAATCACCAAGGCTGGAAAAGACCTCCAAGATCATCCAGTCCAACCATCCACCTATCACCAATATTTCCCACTATACCATGTCACTCAGTTCAGCAGCTAAACACTTCGTGAACACCTCCCTGGGCAGTTTGTTACAGGACCTGACCACTCTTTCAGAGAATAAGTTTTTCCTAATATCCAACCTGTATCTCCCCTGGTGCAACTTGAGGCCATTCCCTCTAGTCCTATCACTGCTTACACAGGAGAAGAGGTTGTTGACTCCCCACCTCACCACAATCTCGCTTCAGGTAGTCATAGAGAGTGGTAAGGTCTCCTCTAAGCCTTCTCTTCTCTAGACTAAATAATCCCTATTCTCTCAGCTGCTTCTCATAAGGCTTGTGCTCCAGACCACTCATCAGATTTATTGCCCTTCTCTAAACATGCTCCAAGGCCTCAATGTCTTTCTTGTAGCGAGAGGCCCAAAACTGAACACAATACTCAAGGTGTGGCTTCACCAAGGCTGAGTAGAGAGGAATGATCACTTCCCTACTCCTGCTGGTTGCACTATTTCTGATAAAAGCCACAGTGTCATTGGTCTTCTTGGCCACCTGAGCACACTACTGACTCATGTTCAGTCAACTGTCAACCAATACCTTCAGAACTATTTTATCTACACAGTCTTCCAGCCACTCTGCCCCAAGCCTGTAGCATTGTCTGGGGTTGTTGTGGCCAAAGCACAGCACCTGTCATTTGATCTTGTTGAACTTCATCCCACTGGACTCAGCCCAGCTATCCAGCCTGTCCAGATCCCTCTGTAGGGCCTTCCTATCCCCATGGAGATCAACACTTTCTTCCAGCTTGGCATCACCTGCAAACTTACTGATAGTGCACTCAGTCCCCTCATCTAATCAATAAAGATACTGAACAGTACAGGACCCAGTACCAACCCCTGGAGAACACCACTAGCTGCCAGCTGGATTTAACTCCATTCACCATCACTCTCTGGGCCCAGCCCTCCAACCAGTTCTTTACCCAGCAAAAAGTGTACCTCTCCAAGCCACGGGCTGTCTGCTTCCCCAGGAGAATACTGTGGGAGACTGTGTCAAAGGCTTTACTGAAGTCTAGGTAGACTAGGTAAATGGTCTTTCCCTCATCTACCAGGCAAGTCATTCAGTCAAAGGAGGAGATGACACTGGTCAAGCAGAACCTGCCTTTCATGAACCCATACCAGCCGGGCCTGATCCCCCAGCTGTCCTGCACATATCGTGTGAATTCCCTCAAGATGATCTGTTCCATAAACTTTCCTGGCACCGAGGTCAACCTGACAGGCCTGTAGTTCTCCAAATCCTCTGTACGACCCTTCTTGTAGATGGGAGTCACACTGGTAATCCTCCAATCCTCTGAGGCATCTCTGGTTGACCAGGAGTGCTGATAGATGGTGGAAAGAGGCTTGTATTTATGAGATGGGTTTTTCTGCTCCTCAGTGTCCCTCCCTACCACTGAAGGGATAGAGGAAAATACAACCTGTATGCCTGCTCCATCCACTGACCACCCCCGTCCCCAGAAGTCCTTTTTGATAATCCTCCTGCTTCTCTCAGCAACTTCATCACTGCTGGCCTGAACTATCAATAAAGGATAATAATCAGAGGGGAGAATTAGTCTAAGAAGTTTCCTAGAAACATCCCTGACCCAGGCCCCAGGGAGGCAGCCTACAGGTAGGGTCAGGCTGACATATAGGGCCCTCTGTTCCTCAGAAGGGAGTCACCTACAACAATCACCCTTTTTTCCTTCTTGATGGAGGCAGTCTTGAGGTGTGGAATCAAACACGTCACCCTAGACAACCTTGTGGGTGGAATTCCCACTGCATCTTCACTCACCTCCCCTTCAAGTTCCAGAGTCTCAAACCTACTTTATAGGGGAACCTGGGGAACCAAGGTAGGTCAGGACAGGGGTTGCCTGTGACGCTGAGCTGGGACCTGTTTCCATTCCTCCTCTTCTATTAAACTGCCTCTCTCTGCTCAACAATGGCAGAGGGTTCACCACTGTTTAGAGGGTATCACCCTGGTGTCTCTCTCACAAGTTCAGCACAGAGTTACTCCATCAATCTATCTCCTGCTCGCACTTTCTGATACTGCTTACCAGTTATACCTCACAGAACACAGGGGAATAACTAAGAGGAAATATGCCTGATATTGGTACCAGGCAGTGGCATGCAATCTAAGAGCTTCACTCTGCATCTTCCCTTGTCTACTTTGAGAGAAGAAAACTGCAAACTGAAAGACAGCATTGTATTTTTCAGTGAACAAGTTAAAAAAAAAAATGGTGAAAGAAGACAGTGTGGAGAAGGGAAAGCAGGTGCCTGTGATATATACACAGAATAAAAGAGGGTACTCCAGGTCATGTTCAAGATCTCCCTAATACACAACTGTAACAACCCCTGTCCCTTCATTCTTCAAGGCAAAGCACACAGGTCAATTAAGAGCTAGAGATGCTGAGACTTAAGCATTTTTTCATCCTACGAGCCATGAGTGCTTTGTTTTTGACATGCGATATTAGCGTACTCCCCTTCTTCCTTTTGATAATGACAGTGCTTTGATCCCTGATGCATTACTCCAAGGAACACAGGGTGAGTGCCACAGAACTAACAAAAAATAGTCATCTGAATATCTTAGTATTTGCACCCATTTCATGCTTTCTCCCAGTAAACACACAAGAGAATTTATCTGTCAGCAGGAATAGGGCAAACGAACAACAAATTACAAATTCAAATGCAGACTATTTGCAGGAAGTGAGTTCTGAATTTGCATTCAAGTCAGAATTGCTGGTGATAGCAGGCTCCATTCATGTAAGCAGAAATAGGAACAGATTGTGGCTTCTCTGTCCACTTTCTGACTTTGAAAACATTCCCTCAGATGGCTACAGACAACACCTTACTCTATTCCGTGAAATTAAAAGACACAAAACTCAGAGTTGTTTCTAGGAAAGTATGAAAAGAGATATCTGTCAGGAAGATGACGTTTTCAAACAGCCTGCCTAGTTCTGGTACAGAGCCATCCCTAATGGCATTAGAAGTGGAAGAAAGCACTTAGAAGAAAGCAATTGATAGGAAGGGCTACAGTACAAACAAGCATGAATTACTTTGTAACCAGACTCTTCAGTTTCTCCTGTTTTCGTAAGGTAGCCAGACTCTATGTAGATGGTATTTTTCTTTTCTTTATTTTTTTTTCCCAGATGGCAAACCTCATCAATAGTGCCTGCTTTATGCAATTTCAAAACCCAGCTAGAAAAGAAATCGAGAGACTTCATAACTCTTGACCCCTCCTTAGCCCCACAAAACTTCGGAAAACAAATGTGCGCTGCAAAGATTTGAGGCTTTCTGAACCTCTGTGCTTTCCACCATGGTAACTGTATTTACTGCTATTTTCAGTGACTGAAGAGAATTCCCTCACTTAACTGCACTGTCACCAGAGATTAATGCAACTTGGGAGCTTGAAGAGAGGGAACTTAGTTTTCCTGGTTTTGTTCAAGGCAATTCAATC
The DNA here is from genome assembly GCA_024606505.1 of Aquila spilogaster. Lineage (NCBI taxonomy): Eukaryota > Metazoa > Chordata > Aves > Accipitriformes > Accipitridae > Aquila > Aquila spilogaster. The sequence continues at coordinate 41,768,544 of JANHGO010000012.1, forward strand.
AGTTCCTTTGAAACAGCTCTCTGGCACCTAAGCTTTCTCACCACAGAAATTATCCCATCGCTATGCTAACCCAAAGGTGATACCAAGTCTTTTCTAAAGGCATCTAAAATCCTAAACTGTTTAGAAAACTCTCAGCAGGATCTGAATATCTATTCTCCCTGCCTTGTACTGCAGCTAATGTGACTCTTTCCCACCTATACCTAATGCACATGAAAAGCAGAGCAACACAGGTGCACCCCTCTCACAGTGCATTGCCTGGGAGCTGAAACAATTTGCTTCAGCCACTTCCCTCGGAGAGGAACCTGGGGCAGGCAGTTGCCTTCTCTTGTCTCCACAAAAGCTGGCTAACCCTCAGCTTGCCAACAACAGTACTGAATTTCAACAGTGGCTCAGCCTTTTCAATGCTCACTACTGTACCCCTGAGAATTTCAGGTCATCAGCATCCTTTTATATTAAACTTCTCTTTTTTCTTCACTCTCAGTATTTCCCCACTGTGTACACTAATGCTTGTCTGTTACATTATCACTCAGTATAAATCAGCAGCATTTCACTGCAGAGGGAAAACAGGTTAAGGTTTCACGTAGACAGTGAATGTGTGATGAAAAGTTTGAGCAAATTCCCTCTACTAAAACAGGGAGTTACTTCACTGGTGCCCCAGCAAATGGTACAGACATCTCAAACTCCTTTAGGATATATAAAGCATTTAGATTGCTGTTAATGTTTAAAGGGTAGTGAGACACAAGAACAGGTTGCCTGGGGGGGTTGTAGGTGCCCCCTCCCTGGAGGTGCTCAGGGTCAGGCTGGATGGGGCTTTGAGCAACCTGGTCTGGTGGAGATGTCCCTGTCCATGGCAGAGTGGTTGGAACTAGATGATCTTATAGGTCCCTTCCAACCCAAACCATTCTATGATCCTACAAATTGCCAGAAACACAGATTATATCTAAGAAGCACAGAGAGGAATGGAAACAAGCAAAATGAAAGCATGCATATACCCCTTCTAACCAAGAATCTGGAGTTCCCTAATTAGTTATCTAAGTTCTTCATGTGTCCTCTATGTCTGCATGTGTACGTGTCCACAACACCCTGAGAAGTGCTGAGAAGTAGCTGTCCAGGTCATGCATGCAGCAGAGTTCCCCAACTCAGTAGTTTACTGCTTTTTTCATCCTAGTACAGTTCTCTTCCACTCACTCATTCTTACCTCATAGCACAATGACTGAAAAATCATTAAAAACAACAGCAGATTCAAGGTCACTCCTCTCCTGTAGGGACTACAATCAAGATCCTACTTAAATTCTCCAAATTTTTTTAAACCAAAAAAGCATCATCTAACCTCCCTGTTAAAGTTGTAATAATACTCCTTGGATCATAGAAAACAAAGGAAAAAAATAGAGTGAACCACTGCACAGTGTGCTGACTGCAATGTCCACCAAGGAGAACAGAACATGCTAAATCCAAGAACATCTAATATGATATAAATAAGCCTGAAACCCAAGACTTCACAGCTGCAAGAAGAGTTAGCTACCAGTTCCCACTCCACTTGCTTGGCCTCAATTAATATTTTGTTAACTAAAAATCAAAAAACTCACCAGAATCTGATGGCTAAGACATTCAATTAGCCCATGCCACATGCAGACTGTGGTCCTGCCAAATTAAGGGAAGTAAAATCATGTCTCCCACATTCTGGATATGAGTTCTTAACACTATTCAGTAATTTCTGAAGATTAGGAAGAAGAAAACAGCATTCTTCCTCTTTCAACAGCCTGGTGAGAAAGTGCTGCATCAAGTGTCTGTTTCTAGGAAGATATTCATACGTATAAATCCCAAGTTAAATTCAGAGCTAAGGACAAGATTCAGAAAAGAACTTGGTCTGTTCAAAGCAGGCACTGCAATCTTCTACATTGAGTTAACCCCAATTTCTGCAGGGAGCTCAAAGACAAATATGTTCCCTCAGCCTGCTATCCAGCACCTTCTCAAGGCAATGCATCCATATTGCTTGGTTTAACAGGCTTCACTGAAATGAACTGTCTGACATGTCAATGAATGTCTGACTCAGTTCCCTAAACATCTCATGTTTTCTTCCTGTTCTCCATGTATGTTCCAGAATCCAGTTTATTTTAAGCTCAGTGATATTTAGACAATAAGCAAACTCCTGCAGTATGGTGTTCCATACATATTTTAGCTTCTTTTGTCACTTGGATGTCCTAGGGGTACAGTAAGAACTCTCTCTCCAGGGAGGGAAAGAGAGAGAGAATGGAGGAGATATGTTTGTGTTCGTATTAGTTATCATCTTAACTGAACAGATTAAACATAGCAGAACTCAGAGGGACAAGCTTCCCTCCACCCAAGCTGGTGGAATACAGCTCCCTGCTTTGGAGACAGCAAGCCACATACAGACTGGCTAATTTTTCAGGAAGCCTGAAGAAGAAAGAGGAGAGGAAAAAACATTTCCTTATTATCTGACACATAGCATTATATAGATAAAGGAAACGCTTGTCTTAGTCTATCATTATCTTGCCACAAAATACCAATGTCTAATGTTTCATTCAGTGGTAGTCACCCAGAAATAATTTCTATTTTGGGAGGTACAACCAAATGGCTTCAGAATCCACATTGTGCACAGGAGGAGTCTATGTTGAGGATTTAAATTATCTGTATATCTTTAATCTTAATCCATGGAGCAATGGAGGATCTGCTAGTTATTTATAGTTGGGCTAGAGTGAGCTGCTGTGAGCAGGGTAATTGAAACAATATTTCAGCCTGTCTGCCTCTGATTTAGGTAATAGCTGCTGTTAGCTATTGCATAATCACAACACGAAATGGAAAATAAAAAAATCAAAAATGCATTAAACATATGCTTTTATGTTGTGTTTTATGATCACATTTTACTTTTTATTGCATTTTCAAATCTGTTGTTCCTTCCTTTCTGAGATCAATTTACTTGCCTGGCAGCAGCTTGCTACATTAAAGCTCAGGAAAGCTGATCTGCTTTCTCCTGTTCTCTGGATTAACAAAGCTTTTAGCTTGAGAGCTGCTAAATTCTTTAAACTAAGGGCTGTGACCCTCTTTTTAAAATTGCTGTCATACTAAAGGCTCTGCTCATGCAAACTTTTTGTCCCTTAAATAATAATCTTTATTAGTCAAAGATGTAATTTTATTCTTTCCTCAAACTGCTACAGTAGCACAAAGAAATATCAGAAGAATCAGTCTATGAACTTTTCAGTAAATGTAGTTAATTCTGCAACCTCTTACTTTGTCATATGCTATTTGAGAATGATTGCAGCTAAAATGATCTAATGCTGCTGCTAATCAGGAAAGACATGTAATGATTTACAACCATATTCACTACTTCCTGTCCTTTTAGCACAGAAAGTACCCCTTTGCGACATACTGCCTTTGGACATTATGCCGAAGTGCTTTGCAATTCCTCTTCCAAGTGATAAATGCTGATTTAATTCCCTCCATTTCCAGTCTTAGTGACTCTTGGGTGGGTCACACCTATCCTGTATTTTGGCTGAACCTGTTGACTCATGATAGCTTTCCCATCAGCCCTCTCACAACTTGACATCATAGGCCCCCAGCTGATACTCTGCTCCCGGTACCCAAAACTGCAAACTTTTAGTTACTGAATGCAAAATGACAGTCCCTCGGGAAACAGATTGCTCAACAGATTTCCCAAGTTTATCCACATCTTTGCAGTCCTATTTGACTGCAATGCACCAGCTTTCATGGCTGCAAACCAGGTTCCTTTCAGCTAATCACTACATGTTCTTAGAAGGCCCTTGAAACTGATAAACTTCCGTGAAACACCTCAAAGATGACAAATATGTACTTTACAAGAAAAAAATAGCTTCAAGAGAGGATTTTGAGCTGGTATAACCTGAGACCTTCCTGGGCCAGGCCAAACAGCACTTCAAGGAAGGCCCTAACTGTCAGACACAAGAGGATGCACCACCGCAATCCCAGCCACAGGACCACCTCTACCCCAGCCATGGCAAGCTCTCAGGCTGCAGTCATCTTTCTCTCAGTCATTTTAAGTGTTACACCTCACCTTGGAAGCCTCTGAGACCAGTGTCTTGGAGTATTTTCTGAGGCTTAAACTTATGTCCTCAAACTCGATTACAATCCAGTTCTGCACTCTGTTCTGACTTCTAGACATAGCTGGCAATATTCTTTCTCAGAATCTCCATCTAACGCCATTGACATCTCCAACACAGGATTAATAAGGCTCTGAGAGGAAGAGTTGGGCTTAACATAAAAAAAGAAAAAAATCACTTGTAGGCTGTCTGGACTCAATTTAGTTTACTACATTTGTAATGTCACCCACTCAAAGAATGTAAGAAATGTCCTCTCAGAAGTATAACTATGAGCAACTAAGCATTAAATCTTCAAATATTTACACAAGGAACATAATTCATGAAGTGCAGCCACATGCAAGCACAGCATGCAATGGAGTCACCAAACCAATTGCTGGCTAAAGGCATACATCTTATTTGGTGCCATTTGTCATTTTCCTTTCCATATATGCCAAAACTCCCAAATGTGAAAACAAATGGGTATTTCCAGAAGGAAATTCTGGAAGTAAAAGAAGAAATCATGCTGGGATGAGGGCTTCAGTCAAATGAATCAAACAGACATCTGAACACAGAGGGCAACAAAGATCTTCTTATGTATCTATTAGCAGTAATAGATTTTCTTTTCTCTCTCAAGAGATGGTATTTGGATTTTTTTTCCTATTTCAACAATAACCTGTTCTATGAGCAGAACAAAAAAGTTTTGTGACTTACTAAAGGGAAAAGTACCACCATCTGCACCATCCCAGTGAGAAGAGGTTACTTGCTTCCTTGGAAAGACTACAGAAAAAGGAAGAAATCATAGGAAGGGCACTCTGATTTATGAGTACCTAGAGACCCACTGACAAAACCTAATCCCATGTAACTGCTGTGCAGAAGCTGAAAGGCAGCCATTTAACCTTTGGACTGCCACTGCTACACAAGTTAAAAAAGCATCCACGTGAAGCTTTGAAATGATACAAGTTGGAGCTAGGAAAGATCTAATCTTCTGTCATGAAGTCTGGCTCACTCACAGTGCCTGGAAGAGTCCCCAGGCAGACGATTCATCAATGAGAGATAATATATATATATATGTATATCTAAATGTGAAAATGATACTCAGAGAGAGACAGTTCCTCATCTGAGTAGTCAGTAGTAACGTATCTTTCTACTGTAGTCACTCACTGCCTTTGACATGGGTTCAGATTATCATGGTAACTTCTTTTTCACAGCAGAGATGTTCTGAGAGTATAATTTTACAGTCACTTAGGTTAGGGTGAGCCCTACCTTAAGGATGCTGTTATATAATGGTAAATATACTGTATGCAACTGCCAGAAGGGTGAAATGTTACATTTTTTATCTTAAAAAAAAAAAAGCATCTGCAACAGAATAGAACCAGTAAAATTAAAATCACATGGATAAAGGCATTCAGGTATGATAGTCACAAGGGCTCTGACAAGGTTATCAGCACAGAATGGAGGTACCCATGAACACAATGCCCTCAGGATGACAGATCACTGCCCTGCAAAATGAGTCTCTGCAGGTCACTTGGCAGAGCCTGTCTCAAATGGGTCTTGCTGCAGTTACTGTCCCACTTCAGCCAGTCACCAAACATTAAGCTAGGCATTAGAGACAAACATTTTCAAACACTTTTCTTTAGCAGGATGAGCATTTCCCAGACTGAGACTCAGTATTTTGTTAGCCTTTCTCCATTCCATGCTCCTTCTGCTCTCACAATGTAATGCAGCTGAGCCCAGTCAGTTGCCAACTCTGCCTCCTGCTCTTCTCTACAGAGCATGTCTGGGAAGCCAAACAACCCTCTGAGCCATCAGAAAACAGACATTAAGAGAAGGATTTTCTTCTGTCTGCCTTTGTATTTATTGTCTTCTTTAAAAAAGATACCTATCCACTGGCCCATTTATTAGTGTCATGTCCGTACTTGCTCCTCACATCACAGGATATTTCCAGGTTCCCACTGTGCAAGCCTTAACCTCGCTCATAACTCAACATCCATTCACACACTGCACCATGTGGAACTGCAGATAGGAGAAACATGAAGATGCAGTGACCTGCCTATTTTCTGATGGATCAGGGCCTGAGGGAAGCTGATGGAAGAGCAATGTGGTTTGCACACCATATTGTTCAGGCTGTTAGTAAGAGATGTTTATATTTGCACCTAGAGAAAGATTGGGTCGAGCTCTAGCACACTGCGACCATTTGAGAAAATATAGAGAAAGGGCTTAGGAGGAAAGTCTCAGTGAAATACAAGTCTTTTTTCTTCCAAAGTGAAGGTGAAAAACTTTCAAAAACGTATTGTGAAATTGCCAAACAACTGTGGCATCTGATAAATAAGAGATGGACCCCTGGAGGTGCAGAGCATTCAGATGCCAATGAATCCTCTATATTGTGAGAAGTTTTGTGCAGTCTTGGGCCCTGCAAGTCCTCAACACAAATAGCTTGAAAGCTCTGCTGAACACAGGAGGGCTTAAAATACACTTTAAATCAAATACACGCTTACAGTCCTTGCTGAATCAGAACCAAACCCCTGTGTATTGGCGCAGCCTAAATTTTACAGTCAAGAACTGTGCCAGGGAGAATGAAGTCAGTTTGTCATTTCCAGCAACAACCACCGAGCTTATAAAGCTATCAAGGGCCACAAACAAGAAGAGAAACAAGGCCAAGATTTTTATCAGTCCTTTAATCATGGAAGAATCAAAATCAAGAAGAAGCAAAAAAATCTTTTTCCCTGCTTTCTCCTCACTAGACAGAACAACTGGGTGTCTGCTGCTCCATTCAAATCGGATTATCTCATTTTCAGAAATGATTTTGCCAAGAAAACAGCTGCTTGTCGTGAGGCTGCACGTAGGATGTTCCCTAGCCCATCCACCCCTAAGAACCTGGAATGAGCACTTAAAATGTGCAGGACTAAGCCAGTGTTTGTTCCTCATCACAAAAGAAGACTGTTGACAAGTTTTAGTATCCCAATTCCCTGCTGCTTCTCCCCCCCCACCATGTCATCCACTGGATTTAGAAGTACAAAACAGTCATAGAACACAGACTCAAACGGTAACTTTCAGCTAGCATCACTTAAGGCTAATCTCATGAGCAACTTCAAGGATCAACTTCATCCTGCCATGAACAAGTCACAAGGGCAATAAGGAAGCGTAGTAAGTTGGGAGAAATGAACCTTAGAGTTCCACAAATGTATTGGACTGAGACCTGTGATTCAGTGTCAGGGACACGGTTTGATCCTAAAATGGCTAATACAATGAGGACCATGACCTAGGGATTGCTGAGCTGAGGAAACACTGCCACAAAATTTAGTAGGTTTCAGACCAATAATGAACCCTTTTCAGATTGTGTCAGGTATTCAGATGATGGATTACATGACTTCTATATTCCTAAAAAAAGCTGCATGGTCCCCTCCATTTCAGGCTGACAGCACTAAAGATTGATGAAGTCTGTCTGGAGCAGAGCTCCAGCTGCTGAAATCAAGCAGCCACCAACTCCTTTCCTAGCAGAATGAGCCAGGGATTTTGTTTGGTTTGTGTAGTCAGACACTGACACCATTCAGCAACATCAAAAAAAGAACAGGAAAAAAATACAGATGGATAGATAAATATATCTTGGATTTATGGACTTAAATACTGAAAAGAAACATGGAAAAAGTTGGAGGGAGCAGCAAATCTTTCCATTTGCTCCAACTTTTAACCGTTGCTCTTAATCTCTCTGCACAAGTAATAGGAGTGCCAAAATCACCAAAGATACCCAGTTTTCCCTGGTCTGCCACAGATCTCATACTTGCAGAGCTCATGACCAGATGCTGTGAGGCTCTGGTGGTGCTCCTGTTAAGCACAGAGCAGACTGCCTCACCTTCCACCACACATACTGGGGTGGTTACCTCTCTGCAAGTCTGAAAGGAAGGCAAGACTAATTCCTGCTTCTACTGCACAGCTCAGGAAGCATGAAGTATTTATCAGGTTGAGGGAGCCAATTACTTTGACATTCTCAACAGCAACCTGTTAGATAGATAAGTGCTGCTACTCCTGACAGTATAAGGAAGCTGCAGAGCTGGAGAGGTCATTTAGCTTATTGCTCACTCAGCTACTGCTTTGTGCGACTAAGATAACTACGCAAATAGACCCCAGAAAGAATTAGAGCAATATTCTGTTTGCGATACGGCTGGGTGTCTTCAGACACACATGAGCGCCTTTTTCCTGAATCACAGGATTAATGAAGATATGCCTAAGAGTCTCAAGGTGAATCAGAACAGAAACATCGATTTTGCAAACTGCTGAACTGAACTCCAAATTGAATGTGAGCCCTGGAGACAAGTAAAGAAGCCCTTAAAGCTGTAACACCATATTCCCCTTCCCAGTTTCAACTTTTCTTTCTCTCCTCCTCTGCAACAGATTGATATGAATTAGTCAAGAAGAATCATTGCCTCCTCGGGATTCAGACTTTTTGTTCTGTCATTCAGTAAACTGCTCTGTTTTTCCTTCCAGTTCAACTCTTTGAACTGATCTTTAAGAGTAAGATTCCAGATTCATAATTATGACACAAACCTTCCTCTCATTTTAAAATAGTCAGGAAAAAATATAATAATCAATAACAGTATTCAATAAACCTTGACTGTATATAAGATTCTGCAGACAATTTTACATAAGCCGCTGAAATTGTTATGCCTCTATTCCTAACCTGTTCTGAAGACAATAGTTCTCTCTGCCTATTCATTTAGTTAGACCATAATCACTTCAGGACAAACTCCTTATTTCATGTCCAGCTCCTTTTCACAAGCAGCCTGAACAGCAGTAGTGCCCAAACACATAATAATGAATACAGACATATATATTATATAAGGAGGTACTTCAGACTGGAACTATGACTAAACCTCATTTCAAAACACTTTGGGATAAGGAGTACTGTCAGAGTTGCTACATAATTGATAAATCACAAATACATATCCTAAATAAATCAAGCTTTGTTACCTTGATTCAACTGCTCCTTTGAGAGAACTCTCAGATCAACAAGTAAATGGTATCTCATGCTATAATTCTTACTGTAATTTTAAACAAAAGCCCTCAGCAGCAGCAAATGAAAGAAATGATTCTTAAGTAGATAATGAGTTTCAAGGTGAGAACCTTACCCCTGGCACTTTTTAACTAAGAGTGCAGGACTTGTGCATCCTGAGAATAAGATGAGCTGTTTTAATATATTTTTAGAGGATTGCCCTCAGGGCTCTGGTTTCTTCAAATCACATCCTCCTCTCTTTCTACCAGAGGTTCCTGCTGAGTTTCTGCCAACCCATAATACTTCAACCTCTCTTATCCTTTCCACCCTCTTTTCTTCCTGACTAAAAATGAACAAATATTTTTCAACCTACTTTCTCCTTGCTCTCTCAGCTGAAGGTCCCACATGCGAATAAGCTGTTTGAGCATCATCAAGAAAGTGGTAATGGCTGATGAGAACTGTATTAACAGAATGGCCTAAAGAAATTTGTCAGTGTTATAGTGTAGGACTGCAAACTGATTGATCCAGTTTAAGCCTCATGTATGCTTGCTGCTAGAAAACCAGCAAAAACCTTGGTATGAGTAAACACAGTTTCCCCCCTGCACAAGTTTTTATCCAAAAACAAAGTTTAAAACCACTACAAGGCAATTTGAGGAAAAATTTATGCATTGCAACTACTTATTACAACCAGCTTAGTGCCAAAACTGGACTCTGAATAACACAGGAGAGATCCTTGACAGTACCTATCTATTTCACAAAACTGTTTTTCCAAGGTCAAAATAAAGCCACTGGAATGAGAAGGGAAGAGTTCCTGTTTGCCATTCTGGGATCACATGGATCCACATGGTTCTTCATCCCTCCACCTCCTTTCACAACAGATAAATACAACCAAAACAGAAGTTCCTCTAATTACATTCAACATCTTGTCACAAAGATGAAAAGTTCCTGGTTCTGGATACTTACCGCTGTAACCACTGACAGCCATGGTATAATGATTATTGTTAATAACAGCTACAAGTATGCCTGAAACAGCACACAGCCCTTGAGGAAGCAGAGATGATTTCTTGGCTGATAGCAGAATATTGTTTTAAGGACTGTTATGTAATTAAGTTACAACTCCTGAAAATTCTCCATTTTTTTTAATACAGGAAGAAGGCATATCCCATGAAGTAGGTGTGAAGATTAGGAAGGATGTAATAAGAGTCAGCGTACACAAAGAAAAGCAGCAGGTCCACTCTTCATCCTACTCCCTAGAAAAAAAGAGGTGCTTACAAATCCCCAAACCCTTACAACAGGACAGGAGACCCACTTCCTGTTTTATGTATCATAAATCATTGATGTGAGGAGTCGCTGATGTCTCCGGACAGAAATAGAGATGAAACTAAGGCAAAACTGAATCTTCTCCAGGTTCCACTAGGGCAGAATAGTGCTCCCCTCACCAAAACCATCTGCTTTGGACTGCACAAAACCATTCTCTAAAGTTAGGTGAAATGACTTAGATATGGCAGTGGAAAACAAGAATTTCTCAAAGCTTGATAAAGACTGAGACAAAAGCTCAAAAATTGTTAGGATTCTGTTGTGATCCCCACTTTCAATATAAGTAGACTTGTATGTAAGTAAAAGATTTATAATAGGGTCACAGAACCTTAGGGTGCATCAAACAACTCAGCCTTTACTTAGGACCAGTTTTGATGGGTTGTTGCAGAGATACTGTCTTGTTTCATACTCTTTATTTCAGTAGTTTTGGTTCTGCTGAAAGACCTGCTATGTGACTTGCCGAAGATTCAGGTAAAGCCCTCTCTTCATTCAAGTCTCATCACCTTAGGGAAAGGAAACCACAGGAATAAAGTAGCAGGAGTGGAGTCACCCAACTGGTTTCCAGTGAGCAAGGAATGAAGGGAAAGATACAGACACACTGACTTTAGGAAGAGGAAGCATCATATTCCATTATTCTAGTTCCTTCCTCTCATGTTCTAGAGTCTGTCTAGTTATACAAGTCTAAGTCTCAGTGTGCAATGGATGCAGACATCCCTATAGGATCATCAAAGTTCACTAACGCTCTCTCATCCTCATCTTTTAATCTAGCCTGCCAGTATTTATCTACATTATTAAAGCCCAACAACACAATACTCTGCAGTAATACCATGGGAAACATTTCACCTGCTGTCTGGTTAACTTACAAAAGGAGAATTTAAAATGATTCCTCCTTTTTCAGTAGACTTTTATTATTATTATTATTATTATTGTTAGAGCAAAAATGATTACTTTGTTTATTTAAGAATACCACTAAAGAATCCTTCCATTTCCTTGTGGAGTCAACACAGCAATGACAAAGCAAGAAGCAGAGCTAATGGAGCCAATAACGGCTGTTAAGTCCCCTATCCATGTTCACTGACATAATCCAAACCTCCCTTTGACTTTACATTTTTACCCCACCAATTTCTCCCCCCTAAAATAGCTGTCTTTTAAATGCTGACATTTCCTCCAGCCTCTGCCTCTCCCATGTTCATGACCTCTCTAGACCTTTGTAACAAATACAATGTAATACCAGAACAGGATTGCTGCATATCACTGCAATGCTGGTATTTCCACGGCCAAACAGCACATTACAGACCCTCTTTCTCCAGAACTGGAGTTCAAGGCACACCAACGATTGGTTCTAACCTACTACATATCATCTAGTTGACTACAACTTTTACTTAACGTTTGACATGTGCATTTGTGTAGCACTCAACAACATGAGAATACACTTGGTTTTTGTTACCTAAACAAGTGTCAGCTAAATAAGCACAGCCATTAAAATACACAATATGTAAATACATTTTTTAAAAACTTCTACGATGCTGTACCCAGGGCTTTCTTGATCCATCAACATAAAAAGTAGATAGTATATACATACCAATTTGCAAAGTCAGATTGAGTTGCTTAACAATAAGTCCCCTTCCACATGATCAGTTCATGATTTCTTGTTTAGTTGCAAACCCTTGTTTCCACAAAAATAAATACAACCCTACAACAGGAACTAATAAATTACAAATATAAAAATTTATTTATTTTTAAAACTATCATTTCAAAATGATTTCTCCTCCACCGAATCATTCCAAATGATTCAGGGAGGATGCAGATATTTTTAGATGACAACTTCTAGTCTCTTCTAAATGATGAATCTATGAAAAATCCACTAAGGTTTCTGGGCGCATTAAAAGAAAAGCTAAGATCAGTTTCCTCACACTATCTAGATTACAGAACTGAGCTCTGTTTTGTCTGGTAATGCTGTAATAAAATAATTAAGGAGCACTTTGGGAGAAAAAATATCCAGCAGTATGAGAAGCTGGGGAGAGTGAATTTGAAAACTTTCAAGTAGAAGTCATGAATGTATTATGTGCAATGCCAAGTCATTCAGCCTTGTCTTCAATTTGAAAAAAATGGCAACACTTTCACTTCATATAGAAATTAAGCAGGTTTGATTTGCATCTTCTATCCTCCTCCAGATCTCTGCTTCAAGCAACTGTGCAAATGACCACGCAGAAGGGATCCACAGGATAGTGCTACAGTGCCTAGCTCAGAACTTCTGTGGGGACAAAGGGCAAAATGACAGCTGAACAAGGATTGGCTTCATGACAGCTCACAATGATACCAATGCAATTTCCACTGTGATAAGCAGCGTAATCACTGCATAATGCAGATGAACGTGATGCACAAAGCAGCTCTGTTCTGCCTCTTCATGTCAAATACTAACAAGAAATAGTAGCAGCGTAGAACCGTAGTAGATATGACACTTTCCCAATACTTTGTTCTCTAGTCAAGCAATAGAAAAGAATAGTCATTACTCATGCAAGGCTATTAAATTACATTCCCAACTATCTGTTTTCACTTGTTTAGATGCATTCACTAAATCAGGCCATGGCCTGATGAATATCAGCCTTTACCTACTGTACAATTAAGGCAGTCGAAGTGCTTAATAGGCTACCTGTGCTTCTGCCCAACATGCCAGCAGCCAAACAGTTTGAACGTGCCCCCTGGAGATACCAACTGGGACTGGAGTGAAGAGAGTGAAATGGGAAGTCTGTAACAGCTAACCTAACTCACTGGGCTGTGCATCACTGACTCTGTGCAGTAGCTGCATTGGAATTTCAAAGAGAGCTAGGAAGACTCAAACGACAAGTATCCTCCCATCTGGTGAAAAACAATCTTTAAAAGCAGAAGAAAATCATTTGGACTGACCAAAATGCACTGCCAGTAAGACTGTAATAATGTTGCACAACTTTCTCCAGCTGAGAATAAGTGTTTGAAAAATCCTCCAGTCAGATTTAAAAACTTCTTCAGGCTCACTCAACCCAAAAATTCAGAATAGAAATAAAAGGCAACCCATACAACCCAAAATCCAAACCTACCAATTACAAAATGCATAGGCAATAGCATCACAACTTGCATAGTTTAACTAATACACAATAGGCTTCTTTCTTCTCAAATTCATCAACCAAGATCTTTTTTGCAGAATAACACAAAAAAATATTTCAATTCCTATGACTGATAAGAATAAACTGAGGAAATCATACTTTTTTTCTCTCTCTGCTCTGTGAAATAAGTTCAGCTCAAAAAAGCCAACTTTATTTATATCAAGCAGAGACAAACTTTGATGTGATTTTAAGCGAACTTACACAGCTAAGAGTGACAGGAAGTAGAAAAATATTTATTACAAGCTGACCAGACATATAACAGATAACACTTGTTACTTGTGGAAAGTATCTGTTACATAATATCAGGATAAGATACATTTTATGTTAATGTCAAACACTCATTACATACTGGCTTTTATAATCTGTTGGGAAATTACACCTTCAAAGCTAATCAACAAGGAATCTTTGAAATAAATGGTCTGAGCAACAGCAATCCCCATTCAGTAACCTATTAATGCCATCCATATTAACCGCTTACCCTACAACTGTCACATGGGAGACAGAACAAGAAAAACAACAGTGAAATCTTCCCAATTGGTTTGACTAGAGGAACATCAGTGCCTGCTTTGGGTAAGCCTAGATGACATCAGCTATTAGCGTCTTTTTGCCTAGACTTACAGTTCCTCCACCCTAGTCGCAATATAAAGAGATTTCAGAAATACAAGGTCTGAACTGGGGAATCACAGATGATAGAGAGAGAGAAAAATTGATCCTACCACAGTTTCTATTCCTGAACAAAAGTTTCTAGTCCTGAGAAGTTTAACGTCTTACCTAAATTAGGATGTGCCTTACTGTGACAGAAATATAGTAACTCATTACATGTGACATCCTTTAACTTTTAATGTTGGTCAGAAAGACGTAAGCAAGAGGTATTAACAGTTCCTATTCCAAGCAAAAGCAGGAAATTCAAAGACAAACAGGACACAAAGAGATATCTATAGATTTAAGGGCAGCACTAACTCTGGCAATCACCTGATTAGGTCTGCATAAGAATACATGAATGCTGTCTCAGAAGTTTTTAAACTGGAAGCAATAAAATGTGGTTAATTTTAAAAGAACTTACTTTAGCAAACAAATTTTTATTTAAAGACCAAAAGTAGTGATAAATCTCTTTCCTCGATAAACTACTGAGGAAGTTAATTAAAATGTGTTCCTTATTTGCAGGTTTCTTTGGCATCCAACTTTCAGATAACAGATTTTATCTTGCAATATATTCAGGTAAACGTACGGCAGTAAATTTTTCTACATAAATTGACAGAAATTAGAAGCAATCTTTTTGAATATTGCCTCATACATTCACACCATAAAGAAGAAGGCACTAGCATTACCTGTCCTCAAGTTGATGCTAGCAGCTGGTATCTTCAAGGTTTTGCATTCCAGTAGCTAGCATGTGTCACAACGCACACCTATCTGTCTTCCACTGTAAGCATTACCAACTCCAGCTAGATTAACTCTAGACCAGAAGTCCCAACCCATGTTGCCACTGCATCTTCATTCTGTGATCCAGACAGATCTATTAAAAAATAGCTCTTAATTTTCAGTATTTTCTCTCCAGATTGCTTACCTGATGAAAGACAGCTTGCTACTATCTCTTTGATATGCTAAAACAGACCAAAATCTGTAAACTCTCAGAAGGGCAGAGATTCCAAGAGTTCTATAGGTGAAAGCAGGAGAGAAGAATCTTACTGGTTTCCAACAACCCAGTTTCTCCTGCAGACCTGCTTTTCCTCTCCTGGCCCCAGACACAGAATTTCCCCTCCCTACCTCCACATTCACATAGGTTCCCTCTCCTGCCACATGACAGGGTAAAGGTTGCCTTTGTTGTTTCAGGTGGGTGTGAAGGGAGGAGGAATTCGTGCTGCAGCAAAGAACTAAGCAACAAGTGCCAATCCCTCCCTTAGTAGAAGTGGGGAGGGATGAGCCACTCACTGTGTGCACTGCTCTCCTAGCTGTCCAACATGCCCCAGCTTAGACAGGGAAGGCAGCCCACTGCCCTGGGCAACTCCAGGCTTTGCCTATGTCTATAACTTGCCCTGCAGTTACATTCATGTGTAGATCTCCTGCTGTCAATGACCTAGAGTTGTGTGTGCTGGGACGAATTCACCTCTGCTGCACATCACATTAGAGCTATTTAGTACTGGCAATTTCTATATTTATAACACAACAGTGGAAAGCTAAGTGCTCTGAGGTCCCTGGACTCACACATCTGTCTTCTAGAATTACTTGTCATCAAGGTGTCAAACCCAAGAACATCAGCATGACAGTTTGTTAAAACTGGTAAGTTAAAAGATTCTGCTAAGTCAACACTCAAATGACTTATTAACCACTCATTTTAATATTTCATATAAGTTTGAGTGAGTTCATCGCACAAGGAAGTCCAGGGCCTGACAACTAAAAAAAGTTACTTGCAGTGCAAAAGCATATAGCATTTTGCAAAATCATGGCAAAAAGTCTCTGGTTCTGAGCCTCAGTTTCAACTAAGACTGTCTCTCACATTTGCACTAGTCCTTGTCAATTCCTACACAGCCAAAATATATGAAAATTGTGTGATTCAGATACGCCTTCATTTTGTACTGTTATTTTATTTGTAGATGTTTTGTAAACACTCAGGTGGCTTCTACCCTGACACACACAGTTTGTGGTGCACAGCCACCATCTTCAGTGATCATGAAAGGATATTACATACAGTGCTCTCACCACTCAGCTGCTTGCCTGTTGTCAGCTGGTACCAAACTGAGAAGACCTCAGTTTCTGGCAGAGCTGTCTGGGAGAACATTTCTTGTTTCAGTTAAAAAAGAAAAAAATAAAAGGTGGGTTGGTCAAAGAGAACAGCTTTGAGAAGTATTTGAAATTTGAAAGGGTGCTAGACAGGATGCCCTCTGAGGGCTGATATCGCCTTGTACCATGCAAATCCCTTAGCACACATTAGCGAGTGGATATTTTTAGTGATGCTTGGGCCCTTTCACATTAGACACTACTGTAATCTGACTACCAGAACACAACACAGTGGCAGAAGTAGATAAAGGCTCTCAGGTGGATCTACCCACACATTTCTTCTGAAACTCCAAATGAGTTACATACTCCACACCTCAGTTAGAATAACAAAAACAAAGCACTTTAAGAGGCAGAACCCAGAACATGAGTCAAAGTAAGAAACAATAAGGACATGGAAAGAAATCTCTTCCCTGTCCATTATGTCCTTGCAGTCAGGTTTGATCCAGTCCAATGTGCAATTGAGTGACAACACTTCATCAAGACTTTTCAAGAAAAAAAATAGTATTTTTTTCCATTTCTTCCAAGACTTGCTTTGCTCTTTGGTTTTCCCACCACAACGTCAGTCAGTGGTAAGCTGCTGGCTGAGTCTCTCTGATCTACCCTGTAATCCATGAGCTTCTTCCTTCAGCCATTAAATGCTGTTCTTGGACTAAAAGCAATCTTTTACAATCACAGAATGGATTCATTTTGAAGGAACCTTAAAGATCGTCTAGTTCCAGCCACCCTGCTGTGGTCCAGGTTGCCAACCACTAGATCAGGCTGCCCAGGGCCCAGTCAGGGACAGACATTGAGAAATTTCTCATTGTGGATACGAAGAGTCTCATGTATACAACCTCTAGACTTGATTAGAGCTAGAATAATGGTACAAGAAAATAATTTTAAATAATACATGTATATATTTCTATGTCCCAAGACACTTTCCAGAATTCCACTGAGAGTATATGTTCAGAACTTTTGCTTCACTGACTCTCAACTGGATTTGACTTTCACATTTCCACATTTCTTTATACTGGTTCAAGGGATCTGAAAGTCCTCCACCAAAGGAGCAACCACTAAAAAAAGTGACTCAGTCATATGAGATTATTCTATTCAGACTGAATGAAGCTGCAAAGGAGATGATGTCAGGAAAGACAGACTACGCTTCAGAATCATTTCCTCCACTGCATCTCACATAGCCTACTAGAAAAATGCAAACAGATGAGATTACAATCCCTGTAAGAACAGGAGGCAGTTCATATAATCGCCTCCAACCAGCTTCACATCACCCAAGAAGAGGTCACAAATTGGTAATAAGGAAGGAATAACCTACCTCTTTCCGAGGATCAGGACTTGCTAGAAACTCCCAAAGGAGGTGATCTCCAAGTAGAGAAGTTTCCTTCATGGCTGTCAGCCCTTAAAATAAGGTTAGGGAGAGTCCAGCTCTTCAGGTCACTTAGGTGAATTGCTTCCACCTGTGCTCCCAGGGCTGGCTATGCCCCTTCACCAGGTGCTCAATCACTGGTTCAGGCTGTGACATAAAGGTACCCATACAACATCCAAGAGTCTTGGCTGATACCAGGAAATCTGTCCTGTGCTACTACATGCAGGGCTGAACACTGTGTACTAGAAATGAAATGATTAAAACCAATATTCCCTACACCGCTAAACCAGGAATTCTTTCCCATATTTCCATGTTGTAGCGAAGGTCTGTGATTACAACAGTATGAAAAATAGAGTTTTTATTTGGAAGAAATTCTAGGATTTCAAAATTCGTCTTCAACTTTAATGTCTCAAAAATATCTAAGAATACGAATTCGCTTAGCCAGAAATATGAGCATAAACTTCTGCAAGTGCTTCATTCTACTTATTCCTCCCTGTCATAATTGAAAACAGATTTCAAGCATCCATTTTGTTGTAAAATATGATTAATCAAATGGAGATATTTCAGAACAACAACAAGAAAAAGGAAGCCACAGAAACAAGTCATGATTTTTACAGTTAGTATTTAATTAAACAGTATTTTCCTAGTATAAACTACCCTGTTTATTGTTTTAGACAGCTTGTCTTAAAGCTCATTACAAGTAGATTATATTGCAGTTAAAAAATAAAAGCAAAACAACTTCTGCAAAGCACAGATTAAGAACTGCATCACTGAACTTCAAGGAGAGAGATTTGCCTTGGATCATTATATTTATAAGCTTTAATAGGTCTGCTCTAGTTCGTAAATGGTTGATATTTCCTACAGTCAGACATTGAAATGACCTTTGCTAAACTGCTTACAGTTAAATGATTTGCCTTTGCCTTTTAGATTTCCAAGCAACTTTTTTTTCACCATGATAATGCAAATTCAGTGTCAAGTGGAACACTTCACCATATATTCAGTTACAGGACTTCTCTTCTGTCATTTTGCTATGGCTAGAAGCTCTCCACCTTTAGCAACATATTTGTGTACCTGAGATCAGAATGTGATTCTAAGAACAATCAGACTTCGTAGGCAAGCTGGCAAACATAGACCTATTTTCTGTTGGTTGTACATTTCTGGTTGCAACCTTCTGCTTTCTCAAGGTGACAAAGCATGGGATAACCAATATATATATATATTTAATTATAAAGTATATTTCATTCAAAGTGTGCCAGTTATAGTATAAAATGATAGCATCCTTGAAAAGACTGCTTTGCACAGAAGAATTTGTGAATCATCCAGAAGATGAACAAGAGTTCTGCAGGATATATTCTACCAACTCTGACAGGAAATCTATGGCTTTTCTACAAGACAGAATATAAAATAAGCAAAGACAGCACAATCCTATGAAACTGCAGCTCAGCAATTAACTTTAGCAAGTGATTAACTTAGCATAAGCGGACTGAAAATTTCACCTCCTTAAGAAACCTCCATGTCTGTCATAATGCAAGTGATATCGCGGACAGTTCTTTCTGACTGCTACGTAAGTGACTTGGTGCACTAATAGGACAAATTCATAGGTCCACTCTCAGTGCTGAGTCAAGCTGGGTTATATTTCAAGAGAAGATGCTGGAAATACCTATACACGTCTTGACTGTTATTTTTCAACATCAACAGCAAAGGTGGCAGTGTTGTGGCTCATAATATAGTATCAAAAAATACAAACTATGGTGAAATTCAACCGACACCTCTGTTAACGTAACTAATTACAAATGAAGGGCATTGTCAAGTTAGATAACATTGGTATTCAAACAGTGCGTATGTTACCTCGTAACATATGGATTGTTTCATGGTTCCTGCAGCTAGATAAATAACAGTCCTTCAGTTCCTAAAGTTTACAAATAGACTCACTTTCCTCTGAAGTATTAGTGAAGTGTTATGCCCACCTAATGAAAGCATGATTTCTTCGTGAACTTAGCTCAGGCTTTGGCAAGCTGATTAGTACAGGACTTTGTAACTCCTGCCAACACCGGTTAGCTTTGTTCTAGGAAGTGCTCACTGATGCCCCTGATTTTTGTGTCTCAGGCTTTCTTCCTTTAAATTGGATTGTATCTGCTTGAGAGACTTCTGCCAAGCTGGCAAAATATAATTTGTAAAAAACAATTTTTCCTCATGGACATAATCCATCTTGATAAATTTTAGGAAAACAAACAACTAAACTTTAAGTGTTTCAGAAACACCGACTCCTAATGCTTCTTTTTCTTTTAAAACTACCAGTGTCGAAGTTCATCTTGACATTCCTTGCTTTGAAATCAGTTGCCTTGAAATCTAAATGAATGTACTAACTATGTTAAAAGAAGAAAAATCTAAAGTCTTTTAATTCCCCAAGCAAAACATTTAAACTGACACAAACTGAAACACTAATTGGTAATAGAAGAGATTTTCATTTCAAGGATTCTGAACAAGCTTTTCTTCCATTTTGTTACCATAAAAATATTTCATGAATACAATCCCACAGAATTTTCCTTCCCAGTCCTACTATCAATACTTCCTTCCTCCTACCCTTTTTTCAATCTTCTATTGCACAGCCTGCAAAATCTTGTGAACAGAGGCCATCTCCTACCGTATATACACATAGTGCCTAATACAATTAAGGTCTAAGCACAGTCAAAGTCTGTCACCAACAGCATAACACATCTGAAGCATACATACACATCAATAGCAGGTTGCTTTAAGTCTGAATAAAGCAGAGATCTTCCATGGGCATCCTCAGGGAGCAACGCCCCATCACAGTACCTCCTGATCTCAGAATCTTGCCTGGCACACTGCAGTATAATGCCCTCGGGCTTTCATGCCAGTGAAGTCAAAGACTTGTATGCTGCTTCTCCATGCATTTAATTCTCAGCTCTCCATTTCCCAAAGGAAGGTCTTAGGCTGCTATGGCTGGAGTTGACCTGAACTGTGATTCACCCTGTAACAATGGCCTCCTGAGGAAAATTTTCACACAGTGGTTCTCCCCTGCTACAATAATTCCCAAGCTGTAACCTTTTTCACATCACAGGAGCTCAAGAGTAGCAAGTTATGATGAGCTGAGATGCTACAGAAGGAAAAGATCAGTTAATCTAGCAGGCTTCAGTTTCCACCTCAGATGTGGTAGAACTTCAGTGCACTTTGAAGGCTGGAACACATGTTCAGTTAAAACACAAACCTGAAAGTGCTGTTCATCACCAACTTCTAGTCACTCAAGTATACCCTGCACCTTTGCTGTGATCAAGGCACTTCTGTACATGAAGTAATTCTCCTGTTGGCGGAGTGATATACTGTATGGTAGAACTATGACCTGCAGGCAATTAGGTTAATAGTCAACCCAACACCCAAGAAAATTCAATGACTTGGTGGATAATATACCTTTCTATGTACTTCACGTATATTATGTACCTCAACTGCAACTAAAGAAACAACTAACATACTTTTCTTTATAAGCGTCTTTTCCAGCTAGCAAACATCCGCTTGAACTTTTTGTTCCCAGCCTAGAAAAAGTGGTTGTTAAATAGTATTTGTTTATGGAAGGTTTTTTTAAATGCTGGAGAATGCCTTCTTCTTGCTCTGAGTTTTTCACTGAATACTTTTTAATAACCTTTTATTTACTGGTCTATTGACACACTGAGCTCTGATAAAAAAAAAAAAGATTCCATGGAAAAATGTCAAATGAGAATCATCTTCTTCTAAGAAGTAAATTCTATGGTTGCTTCTCTTTCTATAGAGAAAGAACTGAACTCTTGGCTAAAGTGAGAAGCAACTAGAAGTGTTAGCAAAAAAAAACCAACCCACACTTTCTCCTAACTGTGGTATCATTCCAATTCTATGCTAGAAAAGCATACATTTCTCAGTGCCAACAGTTAGCAAAAGAAACCAACTGAGTCATTACTTAATGGCACTAGATTGCTGACATTACCTCTCTACTCGGTTTACATGGCAAGGTTTTGGTAGTGGGAGATTCAGGGGTGGTCTCTGTGAGCAGAGCCCAGAAGCAGCCGCATGTCAGATCAGACCACCTCCAGGTGCTCCAAATGGGACCTGCTGCTGGCTAGAACTGAGCCACAAGTGAAGCTGGTTGTGCTCTGGGAGAACAGATTTTAGAAAGGGAAAAACTGCTGCTCAACAGCAGCTGGCAGAGAGGAGTGAGAAATGGGAGAGAAACAGCCCTGCAGCCACCAAGATCAGTGCAGAAGGAGGGCAGGAGTTGCTCCAGGTGCAGCTCAGAGGATGTCCATGGTGGAGCAGGCTGTCCCACTAAAGCCCACTGGCACCTTGCGGAGCAGATCTCCACATGCAGCCATGGAGAAGCCCACAGTGCAGCAGTGGATGTGGTCACAGGAATCCGCAGCTCTCAGACCCTACACAGGAGCAGACCCAGAGCTGCAGCTCATGTAGAGGAGTCAGCAGTGGAGCAGGAGATCTGAGGGAGCTGCAACCATGGGGACCTGTGCTGGAGCAACCTGCTCCAGTGTGATGGGCCCCCATGGTATGGGAGCCATGTTAGAGCAGTGCTTGAAGAGCTGCACCCTGTGGGAAGCCCATGCAAATCAGCTCAGGAAGGATGGTATCCACTGGGAGGAACCCCAAATGAAGCCAGGGGAGAGAGCGACCTTGAAGAAGCAGCAGAGATCAAGTGTTACAGATCAACCACAACCCCTTCCTGCTGTGCTGCTTGCAGAAGGAGGTAGAAGAGCGTGTGTCAGGGGGGAAGTAGTTCTTGTTTGTTTTAGCTTCTCACTGCTCTAGTCTGTTATTTATAGGCAACAAATTAAATACCCTTACAGTAATTCTCTTCTGCCTGTGACAACAATTGGTGAGTGATGGTCCTGTCCTTATCTCAACTCATGAGCCTTCTTTCTTCATGTTTTCTCCCCCTCCCCTTCTGAAGAGGGAGAGTGAGGGGTTGCCATAACTGCCCACTGGTGTTAAGCCACCATACAACAATACAGAAAAGACCTCCCGATTCCAAAATGCTTTTGCACATATCCATGTGTATGGATACAGTAAAGAACAAAAAAACTATAGAAAATTCCTGGCTTGATAACTTCACCTACAAGATAGATCATCTTTGAAATAGAGAGAGAGAAAGCAAGAAAAAAATCCCAACTGTACCTTGTTCACCAGTCAGGCAATAGACCCACCCCTCTCACTGACTCTGCTCTCATCCAAAATTTTCTCAGTGTTCTATCTTCCATATTTTTAAATAAGTCTCTTGTATTTGAACACCACTGGTGGACCTCTCTGCCTCAAGAGTACATCTGACTTAAAACTGTATTCCTTTCCAGTGGGCCTAGCAACCTTTTTTCCATAGAAACAAAACCATATACATATACGCACAAGAACCTGCACATGGACAGAAAGTATGAAGCAGGAATTTTACCTGCCAGTCAGCCTCTCTTTTCCACATTTCACCATTTAGTGTGCAAACAAAACTGTTCTGTGTGATTTGATGCAGATTCACTGTGCACCCATTCGAACTGATTTCATATCCTCCTTAATAGGGCACTCAAGAAACAGTCTTAGTCATCTTTATCTTTTCAGATAAAGGTAGAAGAACAAAAAAAGACATTTGGAAGACTTGGCAGTGTTAGTCCTTTAAGCTCTGCAAAGCCAGTGCCTAACATAAACTCCATAATCTGGGGCCATGTGGCTAGATCATCCTGCCCTACACAGCAGCCTGTAAGATGGGTTTACTGTCAATCCACACATCAGAAAACATACACCTGAGTGAAGACTGCACTAAGATGCATTGAGAAGATTTTCTAAAGAACAAAACACAGTTGTGATGGAGGAACTGTGTAGGAGACTGCAGTCCACAGACTGCCTGCAAGATAATCAGAGCCTGTCAATAAACTCAATAGCCTGTGTGACATCCCTATCTTGCATCCCTCCAGCACGGCTTGGAGATGCTTTGTATTCCCTGAATTGCCTCACTGCTTGAGGTACTCCGAGGAACGGAGTTAACAAAACTCAAATATGAGATCATGCAGCCCTGTATCTTCATGAAGAGAGGAAAGGAGGAAAGAAGAGGCAGAATGAAGGAAGTGCAGATAATGCTGTTGCTTTACTGTAAGACCTTCTGAAAGCTATTGATTTCCTGTCAGCTTTTTACTGAAATCACAGCATGGCCTTCTGCCTGGCTGAGATGCATTTTGTATACACATACTCGCTAGTGCCTGTGTATTATCACATTATCCTCACATGCCAATTCCCAGTATCTCTGTCATGACCAGAAGCTGACACACAGGTTTCCTCTACAAAAACAAAATAAAGCTGCAACAATTTCCAGTCCAGCTTAGTAAACTAAACCCATTGTTGCTGATTCTTATTCATAGTACCTTATTTCCAGCACCAAATTTCTCCCTCTCCTTATTTCTCTTTCTTTGAGAGAAAATTGTGTTTGCTGAGAAATCATGCTAAAGCTCTAATTAACAAGTATTGCATTCTGCAAAAAGCACAGCAGCAAACAGGCCTGTTTTAAGCCTAGTTCTTATTCATATTACATTCAAGGCATGCTCTCTCTGCTGCATAGGCCCACACAGTCGCTTTGGGCTTACTGTTTGCTTCAATTGCTGGCTGTTTTCCAAGTTTTCACTGCTGTCTTATTCTATACCCATGGAGACAACAAATGAGCTATTTCCACCATCAAGAGAAGCGCCTTGCTGAGTCAAAAGAATGAGTCCTAGTTAGAGAGGAAAATACTCGCAGACACAGGTGTGCAACTGACATCATAATTAGGCAGAATAGATGGCCTGCAAATTGCACGGCATTTGTAATTAACAGTACTCAATAAAAAAGACCACTCTGTGATTACAACCTAATAATGCTTCATAGCTGCATGAACAAAGCTTTATTTCACCGAGAAAACGTAGATCAAATATTCACAAAGGTAATCTGCCCTACAGTCTAAGATCCCTGAGTCATAGATTAAAATGTGGGTTATTTAAATACCAGTCAAATTAAATCCGTTCCTAAACACTTCTTTTCCACAAAAACTTTAGCCATGCTAATGGTAGCTGTACCGTGGAAATGTTTATGCTTATCTAAAATCAGTACAGGAAGTGGTTGGTTTATATAATATTATAACAGCAGTAATAAACAAATATCCATTCACTGGGGCTGAATTTCAAATTACCTCAATATTTCTACCCTTCAGCTGGTTCATCTTTACTCTCCACTGATCCCCTTAAGCTTTCATCTTTCTGCTCCACATCCAGCTGCAGACTTTTGGTTTGTCCCTAGTTCCTGTTCTCATGTGCCAATTAGGAGCCCACATTCTGGTTCCAGCTCCAGTCCTAACTTTGCTGGCCTGGATCCCTCCTTGCAAACTCACTCTTTTTTTAAAAAGGCAATGATTCCCTTCCAATTCGTGGAATTAAGTTTCTGGAACGTCACCCTTTCTCTCATAGAGTTTAGCTTTCCCTGTGTGTCACCTCTAGATTAAAGACAACTTTTATTTCTGGAGTGAACAGTTACCTGAAGATAACAGTCATGACAATTTGAATCAAACATATTCCGTGCAGTTCAACTCACTCTGGAAGACTTAAACCTAAGATCATTTTTTTCAATTGTTAATTTTCACTGCAAAATTGACAGAAAAGTCAGAATAATTTATACTTCATGGTAATGTATAAACTCCATGTTAGAAGATCAGGCAATTTATCAGAAAAAAACTCTCCCTTTACATCCCGAATTCACATTTCATGCATTGAGTTTGCAGTTAAGCAACATGTCATTACTTAACATGTAGGTTTCTTACACATTCATTGATGACAGGGTAAGTTGCTATCTGCTTGCTTTGCAGCAAGTATAAAGCATTTTAAGACTGCTGGTGCTAGAGTCATCACTAACGACTGTTTTCAATGCATCCAGAGTTACATAAAGTAGGGAAAATTTCAGTGTAAAGATTTAGATGTTTGCTCATTTCCAATTCAAATATTATTCTGATGAGGTCAGAGCTTAATTGTTCAAGGACATTAAGACCTGCAGAATGAGGACAGAAACATGCCCTGACGTTTTAAGAAAGAATAATAACAGTTAGTATTTGTATCACACAATGTCACAGTATCCCTGAGCACTTCATACAACACATGTCCAAACTGTGCTCCATGATGGTTATTCAGCAGTCCTTGAGTTAGTAGCACAACAGTGTATCACACTTAGCCTTTCATCCTTGCCTAAAGGCAGCTACTGGCAGAGCTGGACAGTTGGACAGTACTGGCAGAATCAAGGAAACAGAACTAACTGAGCAGCAGGCAATACTGTTCCATTTATGAACTGAGCAAATCCAACAATCTCTGAAAGCTCTTGGGGCTACCTGGCATTTTCTATGCCACCAAAGGGCTATGTTTCTTTCCACCATCCCTTTGGCAGTGTAAAAACAGTCTCTCTAAAGCAACAAAAGTCAGCTAGGTCTACACAATGACGTCTTCATAATCAGCTTTGCACAGCTCATTGTGAGGAAAAAAAAGACAAAAATGAAAAAAAAAAAAAAAAAGACAGGGACAGAGGAAAAAACCCTTAGCTTATTTATACTGATTTTGGTGGTGTTCTGACAATTCCTGCCAACTTAAATCTTGGCCAAAATACTTTTAAGTAGTAGCACTAAGTTAAATGGAAAATGCAGTGTCTGGCCATACCAATGGATTAGTTTTGTCAGAACAAAGTCTCCTATTGCTGACTTAACGACTCGGCACAAGCACTGTAAATAATGGCAACACTGAATCTGCCAATTCCCAGCTTGTCAAGCTCCTCAACAACCAACAAACCACAAAAGTAATTATAGACAGTTAAAATGCAAAGAGCAGGAGACCATTTTCTAAAAGGCACAATTACTGTGTCCCTAGAGGCTGGATTTAAGCCTACACCCTGAATTAATTTCCATTCATTTCCATCTAAAATTTGTTTGGCTTACCGAAGATGCATGTTTGAGGTATTTCCTATTTATCTGAGACTTTATCATAAAGGATCTCACAGTACATATTTCAGTGACATGTCTAAGTCATTCCCATGACGTTTGGCAATAACCAGCCCTCCATGAAGCAGGCTTCTAATCAGCCCAAAATAGAGACCTTGTTTTCAGTATCTTAAAATATGGTTTTCAGAATCAATGGTTTTGCTTTGTGTCCACAAATTAACTTATCGTTTTCAGGGACACACCAAGATTCCCATTAATCTGTGGGCTGCAGTGTTTCCTATCTAAAAATGTTAGGAATTTCACCAAGTGTCCACAAGTGCTTGTGTTCCACAGAACATATTGATTTCTGAAAACAAATATTTAATAAAAATCAACACGGAAACCAGTTTGGATCCAGCTACATATACGTTGTAGGCAACAGAAGGGAATTAGTGAGACGTCACAGCCCTTTTACACTGCCTGTGCAGGTGAAACAGTGCTGAGTTTATGTGAGAACTGGAGCATGCACTTGCTTTCAGAGAACGTGCACCAAGGGACAGGGAATTAGAAAAAAAACTATAATCATCCCGAAATGATTAACAATTGAAAAATGTCATCCATTTAATTGCTGACCAGAACACCTACAATGGGAAACACTAATTCTGCTCTGGATTTGCACTGCGCTGTCCATGCAGTTCCCAACACAGCCAGGGCTGCCATGCGCTACACCTGCACTGCTCAGCCTCTTGAAAGGTGCTGACTGAGGGCTATTCACACCACTCATCTTTAGTTAGTGGTGCAGTTAAATTCCATTTGATACCTGACTTCTACACAGAGTTACTAAAGAGAGGCAGGTTTCTAAAATGGATTCTCTGAATCATGTTCCAGAAGCTTCATTTTCCTCCAGGGAGCCCAGTTCTTAGGAACAACTCTAAGAATATTCATTGTTGTTTCACTTTTCTGGCTCTTAGGTAGAATATGCATCATTCTCTCAAAGTGGATAATTTATTCAAAGGCTTTCTCTAAGTCAGAGGAGCTTCTCTCAGCTTCAGCTGAGCTTCTTGGTAAATTTGCCTTATAGAGAACAGCAAATACAGAGGACAAAGCTGCAGCAGTAAAGAACACTCTGGAGCTATACGAACTCCTCAGCTTCACCTGAACAAAGAGCTTAAATTGGTGGGAGTGCAGGGCGGTGGGAAGGGATGTCTTTAAAATCTGGGAACAGACAGTACCTATTTGTATTTGTATTTGACTGTATTTTCATCTACAGCATTCCCAGGCCACAACAGGAGACCAGACAGATGCTGATTTGGATGTTGGATTGCACAGGTCCAGACAATTTCTACCATCCATTAACAAGAACTGTGCTTTTTGTGAGGTAGCTGGTGAGGTCAGCAACTGCTGTCATGCTGTTTTCACCTCAGCACCCAGGGAACACACACAAGAGACACTGAATGCAGGTGCTTTTATACCAGCTACAAAAATAAGGCCATTCTCAGGAATCACTAGGAATTACACTGTCAGCATTACCTTCACAGGGGAAACTGCTTTGGACCCAGTCAACAACATAGATCATGACCAAGGTCAGGAATGCTGTGATACTTTCCCGTGTCCTTCTCCAGTACACAGAAGCAGCCAAGGTTTCTGAAACCTGTCCTTTCCTCAAAACACAACCAACCAGAAATAATAAAAAAATTCCAAGTGTTCTGGAGATCACATCCTGCTAGTGAATATTTGTATACTTCACTGAAAACCTTCATAAAAGCTACGCAGATTTCCACCAGATTAGCAAACAGTGCTGCTTCTTTCCTCGCCTTACTCGTCCTTACTGTAGGCACATCAACTACCTTCCTGATAAACTTGTGGTTTGCAGAACAGTTTTAGAGAATGTGGCTAATGAATCGGTCTTCATCAATAACAGAAACCAGAGTAACTTCCCATGCTAGCCTTTCAGTGTTTTCTGCAAAAAAAAGACAAGTTAATATGCCCTTTTAATATAACTACCCTTAAGCTGCCTCTAAACTATGATGAGATTATGGAATTTGAAATCTGTTGAGAGATTAAATATTTCCTACTAAAATGACCTGAAAAAATACAGAGCATATTCATGTATTCCCTAGAAACTCTACTTCAGTGCATTTCAGTTTCTTCCTTTTGATTTGCAGACCCATAAGTATTTCCTTCCAGATCTCCCAGTATCAACATATTAATAATATCCTTGCCTTTCTTAATTACATTTCTCATATCTCTTAGAAAAAGATGATAGACCTCCAGGGATCCATAGAGCATAATCTGAAAATGATGAGTTAATAACCTTGTAAGGACAGACCTTTAAGTGACTGTCCTTAAAAGAAGGACATACTTTAACAACATCAGATAAATTAAATTCCAGTTGCCTATTCTTCCACCTAAGATAATAGAAATAACAATTGTAATCTCTGTAATCCTTTGAAACTACATTTGTTTAAACTGCCACAAAACTAGCACGAAGCACACTGGTGAATTCAGGGTCAGCAGAACAGCGAATCCCAGACTGGGTAATTACACACAGCTACAGTATGCAAGATATACCTGATGGTAACATTTATTTTTATATGGCTTCCAACACCGGGAGGGTTACAAAGTGCTTCATGCAGAGCCAATCATTCATAGTTCAAGCAACCAGGGAAGGCACTGAATGAACCCTCATTTCAAAACGAAAGTAATGCAGATTTTAGTACTGGAACTTTAAATGGTAATGCACACTAGAGAGAAACAGCACTTAAAAAAAAAATGTCCTAATGATACTGTCTTTTCAATAGAGACATCAGAGCAATGATTTCCATTGCACTTTTGATCCTGGACTCTGAAGGTGAAATTTTCTGCTCAGGAGCTGATGCACAAGTTTTCAGGTGGCTCTCATTAGCTATAGCTTTAAACTTTCAGTGGTGCATATGCTTTTGCTACACTCTATATAGAAGTAAATTTGAGGCAGATGAAGATTATTAAAAACAGTAACTGTAATCTAGAAAACCAAATGGAGTCATGTAAAGTATGTTGCAGCAACACACAGATTTCAGTTTGTAAAAGGAGGTCAGAGTAGTTATTTTGGCCATATAGTAGGCAGAACCCAGGGCAGTCTTCCAGTGTCAGGACACTGACCTCCAAGAAAAACAAAATCATAAGAATTCAAGACCAGGAGTATGCACAGAAACAGATTTTCAGGTGTTAAATCTCAACATCAGGTGTCTAACTCACAACATAATGGCCTGCTTGTGATTTTAGCATCTTTACAAGTACAAAAAAGTTTTTGCATTTCAAGTCCTAGCCTTGCTTGTAGGGGCTGAGACGTCTGAAAAATGTAGACTGACAAGTAATCTCTGCAATGCTGGATACAGTCAGCAGCTGAAATATGTATGTTTAAATTACATGCAGAACAAATTCAAATGTCATCCATGCTTCAAATGGTTTTTAAGAATGTATTTAAAGATTCCTGTGGGCAATTTGCAAAGTGAAAAGGTCCAAATAAGTTTCAAAAGTTCTTTGTCTAAGGCACCAGCTTTACCTCTACCTCATTGTCTCCAGAGATAGAGAACAGATGGCCAGTGCAAGAGAGAGTTTTCAGCAGGAGACATTCAGTTTTTCATTCATAGGCTTCTCTGAGTAGCATAGGCTGTTTCTTGTTTTACAGAAGCATCCAAAGCCAAAAGATCAGGACTGCTTAACTATTTTACATCAAGCAAACAAAGAACTTACTGAAAGATGCTTTTATTTGGCAGGAATCATCTGCCAACCTGCCACTGGAATGCCTCATGAAGAGTAACTCAAAAACTGCACATCAGCTGGTAGGTCTAAATGACACCTGGAGGAGGTTTGGGTTAGTTCTCCACAGAATAGGCCCCAAAGTATTGAAAGTTTCAGTGTGCACTTTCGAACTGCTCACTGGCTCCTTCCCCTCACAGCAGAGACTGTGTGGGAGCAATCAAGTATTTTGTGATCTGTTTCATCACCAAACAGCAACTATCAACAAAGGCATACCTTCTCTAAAACAGAGCAGTGTTTTCACTCTTCATCTGATGATGAGTGAGAATGAGAGCAAGATGACATGGAAGCACTTTGATAGCAACTTCCAGCATTCACATATATGCTGTTGCAACCAGGTATAGCTGAACAGAGGAGTAATTTCAGGAAGGTGCCACAGTCTAGGCAAGGATATAATTAAGGGATTCTCACCACAGATATTTCATTATGCAAGAGGCACTTCATCGTGGGTTAGCTGCCATCACTCTCTGATAGACGGAAACACAGAGGACCTCAGCTGTAATCTGTTTTCCTTTGCACTGATGAGTACCAAGCAGAGAAAATAAACATGAACCATCCTCAGCCCAGACGTACCTGCTGTCTACCATGACATCACAGCAGTAACATCTTTCAAAGAAATTCATGGCTGTTACATTTGCCTTTTCTTTACATCCATCAATCTACTTTTCTATCAAGCTTAAAGAAGCAGGGAGAGGGAAAGGGAATAATACATATAAAAAATAATAAAAAAAAGGAAAGATACTGAGCTTGAAGACTGAGTTATTTTCCCCCAAAATGAAACATCAAACATCTCTGCAAGCATAACAGATAAGCAGCACATACATGACATTCTGTGAGTGGCACACATGAATATGCCAAAGGTTTCAGCTCCATAAGCAGAGATTTACGTTATCATGCACACACACAAGAAAAAAGGAAGTTCACCTGGGCAGTACTTCTCAAAATTCACAGCAGCTAATGGAAGCTTCAGTGGCTTCCTGACTGTTCAGACATTTGTGAAAGACCTTCTGTGAAAACCTGAACACCTGAAAACCTGAACATACGCTCTGTGCTGCATATCATGTAATGGAGCTTCTACTGCTAAAAAAAACTTTCACCTTAACAAGTTTTCAATTGGCTAAATTCCAACCTCCTAAATATACAAAATGCTTCAAACCACCTGGCTCTGAAATAACAGAAAGAGCTTAATCATGGAGGTGGGAAAGAAAAGTACTTTGTTGTAACACACTCCTTTCTTCTTTTTCATAAGAGTGTGGGACAACCCAAAGTTTTGACAATGCAGCTGTATTTGTACATGCTTGTGAAGGGAGTACCCATTAGCTCAAACTCTCCATTATGCCTGACTGGTAATTCATTGAGTATTATAATGTAGAAGTACTTTTTAAGTAATAGTAGCTCCTCTTTAATGTCATCCTTCTCCCACCCTGAACAAACCAACCAGAGCACACGCATCCTCCAGAACTCCAAGGCTATGTCCCATAGCTCGTGATAAGAATTTATTCCAAACAGAGACCTGAGGCAGGTGCTCTAATTGTACTCTGAAAAAGTCTTTCTCTCTCCATCTGCTACAGATAGCCAGATATGTAAAATGAGTAATGAAGGAACAAAAGCATAAAACATGTCTCCATTCAAGATTTAATGTGCTTATTTTTAACTGAGCTAGCTCAATCTCCCCACTTTACAGACTGAATTATCTCCTTTAACACCGAAATGGGCAGAACAGTTGCTGCTTTGTTTCTGGTAAACAGACAGGTGCAGGCTGCTTGTTGGAGTTAAAAACGAGTCTCCTAATAGGATAATATAGATTGGATTATATTATGGAAAATTTAAGACAAGAAAGCCCCAAGGGTATAATTATCAAGAGAGACAGCACTGATTACAAAGTGCTGAGCGTTTGCAGCTCCAGATGAAGTCACTGGGAGTTTTATGTGTGCTCTATAATATGACCCCTACCATCCTTTTGAGAAACAACAGACAGAAGGTAGATTTTCCTATAATTACACATCAGACAATTTCCATCACCGAGTATTTTTAAGTATAAATATTTAAGATACGTATTTGATAATTTAAGCTATTTAAACCTCTATGCTGGCACAGAACAACAGTACAATTCCTCTTAATTCATATACAAAATGCAGAAATTGTATAGCCCTCCATGAACATGCACCACTGAGTATTTGCACAAAGCAACAGTATTATGGAGACATTTCTTGAATGAAGATCAATCCTATGACCAATGAAATGAGAAGATAATTAAATTAGTGCTAATGAAAAGATCAGTCAAACAAAATTCAAAGAGTTCCACTTATTTCTCAAATTAGAGGTCAGAAGAAATTGCTTTTATGTTGCTAGGATTTTCTAGTGTGTCTAAGGAGCTAGAACATTACTCAGTTTCACTGGACCAGGGCTATATTCATGTTGGGATAAACAAAGAAACACTCAATGCCAGTCCCACAAGGCAGAGTGCTGGGAAGCCTGTACAATTGCCCTACAGTGAAAATAGAAGTACTGCAGATTAAGGGAACAAGATAAAAACTTGGGAGACCAAGAGCAGTCCTGCAAAACTTTTGCACCTGTGTCAAGGTAGCATCTCTGCTGGACAGGTCACATCTCTCCTAGACAGGAGCCCAGAGCAAACAAGATGAAGAGCAAAAGACAGAAGTTCTAGAAGAAATTCCATCAATTATACTTAAAGTGACTCAGATTTTGAACTGAGAAATGAATAAATTATAACATCATCAAAGACTGCACTCATACAGGTGACACGTTGCTAAATAAATTAGTTATTGCCATTGCTACTGATGGAGAAAAGTATAGAATTATGCAAACCCACCAAAATTACAACACAGCACTTCAGTATGTCCATTGGCTAATGTTAATCTATAATTGAATACCACACAGGTACTCGTGAAATCCATTATCTATATAGATTGTTCCTTCAGGATCAGTGCTTCAGGTTACATCATATAAGGAAAGGCATTCAAGGTCCAGGAATCTTAAAAAAAAAACAGATTAAGAAATATGCATAGATATAGATATATATCAGAAATATTTACTGGACATTTTAAGTAGCACATATTTCAATTGTTTGCAAACTTTAGAAAGAATACACGCACTGAACATGTCAACCATAGAAAATGCCTTCAAAGATCATAGAAAGGTCTCATCAATTTTCATAATCAGTCAAAATTTGTTCAAAATTGTGACCCCAAGGTTTAATTCAAGCTATTTCTTCTCTTTATACAGATGGTCTTTCTGTTCAACTGTGAAACACATTTGGCAGGAAAGACAAAAAGAGAACTCAATATGTTTTAACATTTTTAATCTTATTTGCTGTCTGCTTACCAAAATGAAGTTGCAGGGAAATAAAATTGAGACAAAACCAAGAAAATCATGATTGAAAATTAAGCAATCTTATACTTCCAGCAGAGAAGTATTGTTTTACCTCCAAGTCAAAATACTTCACTGTGAAGACCTGCAACTCCCATTTGCTTTTCAAACAAAACTCCCAGTGTTCCCTGATGATAAAGAAAATGTCAGAAAGGCTCAGTGGTACGCCCAAGTGCCAAGCACAGGGGAAGAGAGTACCAGTGGTCCAAAATGAAACAGATGGAAATGATCTGCAACATAGAACGTTCTTAAATTTATTGAAAAGCCCACTCCACATTACTACATTGAGTCAATTATTAGCTTCCCAACAACACATACTTTCACAAGTACTAGTTACTCCCACTGGACACAGTCTTTCAGATGCATTTTCATGTATCCAGCATTCCTACATTGTAAGCAGTTGAAAAGTCTCTTGAAATATTTTCCCTGTCAGAAGAGATTGACCAATGAGAACAGGAGCCTGGCAACTTACCAGAGGAGAAAAACCTCATTTGAGGACACAGAGAATCATGTGCATGTGTGACAGCGATCCAACAGTGATTTTATTAATCTAATGGCAATGTACAGATTTATTGCCGTGCAGCTGAGAACAGAAAGTGCTACAGCCTGTGAGCACGCATGGCAGTTGATAAGAGGCCTTCCTGCTCTTCCAGGCGGTGCTTGCTGTGAATCACAGCTTGCTTGTTGAGATGGATGATCAAGTTTCGTCAGGGACCTCACTGGGTACCCAGCCCCACCTGGAGATGATTTAACTCCTTTCAGCCAAAATAAATACAAGATATTCATAAAACTCTGGCCTTCTGTTAGAAATCTGAACAGCAGTTTGCTTTTCCACATCAGACAAAAATATGGAGTTTCTACAAATATTTTTTCAACAGATCACACAAAACATTTCTGAGTATCTCAATTATGGGCAAAGGCTCAAGCTGTTTCTGACTCAGGGAAATAAGGACTGCTATCCCCCAGCAGAATTCTATTGATCTCTGTCAGAGGCCATAGCCACGTGCTTCAAACAAGGTGATGTGGGAAACTAGATCACTATTTTTACACAGAAAAAGCTTCTTCCTGACTGTTATAATTCAAAAGGTTGGTTTAAGACAAATGTTTATCCCTGTAACATATAACTATTCTTCTCCAATGTAACCAAGGATGCTTTTCATACCTACAAAAATACCTCATTTGAATTTTGAAAAGTCCTCCTAAGCACTCTTATCAACAAATGGCTTCCCAAGCCAAAGGCCTTGAGAAGAAAAGAAATTCTGGATTTTCTTCTAAATATAAATTCAGCTTTGGTTCACAGTGTAACATAAGATAAGAATGAAAAGGAAAACACAGTATTAGTGCATGATGATGACCTTTTGTCAGTGTACCACGACAAGCTGTGTATCTGCAAATAATACGCCATGGCCGATGGTGTACAGTTATCACAAGTAATAAGTCTACTGTCAATGAAGAACTACAGCAATTCAACTGCTGGTGCTTCTCTTGGCTGAAATGCTTAAGTAAGCTTCAAGAAAACAGTTTTCTAGAGTAGGTAAAAAGAAGGTATCAGATCACCATCTGCCTCACAGATCTGCTGAAAATGTGGACACAAGCAGGCTGAATCAATATTCCTTTTGATCTGAAATGGGAAATATGACAAGTTAGAAAGGGCACACATCTTAAGAGGGATCCCTGTTCAGAATGCCAGAGCACAGGCACCACAAGAGCATTCAGAGCTGGTACTCAGAACAAACTCAAATTATGTCACTCTGACAAGGAAAGCTAATAAGGGCTTTAATGTAATAAATTAAAAGAGCACACAGTCTGCAGGACAAGACTGAAATATATCAAGAAAACCTGAAAAGGAATTTTACCTCTTTACAATTCTTAACAACATTAAATAGAGAGATTTTAAAAATTAACAGTTAATTCCATGCTTTCTCTGAAAGAAACCTATGCCATTTCAGGGCACCTACAGATATTCCTATATATGCCTAACTAGCAGATGCCCAGAAATAACCATTTTTAACAGAAATTTTATTGTGCATCTGTTCTTTGTCCCTCTTCGGCTTTGCAATGTTTTCAATAGCAGACTATACCTGAATTTTATTTCCTACTTGCACTTGTCTCCTTGGTACCCAGAAAGCCAAAGTCACCACTGAAATCTTGGCAGAGGCTAAGTTTTAAGGTGGAGTAATTCATCAGTAATGCAATCCATTAGAATTGCAGATAAACCGCTAAGTGC
Organism: Aquila spilogaster; assembly: GCA_024606505.1. Taxonomy (NCBI): domain Eukaryota; kingdom Metazoa; phylum Chordata; class Aves; order Accipitriformes; family Accipitridae; genus Aquila; species Aquila spilogaster. Next base: position 41,804,573 of record JANHGO010000012.1, read on the forward strand.
TGGATACATTCACGCAAGATGCTTACAAGAACTTCTTGTCATTGATTTATCCTTTGCCAACCAGTTAAGCCATTTGGAACAAAACACACTTTCAAAAAAATATTTTCATTCCATTCAGCAACACAACACCTGTGCATGAGAGTAAATTGTATTTTTATGGGCATATTTCCTTAACCTGAAAGGAGAAGGAATACAGATTATTGATATGGCAAATTTCTGTTCCTTACTTTACTTCATTTCTTGGCTTCACAAAAACATTAAATCATTGAATTTTTAGAGTCAAACTCTAATTGATGAAAGGGTATTACCCTTTACTGCACCATAAAGTGCTGCCTGCTGCCCTCCAAAGGCACTACTCCAAATTAAAAGATGATTAGACTTTGTAAGGTGACTTTGTGAAATAGCAGTGTATGTTTATTTTCTGTCTTCCACATCAACCTTGCTCAATTTAGAAGAAAGATAAGATGTTTCCCCTAATTGCCAGTACTGAGAAATTCAAATGGTTTTCTGGGACTCCAACTGAGTCTTTCTGGCTTACATATTAGCCACAACAATAAAGACATGGAAACAGTTAATGATTCTCAATGAAAACAGCAAATAGTTAATGATTCTGTGAGCCACCTGCAAGCAGAAGAGACTCCAGCTCACTCATCCACAGCTGTGCTGAATCTGCAAGGTCGACAAATAAAAAGCAGTAAAATTTTATTTTTGTCACCAAAATGATCAGGCATAATTCAGAACACATAGATACTTCAGAGTTACTCGGCAAGAAAGTGACTTATCTGCAGCTTAATATCATGCAGTAATAAACTAAAGGTTTTCTCTGCCATTTACCCGAAATGACAGCCATTACAGGGGACAAATGTTAGCATGGGCAGCAACTCAAGAAATTCCCCTGGGGATACGAGGCTGACTTTATTTTAACAGAGCTCAGCATGATCCCTAGTGGCTGGAGGATTCATCTATTGCAAAGGGCTGTTTGTACTTTGGAAAGACTCCAGAGCAGACTCCCAGCAGGCTCAACAGAGATGACCAAGAATCTGCATTCTTCCACCTGAGAAAAAAGAGCTGGTGGAACACAGCCCTGAGTCACCAGTTAATCTCCTGCTGAAATGGGAGCTTTTCTACTACAGAGGTTCAACACTTCTGTCACAAAACAGGTCCTAAAAGAACTCAGGTGGGACTTGCAAAGCTGAAAGTGTAGCACTAATTGGACTGCCCCTGTTAGTAATCCCTAGGGATTCGATGTTAGCAGGAATTTGGATAGGTGACAGTGTCCAGAACAAAACACCTCTAAATTGTGACCATTTTTTATCTACACATCACAAGCCGCAGGTGTACGTTTCCTGTGAAATCTCTCACTTAACTTTGTCCCACACTGCATCCAGAAGCAGGTGACAAGCTTCTCTTTGGTTTAGACATAGCTGCTGGAAAAGTGTGCTGCTAAGTGAAAATTACAACTGCAGTAGCCATTCAGTTGGGAACAATATAACACTTCTAAGAAATAAACACAACTTTTTTTTCCTTTTTTTTTTTTTTTTGTATTTACCTGAGATTCTGCATAAATTTAGGGAAGACAACAAAAAATGAACTACTAACTCACATAACACCACTAATTACTTCCTGCTACATAGCACTCTCTTAAGCCCAGGTGGAATCAAAAGCAGATTGAGATGTTCACTTACTTATCAGGCAAACAGGTCTATCTGCTTAACTTCATTAATCACCTTGAATGTTATTCCTACTGCCTCAGTTTCAGGATGCCAAAAGGCAGCCTTGTGTGAAGGCATTACTTCTGCAGATCTAGGAAAGAAAAAGATTGTCCTGAAGGGTAGTTGAGATCAGGGCCTCTACCTAGACCCTCAAAGTACCCCTCTGATAAAACTCTTCTACCCCACAGACTAATCAGGGAGAATAGAAATATCAACTTCTTAAGTTATGTCCCATAAATTAGGTGGTTTCAGTATTCTCTTACAGGTGAAACTGAACACTGTGGTATTGGAAGGTTTTCCTGATTTTCCTGTTTGTTTGTTTGTTTTTTTTATCCTTGAATTCAATCAAAACCAAACTGCGTAAAAAGTCCACCTGAAAATAACTCGTCAAGAGTCAATTTGTCAGTCCTGGAGGTCAAGTATTTTTTATGAACAGAACAAGGCTCTAATAAGCAGAGGCAGTAGAAAACTGCCAGCATAGTCACACTTAAAGGACATTTCATACACAACTGGCATGGAAAGATTGCTTAAAGTGATGGCAGGGAAAGATTAATTTCAGTATTCTTTGAAAACCTCGTCTCTGCTTAAATCTGTAAGATAGATGTAAACATGTATTAGCAAGGCCTGCCCTTTATTAATAACTGGGATAAAACCACTGATCGATTACAAATATAATTTTAGCCGCAGAGAGCTAGAGATGACAAGGTATGTAACTTCTGACTATTAAATTTATCAGAAAAACAAGGATCTTAAGGTAGAAACTTCTTGTAACTCATTAGCTTTTTGGATTGTCACAATGAGGAATAAATGCAGTAACTTCATAGAATCATAGAATCCTTAGAGTTGGAAGGGACGTTTAATTAGGACATATACTCCAACTCCCCTGCAGTGAACAGGGACACCTACAGCTCCATCAGGTTGCCCAAAGTCTGATCCAGCCTAGCTCTGAAAGTCTCCAGGGACAGGGCATCCACCACACCTCTGGGCAACCTGTGTCAGTGCCTCACCACCTCCACTGTAAAAGACATTTTCCTTATATCTAATCTAAATCTACTCTCTTCAAGCTTGAAACCATTTCACCTTGTTCTATCACCACAGACCTTGCTAAAGAGTCTTTTCCCTTCTTTCCTGTAGCTCCCCTTTAGATACTGAAAATACAACGGCCATTATGACCCGAACAATAGCTCATGTGCAGTTTCAGACCTGAGAATACGCTCACCCAGCAAAAGCAATTAAACATGAGCTTAACTTTAAGTAGTCCCTCTGGAACCTATTGCATCTAACAAGTAAGCAGCAATCATATTACTCATCCTTCTGAAACAATATTTCTGTAACAATGTACCTTGCAGAGCCGCATTTGAAAACCAGCACACACAAGTACCGGACCTTTCACACTTAAAACTTTCTCTCAGGATCCACTATTGCAGTTCATGAACATTTACCTAATGACATATAGCACAGCTAGAACTTTACATCTCAGACACTACATTTCAATCAAATGGAAAGCTGAAAATTTGAACTCTGCTTCATTTATTTCTCTATGGCACTGGAATGACCTTTAGGTCAATGATATGGAAAATAAAGGATTTTACTCTGGCCAAAGTTTTTATAGACCTCTTACAGCTACAGATCTTGAGAGCTAAAATATTTCCAAATAAACTCTACGTGAACTGTAAAAGATATAACAGAGAGCTTGTAACACTAAACATGGAAAAGGAAGTTATCATTAATGCTATAGTCTTCTTCCTACAGAGTTACTGTTTGGGCACACTAACAGTATGCTCTAGATGACTTGCAAGCTTCAGCTTACCTCTGACAAAAATACTAGTACTAAAATATGCAGGGAAAGTATTTGAATTGAAGAGTGAACACCTGACAATATTTATTTTTTTTCATGCTCTCCATGAATATGATCTATTATTTGAAAGCCTCCAAATGCCAACACTAATTAAAGACTTCAGGCTGGATTTGTTTGACTCAATTCTATTTTCTTCCATTACATTTAGTGGTTGAAAATCTCCTCTGGGTAAGTTCATCCAAAGCAAATACACTTAATTTTTTTTTTTGTCCTAACAGAAGAAAGAGGACAAAAGTCATACCAGGGGAATGAGCAGTCCAGAGGCTAAATACTCCTATCAAGAATCTGTTGGTTACAAGTGTCTTAGATCACTGTCACAAGAACTGGGTTTGAAAATTAAGGCAGCAGGTATACCTCCAAAGCTCGGTCAAAAAAAGTTAGGCAGATGGTCTTGCCTGCCTGAAGATACAAAGTGAGATTTCCTGGCATTTACGGATATTCCTCCACATCCTCTTCTTCCAAAGACTGGGGCTGGCTTTCCACTATTCAGTCACACTCTCAGTGGGAGGTTCTGGGCTCCTCAGGTCAGGACTGTGTGTGGGCTCTCAGCATTTTTTCAGCATCTGATGCACTCCTGAGGCCTCCTCCCTACCTGCACATCAAGATCAGAAGCTCCAATTGCTTCTCTTGCCGTAAAATATGCCACACAGCGTGACATCTCCAACTCTGGGCAGTAGCTACCTGCTCAAAACACTAGACAATACTTTCCTACCATCATACTGTCAAGACAGATGATGTGCAGACCTTTCTAGCACTATCTTTGCTCCACATTGTCCTGCAAGTGTCCTGATTTTTCAGTATTTTAGTCTTAAAGTCCAGCCCTGGTGGCTGAAATCATGTTAATGAATACCATAGTTTTAATTTTAAAAGCCGTGTTTTGCCTGGCTGCTGAGCAAAGTTGGAAGGAATGCAGAGAACATTACCTACTAGTTCAAAAACCAATCAAAAAAGCAAAGCAAGACAATGTCCCTCTCCTCACGACACACAGACACAAATGAAACACAGTTTCATTCAATTTGATGATTTTGGTGCACAAGTGAGAATTTAGAAGAGCTCAGAATCTGCAATTTTACTTTTCTGCCAGGACAACAAGCATGGTAGGCAGCAACAGATGAGCAGGCCCAAGCTCAGCTTCACTACTCAATAGTGCAGACAAAGCTTTCAGCTTGGAACAGCTCAGAGGTTTTCAGCCAAACGTTCACCACAAAAAAATAGTCAAAACCAAAGAAAACAATCAACAATCCCCAAAAGGGCTCTCAGTTGCAAATATGGATCTTAAGGGCAAAACAAGGAAGAGCACTGCCAAACTCCTAACAAATCACCCACCCAATACAAGCCACTGTACCTGTTAAGGCAAAGGAAGAACTTCATTTTCACTTTCTTACTACTGAAATTATTTGCCTACTCTTTGAACTATCAGTTAGTGAAATGTGTCTATCTACGTGAAAGAGAAAGAAAAATGTCTCACTTTCATTCCAGAGTTCATTTGCTTGCATGTTGAAAACTCTGGATTTTCTGCAGGCTGAAGTATGGAGTACAAGGGACCCATGAATGACAACAAAGTTAGTGGTAAGAAGAGTATTTTAGTTACTTCTCAGGTACATTTGTAATTCTGACTGTAGGTTATCTTAAAGCCCACTCACCACCACCCTTGGCTCTCCCTTGCAGATCAACTCCTCTGAGGTACAGTTGCTTTGTTCCATATTATCCTGTTTAGCTGTGGTTTGGTGCACCACTGCCTTTTCCCACAGCTTAGCCGTGATAAATGCCAAGCATCTCTTTTACTTTTCTGAGACAGAACTACTGTGCTGAAGAACCAGGGACACAGCATGCGAAATCTCATTTAAGTAACAAACAAGAGAAGAGCACCATGATGGTGGGAGCACTCAGTGGATTAGCTTTCCTAACAAGTCACCAACACAAACCACTTGGGATTTTTTTCCTTGCAGAGCTCAGAATATTATGCATAATTTTATCTTTCGGTTCCTTTGAGAATGAACCACAGGAGAACAAACAGAGGGTGCTACATGGACATTTCTCTCACAGGAGTTTTCTGACAATAGCAAGTATAGAGAATACCCAAGACTGCATATAGTTTTTACTCCAGGTTACAAAAAGTGATTACAGTCAGCATTTTTTTATGAACAGATGAGATCACACACCCCAGCAGTAACGTTTGGTGAAAACTGAATCAGAGATCATTCTTCTGGCTGCTGCTTGGATGCAGCTGAGCCAGGCCTATAGAAAGACATCACTTTGATGGCACAATGACAACATCTGTCCTCACAAAACATCCCTTCTACTCTGCACAGCCAACATCCCTCCCTATGCACTTGGACAGCCAGTACTGCTGTCTGCAACCCACTGACAGTGCTGAGCAGCACCAGCACCACCAGCAGTACAGAACAAAGAACTACCTCCTTCGTTTTCTATTATAATTTCTAACTCATGTCAATCAAACTTGGGTAGATTCTAGTGAATTACAGTTAGGTCCCAAGTGTAACAGTCAGATGCTACTACTGGTTTGATCTTGTACATGGGCACAGCCACTTCATAACCAAGCACTGCCTTCCCTTTCTGGCCAGGGAAGAAAAACGGACTAACGTCTGATAATCAGCTTAGGATTTTGACTTACTAGGAATCACATGTACTATTAACCAAGAAGCAGCCTTAGAGACAAGAGTGCTTCTAGCTAAAGTTTCTCACATGTGGCAGACCTGTTTTTCCACTCCTGATACAGCACATTCAGGGCTTCTTCTCCCACCTTTTATCATATTTTAAAAGGTAGTGAGTCTCTTAATTAGTGTCGAAGAAACCATGCTACTAGCTGAAAGCAGCTTTTCTGTCACTGATCACTGACAAGCTATTAGGCCTGACATTTCCTTCAGCACAATATTCCTTTGATTAATGCATCTGCACCTTTTCTTTTTTTTTTTTTTCCAAAATTCGTATAATACTCTCCCATGACAGGAATTTATTTATACATATAAAGCAAAGATTAAGAAGAGGTGGACTTTCAGTAAAGGGAAAAAAGGTATAATGAGGTTCGCAGACACAGTCATGGAAGCTGTTATACTGCCTGCAAATCTTGGCCAGTTTATTACAGACCAAGATAATAGGAAAGATCTCAAAAGAAGGTACAGAGGGCTTAGCAGTGCTTTCCTGTGATGGGGGCCTACTGTTAAAATGGTTTAGAGGACTGGACACGTTAACTTATGGCAGACCACACTTAATTATGCTTCTCATCAACTGCACTATGAGAACACGGTAACCGGTATGACATATCTCTTGTGGGAACAAAGACAGCCAGGAAGCACAGGGCATTGCTGCAAGCACACAGAATAGATCAGGCCCACAACCAGAAATTTAGCTAATGTATCCTCTAATTTCCTTCCCTTCCTGTCTACTACCAGGTTTCTTTCCTCCTGTCTTTTCTCCCCCAAATCCATCCCACTTTGAATGCAAATACACCATTGAGGAAATGAGAGGGTCCTGTAGGATCAGAGCTCACTCTTTTTCTAACAGTTAAACCAGATCTTGAAGAACAACAACAGCACTCTCTAAACCATGGCTGTCCAACCTTTTGGCTTGCCTGGGCCTCACTGAATGAGGAAAAATTACCTTGGACCTCATATAAAATATTATTCTGAATATTTCATCCACAGTGAACGTGTCAGTTTATTATTTTACAAAATACCACAAGCCCAAATTTAATAATTAAAAAAGAAAACACGTGACTGCTTAATAACAAGAAATTCACATCTTCACAGGTACACACATGTAGGTAGGTTGAAATATCAATGTTGGCAATCCCTGCACTTTGCTCACCAAGCAGAACACGTGCATGTAAAGTGCAGTACATGTGGGTTTCCTTTTCACTGAGTGTGGTGGGCATGAGGGGCAGTTAGCCCTCCCCTCTACAGTGTCCCAGTGTCATCTACACAGTCTGCGCTTGAGCTACGCAAAATTGACTCACAAAACATACCACTAAAGATCACATAATAATGTTAAAAGTTTACAGTCTTGTGGGGCCACATTACTAGTTGTCCAGGGCCACATGTGGTCTGCAAACTGGATATGCCTGCTCTAAATCAAACTCTTCATCACCTGGTAGAGCAATGCCTACATACAAACCATGTTTTTAGGAGCCATGCATTCACATACCATTTTGTCCTACTGCTGCCCTACAAAGGGCAAGATAGGAGGACAACTGTCCTACCCACTGCAGCACACTACAACTCACAACATCCTCAGGATTCTGGCTCCTTTCTCTCAACTGCCAAAGTCCTCTCTTTTCCTTTTCTTTGCATTTCTGACTCCAGCTCAGCATAAAATGGTGCACAAAGGCTGCCTCTCTGACTGATCTGTAGAACTACCTCCCAGCTCTCTCATGTGAGACTGCCAACACTTCTTCAAAGAACATGCTCAGAAATAAAGCCCTTAATCTGAGTTTCAATCTAAATTATTAAAAATGTTGCTATTTTTTATTTATCTTCTTGTTCTCTGCTGAGTCAAGCTGCCTCCAAGTGTCATTCTAAAGCTTGACATACGCTCCAGCCTCCTCTGAGCAAAACAGATTTTCTGGTCTTCATGCTTATTTACATTAAATGTAACAAAAACTTCACAGCTATTCTGCACTTTTTACTTTCAAGTCTGAATGAATTTGCCATATGAAATACTCAGCCAGAGGGTTTTGCTCTTGATTTTTACTTTCAGCTTTTCTTTGGCAAGATGCCACTGCCCTCTCTCCATGTAATCAAGATCCTTTCTCCAAAGTCATCAGCTGGAGGAGATGTTGGACTGAAAAATAGGACTCTTGCTTGCCTGTTGTTTCTGAAATCTCATATAAGTGTCATGGTAAAACCCAAACTCTCTGATAATTCCACATGGGGTACCTGAAGAAATACATCACACTAGACCTTACAGTACATTTATATTTATCTATCTATGTGCTCTCCGTTCTTCTCTTTCCTCAAAAGGAATTTTTAATCCCTTGGTAAATTTGAATTATGCACTTCCAAGAAGTTTTACGAAAAAGACAGTCACAGAGGACGGAGAGTCTTCTTAGCTGTAAAATCTTAGACAGCAAGGAATTTTTTGTTCCTTACATACTAAACATATGCAAATTATAAAACCAGCTCACTCCTCAATAAATGCCAGAAAATCCAGTCCACATCAATGATCTACCAGGGAAACTATTTTAGAAGGCTAAGCTTCACTAGACTCACTGTTCATTGAACTACGTTCCTGAGGAAAGCAATACTGTGTCTGACAGGCAGGTGTGTCTAGCAATATGCAATGTCTAGGGACTGGGATATTCCCTTGGGAGAGATACATCTGAATTTCTTTTCACTTCAGTGTTAAAAGTGAAATGTAGATCTTCCTTGTCTACACTGGGTGCCCTTGCCACCACGCTTCTAGCTGCTCTTGTGCTGTAGTGTCTGTCATTTTCATCTGCTTCTGGAACCGTGTAATTTCCTGGACACTACTATTTCCATGAAAAGTTTCACTTTCAGTGTATCAGCTTTTTCTAATGAAAAGTGACATTGACAAAAACTTCTCTGCCAGTTCCCCCACTGGATAACCCTCAACAACTCAATTCACCTCTTTGTTTCTCTCTTAAAAAAAAAAAAAAAAAAGACCTATTTCTCATTAAACGTCTCAACAGCATTGCAAAAGAACAAAGTATCATTAATATTTATTATTGTAAGCATCACAGAAATGATAAAGGCAAAGGAAAATGACTGCAATATCCATTGAGAAAGCTGCATTTCTAGAAATCACTCCTCTAGAAACAGCTTTTAACTGTTACAGTTAATACTTCTATTTCCTCCCTTTGTGTGGGGATCTTAAAGGAGTTGTATAATTCCCCAGTATAAAAAGTGGGGAGGACTCATCCTTTGAATTCAAGCTGACATAACAAACAGGAAAAAAAGATCTCTTTATAAGCATACAAACAGACACTGATAGTTCTGCCCCTCAACAAGATTTTTTCACTGTTCAGTGACAGCTGGACAACTGGCTCATCCAAGATATGAAGAGCTGGAAACGTCAATTAGTCATGTGGAATGGGAAGGACAGACAGCAAACTTTTAAGAAAGCTACTATGGGAAAGGAAAGCTGAAAGATAATAACCTCTCTGGCTTTGCATTAACATGTATAAGCACAGCTCAAATACCATCAAGAAACATCAACTGGCTAAGACTGACACAGACTACAAACAAGCCCATTACCGTCTGAGATACCAAAGAAAACACGTACGACCAACTCTCAAGAGAGAAGGCTTGCTTTACTTGACACAACTCTGACTTGCTCTAGAACAGGATAAAAACTCTATGTATTACATTAGTACTTTATGTCATATTTCCTTAGTATTTCATAATGATCAGGACTTAATTTTTTTCTTGCTACAGAATCTGCACAGAAGAGGAGCGAGAGACATACACAGCCAAGTACTGGCAAAAAGAATAGGAAGGTATACATAAGAGGGCTCCTCTGAAAGTAATGCCTCTAATTTTATTATGGTGGCCCTTAACAGAGGCAAATGGTATTGGTATGGAAGTAGGGTTTGAACCTTCCCACCAGTATTCCTTTATATTTTTTTGCTGTGTGACAGATGGCAGCAGAGGGGCAGTCTGACAAAATGGTATCTGACATAGAAGTGAAAATGTAAAAAAGGAGTGGAATTTAATTCCTCCATGTGGAAAAGAATAGCACCCACTGGCATTCATCAACACTTGCTTAACTTTTATGGAGATCAAGCAGAGAGAGGTGGTGGATGGTGCATTTCAGCGGCAGCAACAGTGATGTGAAAGACAGTTACAATCCAAACAGCCATGCAGATCTTTACGAGTGCGGCACTCAAGCTTTTGTTCATCACTGGAGAAAATACATAGCTAATGGTAGTGACTATGTTGAAAAAGTGTTTTGTAGCTGAGAATTTGCTCTGTCAAATAGCATTATTGTGCTCTTTGTATCTGTTGTAGTTTACATGGAACTAAACAGGGAGCATTACTTTAAGAGCAACCTACACATTAGAATTCATTTGTAAGCACAAAGTTCCAGCTGTTAATATAAGCACAGAAAGTTGGAACACTTAGCAAATAAGGCAAGAACAATGTTACATTCACTGGCATTCAGGCTGGTGTACGCTTCATCCTGATCTTCCCCTGCCCTCACAATTCCTTAATCTTTTAATTAACCAAATACCAAAGAATGAAAATCCTTCTGGAGTCAAGGGAAATAGGACAAATTAGGTCTCCTTTGTTATCTACATCTTCATTTCCAGAGTTTTTTTTTCAACTAAGAGGCAATACAGCATGATCGCACTCCTAAAAGATCCACTTGGCTTTGGAAAGAGCCTCTAAAATGCTCAATAATTTCTGTCAGTGTTCAAAAATAATTTAAAGTTCTTTGAAAAAGATTCAAAGTCTGTCTGAAATAAAGAATTATTTCCATAATTGAAAGAAGAGGAACAGTATTCAAGTACTGTAGTAGCACACCAACTCTTGGAGATCAAATTATCAACTACCTTGTCAACTCAGAACATAAATGTGGCTGCTGCTTTTTGCTGCATTTCTTGGTTCCAAGGTGATATCTTGTTATTTAATAAAATATAATTAGACAATTTGCAGAGGAAGTTCCACATTCCTAGTAAGTCCTGTGCAGGAACTAGTGAAAAACTTCCCAAATAGATTAACGCATGGAGAGGGAAAATAAAGTATTAAATTTTGCCAGCCTATAGTTTTATACTATCTACAAAATGAATGCATTTACTCATCCTACACAGTGAGTTACTTGCATACATCATGCACAGAGCAGTTCATGTAAATAAACTTACTTCTAAGTACCTATACTTTCTCCCTAAGATGGTTAGGTGATTGCTTCATGGAGGAAAAAGCCACACAAAACCAAAAGTATTTAAATGCAATGACCCACCTAGCAAGAGACATTGACTGCAGTAACAAAACAGGTCTCTGATGATGAGTAGCATTAAGATGACATTATTGGGGCATCCATCCAGTCCCTCAATACCTTCAGATACTTTACTGAATTTCACTTGTCAGAAAAACCCTTTGATTTTCAGTTCTCAAACACGAGTGCAACCACTTCCTTCTCTCAAGTGGGTTAGTCTGTTACATCACTTCCATTCCATTCAGGGCAGGTAGCTAACTATATGATGAAGAAACTGAAGTTCTGCAAAGTTCAGAAGTTATTTGGGGTCAACTCCCACCCAATTTAAGTATAGGCATTATTATTATTGTGTTGGTTGTTTCAATCTGGTTTAAATTGGTTTATCTTGCCCTAAACAAATCACAAAATTTTGTCTGCCTTTCTAGGTCTTTTCAGTGAATGTTCTCACTTTGGTACCTTATCACAGCCTTCAGTCTCTAATTAGACACACAATCTGGTTTTTGAGTATATGAAGTCTTCACATTAACATCGACTGATGCCTAATTTACAGAATCAAAGATGAAATGCAGCATTAGTGGCTTGCCTGTTTTTGTTGGTTATGCTTATTCACTTCTCATTGTCTGCAAGGCTGCTCTTGCATGATAGTGCTAATTCATGGGATCAAAGCACTTCATCATCATGATGCAAGCTCATTTCACACTATAGTTTATAAGAAGCTAATGGATTGCTTTCATGCCCAAAAATACAGTCCAAAATATGGAACTAAAAGCATTTTTTTTCCAATTCAAAGTTTGTCCAGTGCTGTTGCTCTATACAGATTTTTATCCTGCAATATATCCTTGCAAGACTAGATAGGGACAAATATTAGAAACATTTACAGTACTGCATGTGACTGTTCTTGCATAACCAAAATGATTGAGCTGTGAAGTTTGGTGCCTTTTATTCATTAACCAGGAGAAAAGGGGAGAAATCAGTACAAAGAGACAAGCAGAGCAGAAGCAATCAAAACAAAGCACATCATGATGAATCAAAGCTTATAGAAGGAGAGAGAGCAAAATAATAGCATGTAAGATATAAATTACCTCAAAGCTGCGAAAATCAGATGCAGGTAAAAAACATGATACAGATGACTTAATTCCACCACAGGGATAAGAATTTGAGCTAGATCCTTAAAGAATGCTGCTGTCAACAGACACTGTGACTTGGCTATGTGTCTTTAATCATTACTTTTGCAGTGTTCTGTCTTCATCTTCTCCACACTGACAAGGAAAACTATTCACAGCTAACCACCATGTTTTTGAGGGGAGAGAGTGGAAGAGTTCCTCCATGATTATGCCTTTGAGAATGTACAAATAGCATTTTCTCAATGGTTCTGAAGAGTGCAGTGACAGGATAATCCTTTACCTTTTTCTTGGACTTCACAACATATACGAGCCACAACATAGTGTTTGCAGATCTGGTTCATAATACTGAAGCCTGATGAGCTTGTTTACTTGTTATGTTACTGTTGTATCACAATAATTCTCAGGATATTACTTTTCTGGAAATAGCAACATTTAGCTGCACTGCTTGAGGTACCTTTCTCCTGTCTATCATGAATGCCCTATAAAATCCAAGCCTCTGACAAGAGTTGTTTACACAAAACAAAACAATAACAAAAAGGGATGGAAAATGCAGTGTAGCCTTTTACCTTTGAAAAGAATAATCACACATTTGGAAGTGCTGAGTGGATACACTGTATTTTGAGATACTGCCTATTTTATTGGCTTTAAGGCTGCTTTGGAAAGAAGGGGAGGGGTAAAATGGAAAGGCAACATTAGAAGTCTATGTACAGTCGTAATAGAGAAAAAGAGGAGAAGAATTTAACAGAAGAACTAGAAGTATGAATTAGATGATAAATTAGAAATCTAGCAGATAAAACTAAAAAAATCTAAAGGAGGAAAAGATGAATATAACAAAGAAAGGGAAGCAAATAAATGAAAAAACAAATGGGTAATTTAGACATAGTAGAATATTCAGAAGTGATCTTTTTCATTATCAGTAAACTATGAGAAAATGCAAATGAGACAGAATGTATAAATAAATGTATATACATATGTAAAATACTGTCTGTCTGGTAAAACACACACATTGTTACACAGCAAGTGCTGAGAGAGATATAGCTCTTGCTCAACTTGCCCACTAACTACCTGTATGTTACATCAATACATTACTTTGGATCAGCTGTAGCCTAGATAGAAACCTACTACAAGCAGAGAAATGACCTCATTTGAATATTTTACCACTGAAATGTGAGAGTTTGGGGGGCTTCCCATAACATTCAAATCTTAATTCTAAATTTATTCTGACCTTAATTCAAGTGTACCGCCAGAGCACTTGCAAAGCTATCACACATTAGCAATGACAAGGCTTCTGCCTTCAAGATCTCTGAGGGGCAAAGAATTACTTCATGTAATAAACCACAGCCTTTCCACGCTCATCTCTCATACATTCTTGTTCCTGTGAAAGCAGAAGACAGAGGAAGAAGATACCTGGCCTGCTTCATCAAGATTTCTTTTGATCCTCTATCTCAAAATTCTTATCACAATACATTTTTATCTCTGTGAGATTATTATTTTTTTGTCTTCCTTGCAGAGATACATAATTCACAACTACAGGACCTGTATATGTACTTAAGCACTTGACTACTCTCTTTCTGTCTCCATGATGTATGTGTCTTCAATGCTGAGGATACTGAAGATCTCACAGTGATTACTAAGCACTAATCCCCAGTGCATGAAAGGAGCAGGACCTGGAGATACTTCAGGGCTCCTCATCTTCATCTTTCCCTAGGCACAAACTCCGAACTGCAGCCAATATCCTGTAAAAGACCATTTCTTCTATCTGACGAATGCACAGGAACAAATGACTTCTCCCTCATAGACATCATAATCCTTTGGTTGGACTAATTTCTGCCCCTTCAAGTGATTCTATTCACTGGGGCTCAGGGCCAACTAACTGGGAACATCTCCTAAGGACTGTTTCATGGAGACTTGATAATTATCAATCCCCAAAAGAGAGGAAATCCAACACTTTGTTGCATTAGCGTAGCAGACAAGATCAGGATTAACTGCAAAGGTTGCAGTATTTTGAACAGTCATATGAGTATGAAATTAATTCCCAATGTTGATTCTTCATGGGATATTTACATAAAGACAGAAAGTTTTACTTCATTGTTTAAGAGATTCATTGCTCTGCTCCTGCATTTTATGACCTTTCTATTGGATTTCCAAAGTGGCACTGAATACAGCATCAAAAAAAAAAGGTTACGTTTTACAGAGCCAAGGAATAAGCACAACTAAACTCTTGGCTAAGATTGTTCATTCAAAAAAGAAGAGAAAAAAAACAACAAACAATTACAGATCACAGCATGGCTGAGGCTGGCAGGGCCCTCTGTCCCCATTCTGTCTCCTGCAGGGACACCCAGAGCAGGGTGCCATAGGCCACATCCAGGCAGCTTTTGAGGACTGCCAAGGAGAAGACTCCACAGAATCTGGGCAACTATACCAGAGCTTAGTTTCTCCAAATTTATGAGGAGTACTGTCCTAATTTTAACAAAAGAGAAACTGTCACTGCAAACAGTTTTAACTCTAATTTTGCCAGGCTTAGAAAGGAGTTGTCAATATATTAGACAAGTGTACTCAATGCACTAAGAAACTTTAACCAAACCACCAGGCTTCATGCTTCTTTACTCATTCTTTCTGTAGAAAATTAAAATATAAATAAGGACACGCAATCACCAATACTAGTAATGATTTAAGATGAAGAGCGAAAAAGAGAGGCTCTCTCAATATCTGCATCCACAAAACTTAACCACATAAGAAGAAATCTTTTTCTAATAAATCATATGGAATCACAGAATGTCTGCTTACAGGTTCTTTCATTATACAATAACAAGAATTAAAACAAACAAAACTCCTGCACTACACACGGGCAAGTTTTCCAAAAGTCTCTGGTGCGTTCCAGCTAATTGCTTATTTACCAGTACCACAGAAAATATTATGTTTGTCTCCATGAAACTGACCATGCAAGTCATTGAATTGATATCAGCTAAATTTGGCTTAAAGCTTAAATAATAAACGCATGTCTGTGTAGACCATGCTGTTCTCTGCCTGTTCTGAAACTTGTTGCTTGAAACTGAACTGCCTTTTCTGGAAATCTTCAACATCATTTTCAACTTTGGACTGAAATATCTTGGTCTCATTTCTTTTCACCTAAACAAAAAAACCCAACAACACAAACTGAAACACTTGAACAAAAGGCTACCTTTCCTCAGTTGACCACAAGTGGGAAATGATCTGTGTGCCAAATTAGGAGGAGGAGATGTTAGCACAGGTATGTGGAGGCCCGCAATTTGGCCAGGTTTTAGGCAAGGCTGTAAGCTGGGAACGTCTGCACAGCAACTGCCCTCATGACAGAGCTGTCTCCAGCATCAGATGCAATGTCTCACTTCTGAAGTTCTAGCTTCACCCACACATTTTTCAAAGTGAGCAAAACAGAGTGTTATTGACTTAATACATGAGATAGTGGTCAGAGAAATCCAATATGCTATTGAAAGATGGCTATTGTTGAACCACACACTTTTCAAAAATGAATCTTTAAACTGTTCATTCCTAACCTCTTTATTCTTTGAGTGCCCATTGATTGAGACTATGATGCGCATCCTCAAGCACAAAGGGTTAATTACTATGTACCACTATTACTTAAAACAATTCCAGCTGTGATAGTCTATTGTACACTTTCCAGAAGTCTGAGCACATTTTCTTTAGAAAATAGCAATTTTAATGTTCCTGGCAAACAAAGAAATAATTACTCTGACAGTCACTGAATGATCAAGGATGTGCACACAATGAAAAAAACAGTGAGAAAGAAAAATATCCACTTCAGTCTACTTCAACTGTAATAAGCTTCCCAAAGTTACAGTATAGCCAACTCTAGCAATAGAACTTGTCAAGCCCCTCTTTTACCAAAGAATGAATGAAATGAAAGAAAAATATAGCTAAAATTTCTGTAAGTAAGGCCTTAAGTAAGTAAGTCCATACAGGCATTTGAAATGCCAGTTCTCAGTATATTCTATGAGTAAAATACAGGTGGAAGATGACACAAAGGAGGGCAGAAAAACAGGGAAAAATAGATGAAAAGATTAAGAGTGTATTTTTCTGTAATAAGCCTTTCCACAGCACTTTCTATAAAATCAGTAATTATTGGATGGCTTAGAAAGCATGCTTGTATGTCTACATAAACAATAAAAACCCTGAAATATGGGATTAATTCTAAGGAAACTCGAATTCCACTGAACAGTTCAGAGAAGATAGGGACAGGATGTGGAAGGACAAGTGATTGCACAGTCTGGAAAGCAATGGTAATAATAGTAATAAATAGTAATTATTCCCAGTTTTTCTTGGGTTTATATTCTTGCTCCCCAAACATAGAAACACTGGAGAAAGCAAATGCTTAGCTCATTTGCAATGATTCCTTCAGTCAAATCACAAGATTCACAGCAAGATGAGGATGGAGAACAACCATTTTGCTGTGTTAGCAAAATCGCCTTACTTGATGATGATATGCAATAAGCCATTGGTCCAAACAGGATCAGATGGCTATGATGGTCAGGCACGCTTTGCTCATACACAAGCAGAATCATCAAGCAGCAGATTGTTACTGCTGAAGTCATTGGTAAGTTCAAATCCAGCATACACACGCAGCTTATTGTAAAAAGGAGAAAGAGACTTGAAGAAATGAACATCATCAGTAAGAACAGATCACACTTCTCTTGAGTGAAGCAACTGGGTGAAAATGATTCTCCCTGTACAATTCTTTTTTCTTAGCACATCGATGTAAAAGGATGAACAAACCAATGAAACAGCGAGCAGACTGAATAGGAAACGATACAGTTTATTTTATTTCAGGTTTACTATGCCTTCAGAAAAAGACTGCTCCTGCACACTGAACAATACACCATTCCCTTGTGGGTTAGACAGGAGAAATTACCTTCTCAGTTTTTAATTTTAAACTTGAATATATGAAGCACTATCTATGCTCCATTAAAGATGGCATTTGCCAGCATAGCCAGCAAAGCAGGAATGCTTATGAGCTTTCAAAAGTGTCCTTTTTAAAGGAGAAAAATAACTGGAGTCAGCTTTTTCCATTGTTCACGTAGTTATCAATTCGGCAACACTCCAAAAAGAAAACATTTTAAGAAATTGCATTATCTGTTCACCTAAAATCAATCAGAGATTTTGCTTTTTTTTCATATCCTAAGGGAAGTTGGGACTTTTTGCAAGGAAGAGGGACAAAGAAAGAATCAGGACACTTAGCTTTTTTTTTGCAAATACACCCAGATATAACCTGAGATCAGATCAAATTTTTACTATGTCCAGTTGCCCAACCCAGCCTGGATGATAGAGGAGTGTATCACAGAGAAACAGGTGTATGGGCAGGACAAATGCAGTATTATTTCCCCCAAGATACTCTTTCACTCTCCAGCAGATTGTAGTTCAGAGATCTCTCAAGTTAGAAGCACTGCCCTGATATTTACAAATCCTCAGTGGACTCATGCAAACTTTCAGCATTCAGAACATTCTGTATGTTGTATGATCAACTACTGCCTTTTATTAGTGCTGAACTGACCACTTGCTGATTTCCTTCAATACCTCCTAAACCTCGTATTGGAAGAGAAAATAAGTGAACAAACCTGTTCCCTGTTTTTGCCTTTCTATTATATTCTCTCTTAGCCATCTCCTTTCCAAGCTGAAGAATCCTCCTCTGCATCCTTGATTGCACAGAAGTTAAGGAGATCCTTAACACACTGCTCTGCATTTTTTCCAGTTATATCTAGAAGTCTATTTCAACATTCCAGAGGGGGAACCATGAACAGGCACAGTATTCCAGATTGTTATGGCTTGCTCTCTTTTTCTTCTCTCATACCCCTAGCATATTACCAAGATGCTAAGACCTCATTTCTAAGTGAAAGTAGACAGCTCAGAAGCCATAATTTTGTATGTACAGACAGGATTGCTTTTTGTCTTATATGCCTAACTTTAAATTCCCCTCTGTAGTTCCATCTGCCACTTCTTGCACTTAATGACTTCGGTGCATGAAAATTCTCTGAGATTCTTTGAAGCTGTCCTTTATCATTATTATCTTGAGATTCTCAGTACTATCAGCAAACTGTCACCTGTCTATTCACTCCATTTTCAAGATAATACGTTGAGCAGAGCTGCTTCAAATACAGACTTCTCTAACACCAATACTCCTCTACACTTTGAAAACTGATCATTCATTTCTAAGTTCCTTCCATCTTTTAACTAATCATTTATCCATGCCAGAGCAAGGATAAGCAATTTGTGGCAATTCACTCAGCATCTTCATTTCTTGAACTACTTTAAGTGAAGAGTAAGTGCCAAGTACCTCTTCAATATTAAGATAGTCTTTATCACTGGGATTGCCCTTACCTGCTTGTTTTTTGGTTACTCTAAAAAACTTGGAGAATTTGTGAGGCACAACTTCATTTGCCCAAAATGATGCAAATGCTTTGCCAACACGTTCACTTTACCCGTGTGCTCACTAACTCCATCGTACCTCTCAAATGTTTCATCAGTACACTGCAGAACTGATGCTATTAATTTGCATTTTCCCTTACACTTCTTGGAAAGAGACTATCCACAGGAGCATTCCTCTTCCTTTGGTTGCCAGAAATGTAAAAATTACATACCACATTTGGTAGCTAAGCTATATAATTCTTAAAATCAGCTTATCCTGATTTATCAGTGTTAATTCTGTTCCACATATGTATTATTAACTTTCTGCAAGTCAGTTTTCAGACACAAACATTAACATACACACAGCTCACTGACAGCCTACAGCAAAAGCGTCTCTAATTCAACTATTCTACTTGTGAACTCGTTCCTGAGAATGCAATCTTTTGGAGCTTTGCCAGTGCCTTCCTTGGTCACAGGTTTGCACAGAAGACCCTAAAGAGCCACAGAACTAGGAAACATTGCAAGCACCTAAAAGGAATGAATAGGCAGGTATTCTTCCAAATGAAATGCAAGAAGGAAAAAAAAAACCATGAAAAAAAGAACACACAAAAATATGTTTCCTCATTCTACTGTAGCTTAAATCTGGTTCCATTTGTGAATTACACCTACAGTAGTTGTGGCAAGCCTTTGATTTTTAAGAGATAAAGGCATAGAATACCAGAATGTTTAAAGGATCCAGTTAGCTTCCGTGTAGTAGTGATGATTACATTTATCCATTACCATAGAAACTTATCCAATAACAACAGTACTTGCAAATAATATATCACAGAAAAACAGTGCACATTATCAGCTAGCAGCATTTGCAACGTATCTGACAATAGCCATCACAATGGACTATGTCACAAGAGGTTGCAGAAGTTTGCTCTTCCAAGGTTGAGGTTTTAATAAGCACAGTCAGAATTACTTATTTATCTGGAAAGGCACATTCAACAAGCACATCTAGAAATTACCTGTATATTTTTATGACAAGACTAAGGATTCTCAGTTTAGTGCTTTTTCACCAGTCTTAGATGAATAGCTGCTGAAAGATCCTTTCGAGAGGTTATCCTTCTCTTACATAGTTCCACTTTCATGCCACAGCTGTTGAGTTGATTTTATTTACTTTGTCTTAGTTTTAAATTATTTCACTGCTTAAGGATGCTGCAGTGCAACCCCCAGCAACACAGCCTTAGTTAAAGATTACATGAAAATGGAAGTAGCTATTTCAAGATGCAACACAGTACAGAGAACAGATTTTCAACGTCTCCATTTAATTGCTGCTTAGATTTTTAACTAACACATAACTAAAAATACCCATTGCCTGCATATCACAATTCAGAGAGTTACAGTCCCAGACAACATACTCATTTTGTTTTCTGGGAGATAGCAGCAGCCAGACAGGAATTGTTTGAATAACTGCTTGTTCTCCTTTTGCTGATATAGGAGAAAGAGCTGAAGTCCCACTGAAATTTTCCAATATCTTTTACATGTTACCTGTCTCACTTTTCTCTTTGCCTACCTCTAAAAAATTTCCTCTACATTTAAAATGTATCACTCATCTTTTTAACTGCATCGACTGGAAAGAGTTGTATAAGCTGTCACAAAACAGTCTTTGCAAAATAGGTGCAGCAGAGCAAGTAAGCCAGCGATAATGGTGTTATTTGAGCAGTTCGGAGTTTATCGGAGTTTAGGCTGAGATTCCAGCATTTCCTAGCAAATTAGTTGAATCACCTCATATTACAGTTAGGGCTGTTGAACTGATAGGGCTACAAGGCACTTACCCTCTCTTTAGCAGGATAGAAGTGGTAGCCTTTGGCAACAGCACAACACAACCATTTGCTAAACAAGCCTGTGCCCGAGTTTCAGTCATTAATAGAAGTGTCCATCTCTAGCATGGATTTGCAAAAGAGTTAAGACAAATGGAATTAAAGTCCAATTAACTGTGGGAGAGCCTCCACAAAAGATTTAATGGGAAGTAACTACTCCACTTCAGAAAGTAATTCAGATAACGTCCTTTTGCTTGTGTCCTCCCTATGTGAAGAAGCTGTTTATAATTCAACCACTCCACTTCCTACTCAATTGAACTTCTAAAAATATACGGTTTAGAGACAAATAATTCCATCAACTTCAGTAAGCCTACATGTATGCTTAAAGTTGTTCACTTCTAACAGTGTGATTAAATTAGGTCTTATGCTTATTTTATATATCTTTTTCCTCCCTTTGCAACAGTCATTCCTAAATTAGGATATAGAGAAACTAGAGTAAGGTACTGATGCTTTGTATTTAAGTGTTCCTTTCTAGGGAACACTATTCACATATTGTATTGCTACCAGAATACTTAAAACAAACGAACAAACAAAAAACACCACATATCCACTTAAGAGAAATGCTCTAGTTAAAACGGAAATTAGTTTCATTCAGAGACTGCTAGGAGAGAACCTATGGCATGAGACAGTTTGATCAGATCCTTGCAGCCTTTCCTTCCAGCCTCAAATCTCCAGGAAATTGATGGAAAAATTGTTACTGTTTTAATCATAAATTTCAGTTTTAAAAGAACAGCCAGACTTGTGGCAGCTGTTGTACAGTGAGAATATAACATTCCTTAATCTATTACATTAACAAAATCTGTTAAAAATCAGAGGAAGCAAATGTGCACTTTGGGCAACATTAAATCACAAGTACCAATGTGTGTTCAGGCCCTTTTAGTTTTGATTTTGCAATGCAAGGGACCAGAGGTTGTCAAATGTTTAAATATTAAAAACATATCCCTACAATAAGAGATATGAATCCAGAAAAGAAAAATTCTAAATGCCAGATGATCAGGTTTTTAATGAAAGAAATCGATCTGCCCAAACCCTACTGGAAGACACTGTTTTTAACAGTCCTGTGGTACACAGTAGAACTCTAACCTATCATCCACCTGCCCATGTGTCTGATCAGCTGGACTCCTTAAGCTTTTAACCATGGGCCCATCTAAATGGAGTTCATCCTACACTGATAGTCTTGTCAATGTCTGAAAGCGCAGGATGAATTTGCAGCTGTAACTCCAGTTTTCTGTGAAACATCTGTGCAGCCTCACAGCATCCATTCATCTAAATGTCTTCAAAATGCAATGCAGATAGATCTTTTCAGTTCTGCTCTGCAGGTGATAAGAGAGCATCTTACCCCAAGCTGTGTCTCAGATAGGTTAGGCATTAAATGCATCGCTTTTAGTTTGATTTCATTTTAGAACGAGAATTAATAAAAACTTTTTTGCAATGGATCAGCTCACTCATCTGCTAGCTGCCATGGCATTTGCTGCGTAGATTCTTCTAGTCACTCCCTGATAACTAAGCTAAGTCTTATAAACTTCAGACTCTCCAGGCCACAGGTCACTTTGCTTGTTTTTAGAGTGAAACTTCTGTGTTGAAAAATGCCTGTACTGTTCCCTGCTACTTTTTCTCTGTCCTTCCTGATTCCAAAGCTGGCCTTCTCAATGTGCTACCTAGAAATTAGAAACATTTCATAGTGACTCTCTGTTTCATTAAGCGACACCTCTGTTCTTTCCTGATGTTGCTTGTACAATTTTACTCTCTGGTATATACTTCCTATTGAGTGTAACCCTGTGTCTATCTGAGCAGTTAATGCAAGTGTAATGATGTCAAGTTCCAGGCTGTTGAAGTTACTCTGGGGACGCAGGTCAGAGGCACTCCTATTCCTCCTGTTCAGTGAGTTGGTTGTTATACATTCACCCCCTGAGACTGTTAAACTGGAGGAGAGCAAAGGTAAATCAGGTAGCAACCAAACCAGAAACTACAGAGAGGAAAAACAAAACACACAAACAAACAGCAAAACAACAATAGAACTACAGCTGGTAAAGCTGGCAAAGCAGTCCACAACATTACAAGCATGCAACTGATTGCACAGCGACATTGCATTTTATGAAATATTTTATTCATTAACTTTCATTCCATCTACTGAAGCACTATTTAGTTAATATTTAAAGCTTTTCTCACCAGTCTAAAGGCCCCAGCCAAAAGCAGAGCCTATTTGCACTCAACAACGTGAAAATACCTAGAAACATGTGCCAGCCAAGCATGATAATCCTCAGCCAGAATGATTCACTTGATTAGGGAATATATACCACATACCAGCTACTCAAGCCAGACAGTATGAAAGGGAGCAAAGTGGTTATCATTCCTATCTGGTCACCTTCAATTGCTTCAGGCCATGTTGACTAGTAGCCATTCACAGGTGTGAAATTGCTTAATGTTGACATGTACCATTGTTAACTTGCTCTGATGCTTCTTAAATGCTTCAAAGTTTCTGATAATCTAAGCAGGCAAGATGAAAAAGAAAAATAACTTTATCCTTTTTACAGAAATGAGGACCAGAAAAAGTGATGTAATGTATCACTGTCACATCACAGAGTCCAAAGATGTGGAAACTGATTTCAGACTTCTGGGAACCCCAGTATTAAGGCCACACAGCATTGGAGCCCTCCCAGCAAGTTCTGACCTCTGAATTACATCACATCACTGCAATACCACATGAGGGGCATAACACACATAACAGATGTAGCAGGAATAGCCATTAGGTTTCTGGAAGTCACTTGGAACAGAACTCAAGACTATATAAATAATTCAGACTCGGATAATTTTCCTTGACCTAATGAATCTCCTCCATGAGAGAACAAAACCGTGTAAAGTGAAATCAGATATACCAAATAAATTGCATTTGTTTCTCTCTAAGATAATGGAGGAATGAGAGCTGAATGTAGTCTCTGGCCTAACCTGAGGCCAGGATACAGGTTTACTGGCCAAGTTGCCTTGGGTCCCCTGGAAAACCAATGAGTTTACATCCTTTCCAGTCAGGTACACCTAGAAAGTCATCTGATATTTCACAATTCATGGCAATGTATT
This sequence comes from Aquila spilogaster, assembly GCA_024606505.1. Taxonomy (NCBI): domain Eukaryota; kingdom Metazoa; phylum Chordata; class Aves; order Accipitriformes; family Accipitridae; genus Aquila; species Aquila spilogaster. The sequence goes on from JANHGO010000012.1 coordinate 41,828,517, forward strand.
TTTTTTTCCTCTTGTAATCTTGTAAGGTCCAGGCAAACAGCTATACCTGATACCAGAATTTAACCACAAGTGTGCTAAAAACAGTTTAAAAGGCACAAACACCTTAAGACGACTTCCAGATGTTCTTTAGATTTAAAACACGTATTTTTCATTTCTTCATACACAGTAAGATGTCACAGGAAAGCAAACAAACAAAACCAACATCATCTCATATCCTATCCAAATTTAGGAAGTGGAAGCTTGTCACATTTTCAATTGTACTATAGGAATTAATAGCAAGGTAACATTTAGAACGTTTGAGCAATTTTGGAAGACGCAGTACGTAAGCAGATCTTCGGGCTTTGGTCAGGCAAAGGGCCTGGAAGCACAATCAGTGATCACAATTCTGAAGCTGAAGGTTTTGATTTTTGTTCTACAAGCTGTTAAGATACTGTTTTAAGACAAACAATGTTTTAGAGAAGGTAACTCTTAGATACCTACTATAGGGACTACAGGGACATCGAGTAACACAAACAGGTCAAATGTGAGAAATTCATTTTATTTCTGGAGGGATGAACAGGATCATAGCCCTTCTTCTGGGATGGGTTAAAGGTTCTAAAGTCCATGTCCAAAATGTTACTGCAATTCAGTCTAAGGAAAAGTTCGGTCATCACCCAAGTGTTCCTATTCTGGCCCAAAAGACAAAGCAAAACGTTATAGTTCCTTTGATGCTACCTTTTCTAGGACCAGTAGTTTGAAAGGAAAGAACGTGTCCCATCTGCATTCACTTACAGAAAAAACAGGAGTCATCACAGATGAGTGACCCCAAACTACCACATAACATATATAAATAGGTATCTAATAACATTATTTTGTTAGGACACATATCACTGTATTTTCTCTAAGTCTGCAGTCTCATCCAAGACTGGAAGTATGCAGAAAAACATCTCAACTAATTGCTAATGGTTTTTGCTAAGTTCTAATGAAATGGCAGGATAAATCTGCTGAGAAAAATTATTCTGCTCTGCGCTGATGAGGACCTAGTGATTTAAACACTCATCAGAAGGACAACTACTGAGGTCTTGAACTGCTTGTTTGGAAATAAGTTGAAGACACTGTGCCTCAGAAATCCTGACACTGGCTGTTTTGGGTTTGTTACTTCTTTTTAAAAGGAATTTTGTTTTGTTAGTTATGATGAAATAGTGTTTTAGTTTCAGCTTGGTACTACTTGCCTTTTTTTGGCTTGTTGATTTGTGTGATTGTGTTAATCTCATGCCCACAAAATAATTATAGTTGTAACTTATGCTTATTTACAACATCTGTATCTTAAACTTTTATAGTAGCTACTGTGAAACATCCCTTTAACATCCAATGAGATTAGGATGAATCCCAGAGGTATTATATGCTCATTAAAGAAAATAACCAATAAAAAATTGCCTTTTAATTTGTCAAGGGCCTCATATCACATCTCATGTCATGTGCCTTTATTTGTACATTAGTTACCTTTTGATTCAACGCTGCATAAAGTCAATCCACTGTTGTTCCTCCCCACCCCGAGATAAATATAGTCTAACAAGTCACAGAATCACAGAATTGTAGGGGTTGGAAGGGACCTCCAGAGATCATCTAGTCCAACCCCCCCTGCCAAAGCAGGC
>JANHGO010000012.1:41830250-41848789 GCA_024606505.1 Aquila spilogaster
GTTGCCCTTCTCTGGACACGCTCCAGCACCTCAATGTCTTTCCTGTAGTGAGGGGCCCAAAACCGAACACAGTACTCGAGGGGCGGCCTCACCAGTGCCGAGAACAGGGGGACGATCACTTCCCTGCTCCTGCTGGCCACACTATTTCTGATACAAGCCAGGATGCTAGGGGCCTTCTTGGCCACCTGGGCACACTGGTGGCTCATATTCAGCCGGCTGTCAACTAATACCCCCAGGTAAAAGGTAACTGCTTGTCAAAAGCAACTGCATTTCCTGTCCATTTTTCCCCCCTACTTATTAAGCTTATTGCTCTCATTTTATCAAAATAGAAATTCTGTCACTGCAAACATAGTCCTAAAGTCTACAGTTGCCAGACATGTAAATGTGTCTTGTCAATATATTAAACACCGTGTACACAATGCATTACGAAAGTTCACCCAAGCCACAAGGCTTTATATTTCTTTACTCATTCTTTCTCTGTAAAAAAGGTGCTCCAGAAAATTGAAGTGTAAATAAGGATGTGCAACTACAAACACCAGTAGTGATTTACAATAAATAGCAAAAATAAGAGGTTCTCTCCACATTTGCATCCAGCAGACTTAACCAGATAAGAAACAACCTGTTGTGCTCTTAATAGATCAGGTGCAATGACAGAGGGGTCTGACTACAGGGTCTTGCATCATAAACTGATGAAAAAAAAACCCACAGAAAAGTACCTGGGTTTGGGAGTTTGATTAAAATGTAATGGAAAGCATCTTTATAAATTCCTTTTATTTTTAAATTAGGATCCCATACTTCTGCACTAAAGATGGGTGAGTTTTCCAGAAGTCTGTGTTACCTTTCAGATAATTGCTTATTTACCAGTACCAGAAGCAGAGAAAATATTGCATACATCTCCATGAAACGAATCATGGAAGTTTCTCCATTTACTTCAGTTAACTTGGGCTTAAAACTTAAACAATGTTGGATATGTTTCTGTGTAGAGCACAGGATTCTCTGCCTGTCTTGAAGCCCTGAAGATGAGCATTTCAGCATCAGTTTTGCATGCTCTCCAATTCAGGACTGCTGAAGCAAGCTAATACACTCGGAAATTTTCAAAACCATTTTCAGCTTCGGATTGAAATACCTCAGTCTCATTTTTTTCAGCTAAAAAATAATAATTGAAAGGTGGCTCAGGGGAACAGAAATAGGAAATTACCTGTGCGGCAATTTAAGGAGGGGGCGATGTTAGCACAGTTACATGGAGGCCTGCGATTTGGCCAGGTTTCAGGCAAGACTGTAAATCAGGAATGTCTACACAGCACCTGCCCCTTATAACAGTCATCTCCAGCAGCATATGTGGTATCTCACTCTTCCAAGTTATAACTTCACCCACACATTTTTCAAAGTGAGTAAAACCAAGTATTTTATTGACGTAATACATGAGATAATGGTCTGCAAAATCTAATATGCTATTGAAAGATGACTATTATTGACGATCCCAGACACTAAACTAGACACTTTTCAGAAATGAATCTTGAAACTGCTCATCCCCTGCCCCTTTATTCTTTAAGTGCCCATTGATTGAGACTATGATGTGCATCCTCAAGCACAAAGGGTTAACTACTGTGTACCACTATTACTTAAAATAATTCCAGTAGAAAAGGCAGCTGTAATAGCCTATTGTCTACTTACTTTCAGGAAGACTGAGCACATTTTCTTTAGAAACCATAGCAATTCTAACATTCCTGGCAAACAAAGAAATAATTACCCTTGCAGTCATTGGAATCAACGATGTGCACACAATAAAAAAAACAACTAGAAAGAAGAGTATCCATTTCAGACTACTTAGACTGCAACAAATTCCTGAAACTTAAGGTATAGTCAACTTTAGCAACACAACTTGACAATCCTTTTTCTCGCTCCCTCTATTTCTTTCATTTTATTCATTCTTTGGTAAAACATAGCTAAAATTTCTGTGAAGAAGCAAGGTCTTATAAGTGCATACAGGCATTTTAAAAGCTGACTCTCTGTATCTTTTATGAGTCAGAGACAGGTAAAGGAAAACACAAAAGGAAGCTAGAAAAACAGAGAAAATAGAGGGAAACTTAAAGTGTGAAATCTTCTGAAAGAAGCCTCTCCACAGCACTTTCTATAAAACTGTTCATTGCTGGGTAGCTTGGAAAGCATCCCTGCTTGTTCACAGAAACAAGAAACTCCCTTAAACATGGGATTAATTCTAAGGAAATTCACAAATTCCACTGAGCAGTTCAGAGAAGACAAAGACAGGCTGTCCCTGCAGTAGGACAAATGTTTGCACAGTCTGGAAAGCAAAAGCAATAATAATAGTAATAAATAATAATCATTCCCAGGTTTTCTTGGTTTTATTCTCTTGCTCTGCAAACTTAGAAATGCTGGAGAAAACAAACGTTTAGCTCTTCATTAATTCATCTGCAGTGATTCCTCCAGCCAAATCACAAAATATAAACTGAGGAGATAGAGAATTTAGTTTTGTCCCATAGAAATGCCAACAGCACAGAGCTATGAGCTCAGCAGAGGGAACAGCATCAGATGGCAGTGAGGGTCAAATATGCTTTGCTCATATACGAGGTCAATGGTCAAGCAGACTGTTACCTCTGAAATCACTGGTAAATTCAAATTCAACACATACACAAGGCTTTTTATACAAAGGAGAAACGGGCTTGAAGAAGTGAACATCAGTAAGAATAGACATTTCTTTCCCTGGGGGAAGCAATTGTGTGTAAATGATCTCCCTTGTACAATTAAACTTTTTTTTTTTCCTTAGCATGCTAATGTAAAAGGATGGACAACCTAACAAAATGGTTAGCAAAGGGAATGGGAAATAATACAGCTTATTGTATTTCAGATTAGCTATGCTTTCACAAAAAGACTGCTCCAGCATGCTGAACAAAACACCATTCCCTTGTGGGTTAGATAGGAGAAATTACCTTTTCGGGTTTTAATTTTAAGCTTAAATTTATGAAACAGTAATCCATGCTCCATTAAAGATAGCATTTGCCAGTATAGCCAGCAAAGCAGGAATGTTTATGAGCTTTCAGAAGCGTATTTTTTAAAGGAGAAAAATCACTGGAGTCAGCCTTTTCCATTGTTCACATAGTTCTCCATTTGGCAACACTCCAAAAAGGAACAGGCATAAGAAACTGTACAATCTGTTCTCCTTAAATCAGCCAGAGATTTTGCTTTTTTCTTATTCTTTGGTATATAGGGATTTTTTGCAAGGGGAAGGGACAAAGTAGAAGTCAGAGCACTTTGCTTCTTTTCTTTTTTTTTTTTTTTAATATACATCCAGATATAACCATAGATCAGATCAAAGACCTACCACATCCAGTAGCCCAACCCAGCCTGTCTGATAGCAGAGTACGTCACAGAAGAACAACTACATAGACAGGACAAATGTAGTGTTATTTCCAAAAAATACCCTTTCAGTCTCCAGCAAATTGCAGTTCAGACACTTCTGGAGCCAGAAGCATTGTCTTGATATTTATAAGTCCTCAGTGGATTTGTCCCATTGCTTTTTTGAACTCATGTAAACCTTCAGCATTCAGAACATTCTGCATGTTGTGTGATCAATTACTGCTTTTTAGCAGCGCTGAACTGACCACCTGCTGATTTCATTTGATATGCCTTAATTCATGTATTGGAGGAGGAAAAAAGTGAACAAACTGTTCCCTGTTTCTGCCTCTCCATTATATTCTCTCTCAGCCACCTCTTTCCTAACCTGAAGAATTTTTCTCTGTATCATTGATCGTGCAGAAGTTCCAGGACCTCCTTAACACCATCCTATGTATCTTTGCCAGTTATACCCAGAAACCTGTTTCAATGTTGAGGAAAAAGAACCAGAAGTAGGCACAGTTTCTGAATGGTTTTGAATTGCTCTATTTCTTCCATAATATACCTAGCACATTATTTGCTTTTTAGGATAGTACTGAGAATTGAGCTAATATTTTCACCACACCATCCATCAGGATGCTAAAATTTGATTCCTAATTGGAAACAGACAGCTCAGAAGCCATCATTTTGTATGTACAGATAGGATTATTTTTTCTCTTACGTGCATCACTTTACATTTACCTACACAGAGTTTCATCTGCCATTTCTTTCACTCAGTGACTTCAGCTCATAAGACTTCTCTGCAATTCTTTGAAGCTGGCCTTTGTCATTAATATCTTGACATTCTTAGGACTGTCAATAAACTGTCACTTGTCTATTCACTCCATTTTCAAGATTATTTTGACATGATAATTTTCAAGGTTATATGTTGGTCAGCACTGACTGAAATACAAACTTCTCTCTAACGACACCAGTACTTTTCCACTTTGAAAACTGATCATACATTTCTATATTCTTTCCACTTTTTAACCAATTATTTATCCATGCAAGGACAAGGATATGCAACTTATAGCAACTCAGTGGGCATCTTCATCCCCTGAAGCCCCTTTAGTGAAGGTTAACTGTCAAGAACCTTCTCTATATTAAGGTAATCTACATCATTGGAATTGCCGTTACCCACTTGCTTTTTGCCTACTCAAAAAAAATCTGACAAATTTGTGAGACATAACTTCCCTTCACAAAAATTACGCTAATTCTTCCTCCTTTTGAACCCATTTTTGCAGAGTGATCTCCTTTAGAGCCTTGTCAGTGCTTGTCCTGGTCACAGGGTCAATGATTGATGTGCACTGATACAGGTTCAGTTTGCTCGTGAGACCTCAACTAAAGAGCCACAAAACCAGCAAAGAGAAAACATTTCAAGCAGTTAAAGGGAAAAAACAAACAGCAATTACAGAATCCTCCAAATGAGATACAAGTAAGGGGAAAAAAAAAAAGGTAAATCAATAATGTTTTCTCTTTCTACTATAGCTTAAACCCAGCTCCACTTTTGTGTACTACACATTCATTAGTCACGACAAGTCTTTGATCTTAACTAATAGACAAAGGCAGAGAACAGCAGAGTATTTAAAGGATCCAGTTGGCTTCCCTGTAGTAGTGGTGATGACATTTGTCCTTCTATTACCATAGCTACTAAGTCAACAATAATAGTACTTGCAAATAATATCTCACCCAAATACACTGTATGCAATCAACAATCAGTATTTGCAAAATATCTGACAATGACCATTATGCTGGACAATTTCACAGGAACTAGAGGTTGGAGCAGTTCACTCTTCTGAGATTGATACTTTAATGAGCACAGTCAAAATTATATGTTTATCTGCAAATGCATGTTTCTCAAACACATCTAGAAATTATCTCTATATTTTTATGACATGATTAAGTAGCCTCAGTTTGCTAGTACTTGCTCACAAGTCTTTGATGAACAGCTGTTCAAAGAATGTTCAGAGAGGTTATTCTTCTCCTAACTAGTGTAGTGGCATAGAAGTAGAATTGCCTAAGTAGATAATTTTATTTATTTTGCTATTAAATTATTTAACTGGTTAAGGATGATGCACCTTATTATCTCCCCCCAGCAATACAAACCCAGTTAAAGATTACATAAATCTACATAAAAAGTAGATTACATCTACTTCAAGATGCAACAGAGAATGCACAGAACAGATTGTTTGTGTCTCCATTTAATTACTGCTTAGATTTTTACCTCAATACATAACTCAAAATATTCATGCCTGCATATCAAAATTCAGAGAATTAGACAGTGCCAGACAAGATACATCGGTTTTTTGGTTTTTTCTGGGGTACAATAGCAGCCAGATAAGGAACTCTATGAAAAATTGATTGTTCTTCTTTCTCCCAAATACCAGAGAGAGCATCTGAAGTCCCAGTAAAGTTTTCCAATTTCCTGTAAATGTTGTCTCTCTCACTTTTTTCCCCCACTTCTGAATAATTCCTTCAATGTTTAAAATGCAACACTCATCTTTTTAATAGCACCAACTGAAAGATTCATATAAACTGTTGCAGAAGAGTCTTTGTAAAATAGATGCTGGAGAGCAAGTGAGCCACTGATAATGGTGTTATTTCAATGGCTTGGAGTTTAGGCTGAGATTTCAGCATACCTTACCAGGTTAGTCAAATCACCCCATCTTATAGTTTGGGCTGCTGGACTGATACGGCTGCAAGGCACTTATCGTCTCTGTACCAGGATAGGAATGGTAGCCTTTGGCAACAGCACAACACAGGCATTTGCTAAACTAACATATGCCTGAGCTACAGTCATTAGTAAAAGTATGTCTCTAGCTTAGCTTAACTGGCTTTGGAAGTGAATCGAGACAAACTTTAATTAAAGTTCAGTTAATTATGCATGAGAGCCTCCACATAAGGATTAATGTGAAGTGACTATTCCACTCCAGAAGGTAATTCAGATTATTCCCTTTTGCTTGTGTCCTCCCCACATGAAGAAGCCAATTATAGATCAATCACCCTATCCCCCACTCAGCTGGACTTTTAAGAATAATTGGTTTAGAAACACAAATAATTCCATCAACTCCAATAACCCCACCTATGTCCTTAAAGGTGTTCACCTCTAAATGAACTAAATTAGGCCTTACGCTTATTTTGCATACCTTTCTCCTCCCCTTGGCAACAGGAACTTCTACATTAGTATTCAGAGAAACTAGAGTAAGGTAACTGTTTATTTAAGTGTTCCACTCTAGGGAACACTATTCACATCTTATATTACTACCAGCATACTCAAAAACCTCTTTTAAGAGAAATGCTTTAGTCAAAATGGAAATTATGGTTTCACGCAGAGATTACCAAGAGATTTCCTTTGGCCTGTGCTGTGAGGCAGTCTGATCAGACCATTGTGGCCTTCCCTTCCAGCCTCAAATCTCCAGGAAATTGCTGGAAAGCAGTTATTGTTTTAATCACAAATTTCAATTTAAATAACCAGCCAAACTTATGGCAGCTGCTGTCTAGTAAGGATCTAGCCTTCCTTAAACTCTTCAATTAAAATCTCTTAGAATCCAGAAGAAGCAAGCATATGCATTTTGTGCAACATTAAATTAAAAGTACCAAGATGTCTTCAGCTCCTTTTGTTTTTGCTTTTGCAAAGCTGGAGAGCAAAGTTTGTCCAATATTCATACCTTTAAAATGTATCTACTCCATAAGGAGCATGAACCCAGAAAAAACTCTAAATGCCAAAGATCAGTTTTTTAATGAAAGAGAGATCAATCTGACCAAACCCTACCGGAAGACGCTGTTTTTAACAGTTCTGTGGCACATGGTAATACTCTAATGGATCTTCCAGTTGCCCGTGTGTCCAATCAGCCTGACTTCCTAAGCTTTTAATCACCAGTCCCTCTGACTGGATTGGTGCTCATCCCACACTGTCAGCCCTCAGACTCCCCTGGAGCCTGAGTGTCTGAAGGCACAGGCTGCAGTTGCCGCTGTAACACTAGTATACTGTGAAACCATCTGTGCAGTCTCACAGCAACTGTTCATCTAAATGTCTTCAAAATGCAACACTGATGGGACTTTTCATTTCTGCTCAGTAGGTGATAAGAGAGCATTTTACCCCAAGCTGTGGCCCAGATGTATTGGACACTAAATGCATTACTTTTATTTTTATTTCATTCTAGAGTGAGAATAAAAACCACCCTCCGCAATGCATCAGCTCACCTATCTGTTAGCTGCCATGGCATTTGCTGTGTGGCTCCTTCCAGTTACTCCCTGACGCTAAGCTACTACAGGGTCATTCATAAACCTTCAAGGCATCTTCAGGCCACAGGTCACTTGGCTTATTTTAAGAGTGAATTTTCTTTCTGCACTGGAAAATGCCTGTACTGTTCCTGCTACCTCCTCTTCCCTCTTTCTCTCTGTCCCTCCCACCTTCCAAAGCTGACCTTTGTTAATGTGTTACCTGGAAAAAAGAAAGCTTTCACATGAAGTCACTGTTTCACGAACTGACATCTCCGTTCTCTCCTGATATTGCCTGAACAATTTTATTCTCATGTACATACTTATCTTCCTATTGCATGTAATTGTGTGTCTATCTAAGTGGTTAATGCAAGTGTAATGATGCCAATTTCCAGCCTGTCAAAGTTATTCCAGTGATACAGGTCAGTGGCTCTCCTATTCTTCCTCTTCACTGAGCTGATTGTTATAAATTCACCCTAGAGACTGTTAAGCTGGAGGACACCAAAGGTAAACCAGGCAGCAACTAAACCAGAACCTATAGAGAGCAAAAAGAGCTGGGAAGGCTGGCAAAGCAGTTCACATCATCACAAGCAGGTGATTGGTTGCACAGTGAGACTCTTTTATGAAATATTTTATTCATTCATTTTCACTCCACTTACTGTTCCTACTTACTCTAAACCTCAGTTTGCTCTGCTGCTTTGGTTTTCCTTTTAATTGTGGAGTAGAAGGTGAGAAAGCAGTACATTGTTTGTGCAACTAAAGATAAATGGGTTATCTACCTGAACACTAGAAATTTGCAGTTTAAGCACCAGCAAAAGGATGCTATGTATAGTTTCAGATTTACTTCTTTAGCTAGAAAGACAGTAGAGGCTCCAGAGGAGTGTTTTGTAGGAGTTGGGCTATAAAACCAAGAAAATTGGGCTACAGGGGCATGAGGAATAGCAAGTTTGTAGAGTTCAGTGGCATGTGAAAAGTCTCCAGGGAGCATTTACCTCGTTTACATGATGTTTACCAACACCTCATGGAGCTTAGAAACAGCCAGTGTCATGGCTCCAACAACAGAGGTAATTTTCGGTGCAGAGAGGAACAACCATATGCCAGTGCACAGACTGAAAGGTAGTGTCCTGTTTTTGTCTGGGATAGAATTAATTTTCTTTCTAGTAGCTGGTATAGTGTTATGCTTTGGATTTAGTATGAGAAGAATGTTGATAACACACTGATGTTTTCAGTTGTTGCTAAGTAGTGTTTATACTAAGTCAAGGATTTTTTTTCAGCTTCTCATGCCCTGCCAGCAAGAAGGCTGGAGGGGCACAAGAAGTTGGGAGGGGACACAGCCAGGACAGCTGACCCGAACTGGCCAAAGCGGTATTCCATGCCATGTGACATCATGCCCAGTATATAAACTGGGGGGAGTTGACCTGGGGGAGGATTGCTGCTCAGGAACTAACTGGCCATCAGTCAGCAAGTGGTGAGCAATTGCATTGTGCATCACTTGTTTTATATATTCCAATCCTTTTATTATTATTACTGTCATTTTATTATTGTTATTATTATAATTATTATTTTCTTCCTTTCTGTTCTATTAAACTGTTCTTACCTCAACCCAAGAGTTTTACTCCCCCCCCCCCCGTCCCGATTCTCTCCCCCATCCAACTGGGTGGGGAGAAAGTGAGCGAGCAGCTGCGTGGTGCTTAGCTGCTGGCTGAGGTTAAACTGCAACACTTAATGGCAACTACCTGTTGCAGATAAGAACAACCCATCCAGCTAGCTGAAGAAACACCTCTTTTTGCAATCAACCTGTTTAGACAGGCCTTCCTGCACTCCCCCGCCAGAGGGGGATGAAGAGAGCAGAGGCAGAGCATTAGAGGCTTTTTTGTTTGTTTTTTTTTTATTCTTGACCACCTCAGGACTCTTTCTTTCAAAGGATTCCAAGGAATTCCCTCTGCAGATGAAAGCCAGTGCTTTCTGACAAAAATCAAGGAATTCCTTGACCTGCACTGAAGTTAGACACAGGACTGTCCTACACTCAAAAGCTCAAGAAAGAGGACAGGAGGTAAAATGAACAGCATTACAAAAACAAATTTGTAATTAAAATCTCCAAACACTAGTCTTAAATCTCTCTGCTATCCTGTGGATACAAGAAGTCACACCATGAGGAGAAATAAACAGCATTCTTCCTCAGCAACGCAGTTCCAAACACTTTCCCAGTCCCTCATTATTCACTTTTCCATCTGGAGAGTAATAACCTGTAGCAGTGAAAGGCTAAAAATCCATACATGGATCCATTTCTGGTAACCACATCATCAGAGTTGCAAAAGGAGGACTGGAACTTACAGTATGCTCCACTGATCCTCACTTTCTGTTCAGATGACCTGTTTAATTAATACCCAGAGCTTGTTTCTTATCAGGTCTAAAGGTCCCAGGTAACAGCAGAGCCTATATGTGCTCAATAACGTGAAAATACCTAGAAAGATGTGCCAGTCAAGCATGATACCCCTCAGCAGGAATGGTTCACCCAATCAGAGAGGTTAAGGTATGCCAGCTACTCAAGCCAGGCGGTATGCAAGGGAGCAAAGTGGCTGTCAGTCATATCTGGTCACCTTTAACTGTTCTGGCCATATAGAATCATAGAATAGTTTGGGTTGGCAGGGACCTCCAAAGATCATCTAGTCCAACCCCCCTGCAACGAGCAGGGACATCTTCAACTAGATCAGGTTGCTCAGAGCCCCGTCCAACCTGACCTTGAATGTTTCCAGAGATGGGGCACCTACCACCTCTCTGGGCAACCTGTTCCAGTGTTTCACCACACTCATCGTAAAAAATTTCTTCCTTATATCTAGTCTGCATCTACACTCTTTTAGTTTAAAACCATTACCCCTTGTCCTATCGCAACCGGCCTTACTAAAAAGTCTGTCCCCATCATTTTTATAAGCCCCCTTTAGGTACTGGAAGGCTGCAATAAGGTCTCCCTGGAGCCTTCTCTTCTCCAGGCTGAACAACCTCAACTCTCTCAGCCTGTCTTCATAGGAGAGCTGCTCCAGCCCTCTGACCATCTTTGTGGCCCTCCTCTGGACTCGCTCCAACAGGTCCCTGTCTTTCCTGTACTGAGGACTCCAGAGCTGGATGCAGTACTTCAAGGTGGGGTCTCAGTGGAGCAGGGTAGAGGGACAGAATCACCTCCCTCAACCTGCTGGCCACACTTCTTTTGATGCAGCCCAGGATACGGTTAGCTTTCTGGGCTGCGAGCACACACTGTCACTCTAGATAACTAGTAGGCATTCACAGGCATGACATTACTTAATATTGGGGTAACTTACTCCAATACTTCTTTCATGCTCCAAACTTTTTGATAAATTAAGTAGTCAAGACAAAAAAAGAAAAGTTATACTCACTATAGGAATGAGGGCCAGGCAAAGTGATGTAATGTATCACCATCACATCACACAGAGTCCACCAGAGATGTGGAAACTCATTCCAGATTTCTGGGGGCCCCAATTCAGTGCCCCACGGCACGGGACCCCTTTTCCCTCACAACAAGCTCTGGCCTGTAAATTACAGCAAGTCACTGCAATTCCACACAGGGGGCAGAGCATGTGTAAATGATGTATCGGGAAGAGTCATTAGGTTTTTGGAAGTCACTTGGAACTGAACTCAAGACTACATAAACAATGCAGACTCAGGTAACTTCCCTTAACCTAATAAATCTTTTCCATAAGAGAGAGCACAAATGTGTACAGTGAATCAGAACATGCCAAGTAAATTGCATTTGTTTTCCTCAGACTAAGATAGCAGAGGAATATTTAGTGCTGACTGTAGATTCTGGGTTAATCCAATGCCTGAGTACAGGTTCATTGGCCAAGACACTTTGGCTCTCCTGGATACCAGAAGACCCTTGAGTCTACTCCCTTTCCAGTCAAGAATATCTAGAAAGGCATCATGACGTCATTTCACAATTCATGGAAAGAAATGTATTTTCTTCCTCTTGTACTCTTGTATGGTCCAAATAACCAACTATACCTGATGTCAGAATTTAACTACAGGTGTGACAGAACCAGCTACTCTCAAAGGCAAGAACACCTTAAATCTGTTTCCAATTCCTGTTCAGATTTAACACACACATTTTTCATTTTCCTATGTGGAGTAAGATGCCACAGGAAAAGTAAGTGTCTCTCACACCCTATTTGAATTTAGGAATTGGAAGCTTGCCACATTTTAATTTGCACTAAGAGAAGTAACAGCGAGATAACATCTAGCATGTTTGAGCAATTTTGGGAGATGCAGTGGGTAAGGAGATCTTTGGACTTTGGTCAGACATGAGAGTCTGGGAGCATACGATCATGTTTTGAAGCTGAAGGTTTTGACTTTCATTCCCCACTGGTGGTAAGATACTGCTTTATGACAGATAATGTGTTAGAAAAGGCAACTCAGATATCTGTAGGGACTACAGGGACACAGAGAGTTGCATATCAGGTCAAGTGACAAGTTCTCTCCTTTTCTGGAGTGATGAATGGGATCGCAGCCCTTGTTTTGGGATAGGCTCAAGGCTCTAAAGTCCATGTCCCAAAAGTTACCAGAATTCAGCCTGAGAAAAGCTCAGAGACATCACTCAGGTGCTCCTACCCTGGCCCAAAACACAAAGCAGACCAATGCAGTTCCTTTGTGTGCTGCTACAGTTTCTGGCACTGTGCAAGAAAAGAACATACCCCATCTCTGTTCACTTACAGAAACAACAGAAATCACTACAAATGACAATGACAAGATGTCCCAAACTACCAAGGAACATAGATACATAGATAAGTAAAACCTAATGCCCTCTACCTAACACCCACCTTTTGTCAAAACACACATTGACATATTTTTTCTGAGCTTGCAGCCTCATCCAGGACACTGACGGGGAGAATACAGAAAAACGCCTAAAATAATAGTTTCCTTCAAAACCAAAAATCCTATTAACACTCATGAAAAATGGTCAATAGACAACCAAAATCAGAGCACAGTAGCTATATCATGTGCTTTCTTGGATAAGCCCATAAGAATGAGGACAACATTACAGATATCATTAAAAGCAGAGTGCTAGGCACTCTGGCCCCTGGCCAACAGCACAACTAAGTGACAGGCTACATCTACTGCGAAACAATTAAGTTAAGTTTTATGGAGGACTGCCCCAGAGCGACGCCTTTCCCACCCCAAGAAGACACAGAGAATATACAGCAGCTACACTAACTCTGGGGAAAGTGACACTGTGCTAATGGGTTTTGCTGAATTCAAATGAAATGGCAGGATAAATCTGCTGAAAGAAAACTTATTCTACTCCACGCTGATAAGGGCTTAGTGATTTAAATGCTCATCAGAAGGACAACCACTGAGGTCTTGAATTGCTTGTTTGAAAATAAGCTGAGGAAGCTGTGATTTACAGAGATCCCAAAACTTGCCTGTTTGGGGTTTGATTTTTTGTTTTGGTGGTTTGCTATTTTGGGTTGGGGTTTTTTTCTTTGGGGTTTTGGGATGGTTTTTGGTTGTTGTTTTTTTCACGGTTTTTTTGTTTTGTTAAAGCTAGTAGGAAATTAGTTTTATTAGTTATGATAAAATAATGTTTTGGGCTTTTATTTTAATCTGATACTATGTGACTGGGGTTTTTTGTTTGCTTCTTTGATTGTGTATATCTCTTGCCTCCAGAACAATCACAGCCATACCTTATACTTTACACAGCCTTGTCTTGCAACCTAACATTTACAGCATTTATATCCTAACCTTTTATACCAGCAACTGTTGAGCTATCTTTTTACCCTTTACCTGACTGTATTCCATGCAGAGAGAATGGGGTGGATCCCAGAGGTATTATAGGCTCAGTAAAAAAAAAATAAAAATCACAGCCTTTTATTTGTCATAGGTCTCATTTCACATCTCATGTCATGTGCAATGATTTGTGTATTTCTTATTTTTTGATTCAAAACTGCCTAAAGTCAATCCACTGATGTTCCTCCTCACCACCAGATAATTACAGTCTAATGGGTCTGAGACACAGAGCATACCTGCTAAACACATTGATGTTCTTCACAGGGAGAAATGGTTTCTATGATGATAGTGCTCTTGGAACCAAGCACCACTGCACATGTAGGACAGGATATCACCTGGGGGAAGGTGGGAAGAAGCAGGTAGCTATTCATTAGACCAGGTATGTCATCAATCAGCATCTCTCACAACAGCTCTACTAGAGACACAAGGTTTCAGGAAGACTCCACCTCCTGAAGGGACCTGGTCATTGAAACTTTAGCTTTGCACTGTTGCGACTCAGAATGCCACCTTCCTTCTGTTTGATGTGTCACAGTCATCACATGGAAAACAGCAAAGTGGCCAAAGAGATGCTTTGAAAAGTATGAATACTTTGGTAGAATGACCTTGCTTATCAATAGAATTTAATAGACAGACTGTAACTGCCTGATTCCAAATGCCACTTGTACTAGCAGTAATGGGAAATAAATGGGATCTAACAGCCTCATAAGATTACATATACACATAAGGCTTGGCATGAGAGATAACTCAGTGGGATTTTCTTTCTAAACTACATATGAACTTTGATTAAGCAAATGAAAATCTTAAATCTAAGCTTCTCTAAGAGCAAACTGGGAAATGGTTGACATGAGGACCCACCAATAGAGTCATTGTTACTAAGGCATTAGCAGACAAAGCACAGGTGACTGAGGGTGTCATCATAAAACATTTCTTAAAGCCATTTGCACAATGAAAGCACTAGGTAGTGTTTTATAGAGTTTGCTTTTCTCCCTGCTCTTATGAATCGCTGAATGGTTGCCACTTCAGGAAACCATTCCAAAATAGTTTACTCTTCCAAGTAAAGTCAGGCTACCACCAGGACAATTTTCTTCCTTCTGTACTGCTCTTTTTTTCTCTTCTTCCTTTTCACTCATTGCTTTACCTCTTGTTATATGAAAATCACATTTTATGTTTTATTATTATAGACATTACCTTGGAAAACTGCTAGATGGTGCTAGAATATATACATATACAACACTATGCTAATACAGTGGTTTAGGCTACAATCCTCATCCCTAGATTTAGTCTTCTGATGCAATCGCCTTGTGACTGCTTGTTGTATATAAGCCAGAAAGCTGTGTCCAGGACAGCTGAGTCTTATTTCCTCATACCCGGGCAGGGGGGGAAGTGCACACAAAGACTCAGCTGTAATCATATCAGGGCCCAGGTCAAGGAGATGAGCTGACCTGTATGCTACCCAGTGAGAGTGTGCAGGTCACAATTCTACACACACATAAAGCAAGCATGCAACCGTATGAATTCTGTATTCCTAAATGCAACCCACCCTGCATAAAAAGAACATCTTCCAGACACCATTGTGTTCTTTCTCAATGCAAATATTCTTGGAAGGAAAAAAAAAAAAAAAAAAAGGAGGAAGCAGGAGAAGGGAAAAAACCCAAACAAACAACAAAACAGAAAAGAATCTGCTCCAAAGCAGGTCTACAGCAAAAGACAATTTTGTCAACAGATGCCCAACTTGTCTGCAACTCATGTTACCACTTTAACTGATGTTAGTGACTCTGGAGTGGTTTGTGTGGGGAAGTTTAAACATGATATATGTGATTATAAATGAGAGATGCAGTTAAAAAGAACTACCATAACATACAGAGAAACACACAGGGTCACTCTGGAGCAATTGGGATTACGCAGTACAGACTTTGTCCATAATCTACTAGAGCTTTTATATTAGAAAAAAAAAATTAGACATTTAAAAATGGTATTATTATAATTGATTCTTAACACTAATGGGTAAGCATGTGGACACTGAGGGAAAAGAAAGCCTCAAGCAGACTAAGCCTAGCTTTAATTACTGTTAATCTGCAGAGACATTCACATCAGAAATATCACCCTGGCATTTTCCTGTTTACCAGCTGCAGATCAAGCTCTGTAACATTTAATCTTTGTAAGTACTTGCCCTTTGAAAACCTTGATTTCCCTCACCTTTCTCTCAACAAATCACCTCCTCTGCTCATACTGCACAGCAGTTTCTGCCAGCGTCTCCCTGACTAGTCCCCCACAAAGAGACCTGGGGAGCTCTCCTTCCTAACATCTCTCCCTGCTTTGTAGCTTTTCCTTCCAGAGGTCCCACACCAGTGTTGGGGATATTATCTTTACCCTGACAAACCAGAACCCTGGGAGGCTAGGGCAGTCACGGACACACTCCTAGTGGTGGGCGCTGTGTCTGGAAAAACAACAAGAATTTGCCCAACAGAATTGTATAACTGTCATTAAAGACTAAGTGCAGTGCCCAAAGAGCTGTTGAGATCAAAACAACACGTGGACCAGCCTAGAAGCACAAAAGCCACTCCAGGAGATCTAAAGCTACCTTGTTCCTAGATAAAGGCAAAGTTAGCACCACCTTGCTTTAATAGACCTACACTTTATCAGATGGCAAGCACCAATGACCACACTGGAACAATGCCTGTCCTTTAGGCTAGCAACATCTGAGAAGGCTAATACCTCTTCACATTCAATTTTGCCAAGCTATTGTATCCAGTAAGTTTTAGGATAAATTGCTTTTTTTTCAGCTTCTTATGTACGGGAGAATCACACAAATATAAGAGAGTTGTTCAACAGAAAATTTCAGAGCATCAGGTGCCCCTGAAATTTTTCAGAATAAAAAGTAAAATAAGAACAGAAATGATAAAGCTAATTCACTTCTTAGAAATAACAGTCTTGTTTAGTTGTGCAAGATTAATCCATTTTCTCCAGGAAAGTAAGCCTGTCATCACATACATCCTATTTCTTACGCTCTTTCAGACCCATAGGTAACTGGAGCTACCTCCAGAAGAGTGCTAGAAGTTTCAGTTACGCTTCATGCTTTCCAAGACCAAAATTACACAGAACCATTTTCCCTTGACCTCTCCTTTTCCAACACGCTATTTCTACATTTTTTAAGAAACCACGTATAATCATGGTAAAAACATCTATTAACACCTACTTCTGTAGGTATTTCAACTTGAGATTTTTAGTAAGGCTGTGTGACATTTCCAAGGAAGAAAATCACTGGCACTGTATTTATCAACTTCTTTTTGTACTTTCAACATGAAGCATAAGACAAGATTTTAATTTCCTTGGGAAAAGAAATAAAAATTACTGTTGCCCTGTTGCTACTCAAGACTGAGGTGAGCATTTGTTCTTTGCACTAAACAACAACAACAAAAAAACCTGAATGGGGAGAAAAAGCCTGTAAGATTAGCACATTTTATCAAAAAAACACAATTGCCAACAGAACTTCTGATCAAAAAGTATCTGGGGAGTATAACACCCTTATTAGCTTTATTGACACTGTGACATTATTATTATCTGCAAAAACACCAATTAAGAAAGATTTTAATTATTTTTCCCTCTGTAAAAAAAATAAAATCCATTTGTTCAAACAAGTCAAATTGAGGATTCGGGTCTTTCTTTAGCAAAGCATTCAAGCACATTTCCAACTACTGCTCTTTACCTATAATTGTTTTTGTATCAGCCCATATCAGGCAATGTCTATTTCCCATAGCTACTTTTTAGATAAATGGCTGTACCCTGAGAAAGAAGCTCCCTTTAAATACAGCAGAGAGCACTTAAGTACCAATGAAACGTCCAAATTCTGAGAACTGCAGCCTCAGGATGGTCAACAGAACTTTCCAGACACTATGAATCCCCAGGCCACACAGCTAATGAAATCAGCATTTCCTTATCTGCTTTTCCAAATCAACAACCAAATCACAGCAGAGGAAGTTCAGGTGGCAGCTAGTAGAAGAAAACCAAGCTCATCTGGCACTCATCAAATGAAGACTCCATTATTCCCAAAACAGTCTTCATATAAGGTTAATTCTGCATTAATGTCAACACATTCATATTTCACTCATTTTGGTCAATTCTGCCTGATACATATCACTACCTCAACATCAGCTAAGCACAGCTTCTCTTGCTCCCACACATCTGCATGCCTTGTGGCTATGCTTTTTCCAGGTGATTAAAAATAAAGTAAAAAATTAATTTTGCCACAGCTGAGTCTCTCTGTCCTGCTCCAGTCTATTCCTCCTTGTAGTTTCTCTTAGTAAAAGTGTAACATGGATTAAACAGCAGTACTAGGCTGTAAACATTATGCTCTGCTAGGCCCTACCTTTATGCTCAGGCTCTGCTGGCTCAGAAGCTGACAGACTTAGAGAAGACAGGGTACTTGCTTCATTGCACAAAGCAGCTCTCTCCACAAAGCTCTCTAGAACCCCATCGTGAACTGGGAGATGCTGACTTGCAGGGAGCAGAGAACTGGCTATATCATGTGGCACCAGGAGTCAGTGCTTAAATGGAGCTGCCCTAGCAAGAATGCTTCTCCCAGGAGCTCTGGAGCTCATCAGAGGCTGGCATGGCCCAGTGCAAAGCAGTAGTTTCCTTGCCTGAGCATCAGGAGTCTTGCTGAGCTTTGAACTCTTTCCCCATCCCATTTTTAACACTAACTTCTCACTCTCTTTTCCAGACCATGCAAAGCAACTTGTTTTCTCAGGTCACCACCCTCTAAATCCTACCGCTTCACCCCTTTGGCAGACCCACTGGTAAGAATTAGTTACCACTGGGCAATACGTAACCGCGGGTCTTTCAAGTTTCTGACAAAAGCTGAAATATCCAAACATGAATTTTGGCTCTCTTTTGTTTTCCTGAGTGGAAACAGCATATATTTTTTCCCCACTGACACTGACAGTAGTAAAAAGACTAGGCAAGAAAGAACGTCACATATTTTGACTAAAATTCTTACTCCAGTGCTCTAGCCACAAATGTGCTTACTGCCTTATGGCTAAACCTTACCTTGTGTGGTGGGTTGACCCTGGCTGGACACCAGGTGCCCACCAAAGCCGTTCTATCACTCCCCCTCCTCAGCTGGACAGGGGAGA
>JANHGO010000012.1:41848889-41883816 GCA_024606505.1 Aquila spilogaster
GGCGGGTCTTGAATATCTCCAGACAAGGAGACTCCACCACCTCTCTGGGCAGCCTGTGCCAGTGCTCCGTCACCCTTACTGTGAAGAAGTTCCCACGTGCATTTGTGTGGAACTTCCTATGCATCAATTTGTGACCATTTCCCCTTGTCCTATCACCACACACTGCTAAGAAGAGTCCGTCCTCATCCCTTTGCCTCCTACACCTCATTGATGTTTCTCACATGGAAAACGATTTCTGTGAGATCAGACTTTTGCCAGTTTAGCTCTCAGAAATGAGCACCTATGCACATGTAGTAACAGAATATCACCCTGAAAGAGGGGTGGGGAGGGCAGGAAGAAGCAGGCAACTATTCATTAGATTGAGTGTGTTGTCAACGAGCATCTCTCACGACAGCATTACTAGAGAGACAACAATCAGGAAGACACCACCGCATCTCCAGAAGGGATTATGTAACTGAAACTTTGGCTTTGCACTGCCATGCCTCAGAATACCATCTTCCATTTGATACATCGCAGTCACATGGAAGAAAGTAAAGTGAACAAAGAGGTGTTCTGAAAAGTACAAGCACTTTGGTAGTATGACCTTGCTTAAAAGCAGTATTTAACAGATTGTAACTGTCTAACTCCCAGTGTGCAAACGTACTAGCAAGAAAGGGAAATAAATGTGATCTAACAGTCTCTTAAGATTAAAATTGCATGTAAGGCTTCGCATGAGAGATAACTCAGTGGGGTTCTCTTTCTCAACTTGAATTAAGAAAATGGAATTCTAAACTTCTCTAAGAGCAAACCAGGAAATGGTTGACAAAGGGAACCACCCACTCATGCTGATGCATGAGCAGACAAAGCACCAGTCACCAAGGGTGTCATCATAAAACATTCCTCAAAGCCATTTGCACAATGGAAACATCACATGTGTTTTATGGAGTTTGTTCTTCTCTCTGCCCTCATGAACTGTGGCCATACCTTTGCTGGATGGCTATCACTTCCAGAAACCATTCCAAAACAGTGTATTCTTCTGAACAAAGCCAGGTTTTGTTGGTTTCTTTTCCTTCTGTATTTCTCATCTTCCTCTTTCTTCTCATTCATGGTTTTACCTCTTGTTATATAAATATCACATTTTGTGTCACATTATTAAAGAAGATTTAGATGGTGTTAGAATGCATATAAGCAATACTATACAGTGTTTTGGGCTACAATCCTCTTGTCCCTAGATTTAGTCTTCTGATTGCTTGTTGTGTATAAGCCAACAAACAGCATCTAGGTTGGCTGTCTTATTTCATCATTCTTGGGGCAGGGAGGCAGTAGGATTGGGGACAGATAAAGATTCAGTTGTAACTACACAAGGGGCAAGGTCTAGGAGATGAACCCATCCTTATGCTACTTAGTGAAAGCCTGCAGGTAACAATCCTATGCACACAAAGCAAGCATTCAACTGAATGAATTCCATATTCCCAAGCGCAAGCTATCTTGCATGAAAATAGCATCTTCCAGACACTAACATATTCTTCCTCAATGCAAATATTCTTGGAAGAAAGAAAAAGAAAATAATGGAGGAATGAGAAGGGACAAAACAAAAATACATTTAAAAAAAATCTACTCCAAAATAGGTCTACAGAAGAGAGGATTTTATCAACAAACAGCCAACCTGTATGCAACTTGTCACTGATATCAGTAAGTGAAGTTTATACATTGGAATCATGTATGTGGGGAAGTTTAAACACTATTTGACATAAGCATGTGATTATAAATGAAAGATGCAGTTAAAAAGAAGTTCTCTAACACGCAGAGGAACGTAGACACACACTGGTATAACTGGGATTACACAGCTTCATCCATAAATCTATTAGGAGAATTTATTGGAGAAAAACTAGAAATCTAAAAATGACATTAATATTACTTGATTCTCAACACTAATGAGTAAGCATGTGGTCATTGAGGGAAAAGAAAGCCTCAGGCAGACTAAGCCCAGCTTTAATTACTGTTAATCTGCAGAAACATTCGCATCAGAAATATCACCTTGGCATTTTCCTGTTTACCAGCTGTAGATCAAGCTCTGTAACATTTAATCTTTGCAAGTACTTGCCCTTTGAAAATCTTGATTTCCCTCATCTTTCTCTCAACAAATCACCTCTGCTCTTCTGTTGCTCATTCTGCTCAGCAGTTTCTTCCAGCCTCTCACAAACAATTGCTGGGGAGTGCTCTCCTATCCCCACTCCCTGTTTCACGGTTCTTCCGTCCTGCAGTGTTGGGGACATAGGAACCTAGTAGCACTTAAGTCACCTTGGGAGATTCAGAGTTACTTCTCTCCTAGATAAAAGGCTATGCTAGTACTACCTCAGTTTAATAAGCCTACACTTAATTAGATGGCAAGCACCAACAACTGCAGTGGAAAAATGTTTATCCTGTAGGCATAAGTAGCCAATAGGATCCCAATCATTTATACACTGCAGCTGAGCCCATGTATTCAAGTCCAGATCTCAGTAACCAAGTAAAACCAATTCCTTTTTCCAGACAGATACATGCTGAAAAGTTTATTTGATTGTTTCAGGAATAAATATGGATAATGCAAGGTCCAAGTGTCTTTACTACTCTAAAATTTGAAATTCCTTAGTAATATATGGAGACAATCTATTAACATTCTCTGCACAAGAATGAGTCAATACACTTTTCCTGTGATTGTGTCACATATTGCAAATGGTTCTATTGTGGACTTTGTCTGGAAGATGTGACATTACTTCTAGATGTTTCAAAGTCATGGATACTAGGTTTGGGGCACTAGGGCTGGCATAGGAAAATTAAAACATCAGACAAAAAGACATTCAGAACAGACTGAATCCCAATGTTTTCTGAATTTTAAGGAGAATCCTACCTGCACTGCTGTGATATATATATATATATTAATTTCAGGTCATTACCAGCGTTCCAGGATATGAGGTACTAGCACACTAAAATGAAATGGTCACATGTCCCAGATTCTGTTGCACTGCAGATTAGCTTCCTTTCCCATTCTCTCCCTTCCTTACATTCCAACCAGTCACTGCAGCTGTGCCATACATGTCTTCTCTCCTGTCTCCTGAGATATCACTACGTGTTTGTCTGTCTCTCAGTGTCCCGGCTTGAAGAAGATAGATCAGCCATGGGTGGTGCCTGACAGTCAGATTGCATAGAGAGGTTCTTTTCCTACCAGATCATCACAAAAGACTGGCATTATTTTTGGCATTAGATGTTCTCATCGTCTCATCATAAATATTCCAATCACTGCACTGCACACTGCCTGCTGCACTCTGTGATCAAGTGTTCCCCAATGCTAACTACTCATAGCACGCACAGGCCAAGGACCCATTGCGTCCCTAACAAAGCTAAAACGGATCTTCCTTTTCAGTACTGCAGCACATTCTCAGTCATTATGTAAAAAGTATCTCCGACATCCCTCACATGTATCTTGCCACATAGTCCCAATGAAAACTTTCATGAAGAGAAATATAGTTTGTAGAAACATACCAAATAATTGCACATCTTTGTAGCACCTTTAAAATACATCTCAGTAACAGTTGTTCATCATCTAGCATTCCACTGGAACCTCAAAATGTTTGTAACATTGAATAAAAAAAAATACTCGGAAATGCTCTTGATCTCTTAGTGACAAAAAAGTTCTGTTGCTACTCTAAGTCGAGACTGCAGCTCACTGCAATTCTATTTTCTACAGAAAAAAAATAATGCAATCTCTTATGATTCTGTCTAAGGAAGTTTTGGGGCTTTATTTCTATTTCTAAATCCTAATTTCCCATTTAAAAATATATATATATTATGATTCACTTAAATAACCACTGTTCACTTTGAGACATCTCCACCTGCACCCACTAAGCAACATATACTAAATATGGTGTCAGAAAGAGCTCTTTCAATGGACAACCCATATTCCCTGACTGTTGTGCACCTTCCTCTGGAAAGCACTTTCAGCACCCCTGAATAAAAAGAATACACAGGGCTGTTACTGACCAGTCATCTTCCTAGTCTGAATGAAGATATGAATTTAAGCCTGGCTTGTAATTTAACACATGTTGAAATGTAAAGAAAAAAAGAGTATAAAGAAAATGTATCACCTTTACAAAATGTTTCATGAGTTCATCTGTCAAATAACCCTCAGCCATGAAAGGCTCAAGGTTGGACGATCACAGATCACAAGCATGGTACATCCCTATACACTGACAATCACTACTAGCTGAGGATGCTAACTCCTTCTCCAGAGAGAGGATTTGCATTAGAGCAGGGTATTCTCTGAATAAATGGACTCCAAATGAAGAATCAAAATTCTCCTTTGCACTCTGAAGGAAATAGTATGCCTAACAGACTGACCTCAAGAAAGGACAGTTGTACAAAAGGCATGTGCTATGGACTCTATGACTCTATGCTAGAAGGAGCATGCTCTCTGTGCTTGCTCCTCAAGAAACAAACCATGCAGAAGTGATGCATCTGTGAATGACCAGATATAATATATTCTACTTTTCTGAGAAGAGAGGATTTATTTCAATAGAAGCACGACAGGCTGATGCAGGGGCATGCTGGAACATGCTGTTGCTCTGCTAGGAAAGGGAAGCATCACCTCTTGAGTTCAAGACACATGCTGTTTGATGGTGGATGTTCATCCCTTACTGCGCATTTGCTCAAGAGCATTATTCTAACACAGTATGTAATAAAGGTTTCTGAAGTGTTGGGAAGCTCAAAGCACCAAGACAAATAAGCAAACAAGTGGACTTAGTTTCTGAGAAATCCCATAGTTCACTAACCACTTCATTCAAAAAAATTCTCAGATTCTGAATAGGAAAAAAAGTCCAGGCTGAGCCTTCACAAGCGTCCCAGCACCTGCTCCCAGCAGGTTCATACACCTGCAGCACCTCCAGATCTTCTACTCACTTTGTGACCAGATCAAGAATGTCTAGAGTACATAGATACAACACTGTATGACTATGCGATCAAGGTCTGCAGTGGCTAGACCCCTACAGCATTTCAGCATGCCACAACCACATTCGGAACTACTGAGCATGGTGTTAGCACACCTATTTTTACAGCAATGCAGTACAATCTCACTGCACTTCCAGGCTAATAGATTCAGTAATTTTGACATAGTACATGATCTCTCCCCAGAATCAATTCAAAGAAGAGACATTCAGCAGAAAAAGTTTCCAGGTTATGGTAAAATATCTTTAAAGAACTTACTCCAAAACATCTTCTCTTCAGTTTCATTTCCATTTTTCCTTTGCTGGGTGCAGAAGTCAGGTAAGAACACTACAGACTTTGGAAGAAAGTGTCTACAAGCATACTTCTGGTCCAGACTGGCAAGGAAACTCCCAGTTCAACAGCTTTATCAGTATGGTGCTTCCCAGGGGGGAGTGAGCCTCAATGAGCACCACTGTCAGTGCTAGTGATCTGGCAGGGACTTGCAATGTGCAGCATCCAGCTTTCCTCAGGCTAGATCAAATCCTAGCGAAAAAATCATTTTTCTTATTGCTCTTCCAAGACAAAGGGGAAAAAGAAAGACTCCTGAGAAAGTGAGCTTTCCACTCAGACATATTTAGCTATCACTTGCTAGCAACATCTAAGAAGGCTAATACCTCTTTGCCTTCCACTGTGCCAAGCTGCTGCGTTCAGTAAGTTTTGGTGTAAACCAATTTTTTCAGCTTATGTATGGTGGAACCAAATAAACATGAGATAGCTGTTCAGAGAGTATTTCAGAGCATCAGGTGTCCCTGAAACTTTTCAGTAAGAAGTGAAGTAACAACCAACAATCTGATAACAGACAGATAAATCTAATTTACTTCCCACAAATAAGTCTAGGTTAATTGCGCTAGATTAACCTTTTTTTCCGTTGGAAACTATGCCTCTCATCACATGTCCCATCCTCTACACTCTTTCAGACCCACAGATAACAATTCCCTTCCAGAAGAATGCTAGAAGTTTCAGTTATGCTTTGTACTTTTCGAGATTGAAGCTACACTGAACCATTTCCCTTTGACTTCTCCTTTTTCAGCATTGTTTATAAATTTTTGAAGAAGCCACATATAATGATGATCCAGATTGCAATTAATAGCAAGGTATTTCACCCTGTGATTTTTAGAAAGTCTCTGTGGCATTTCCAAGGGGTAAAATTACCAGCATTTAATTTATAAACTTTTTCTGTTATACTTTCAACGCAAAGAATAATAGCTTTTCATTTCCTGAAAACAAAACAAAACATTGCTGCCCTGTTTCTATTTAGACTGAGGTGAGTGAAAGAGCATTTGTTATTTGTGCTGAACACAAAGAGACTGAATAAGGAGAAAAAGCCCACAAGATTAGCATATTTGATTCTAAAAGCAACTTCCAACAGAATTTGTGATCAAAAAGCAACTCAGGAGTCTAATGTCCTTATCTTTATTGACAATGTGACTATATTAGCTACAATACTCTAACTAAGAAAAAATATAATTCTTTCCCTCTGTAAAAAGTAAAATTAATTTGTTCAAAGTAGTCAAGTAGAGGAGTCAGGTATTTATTCAGCAAAACATTCACACACATTCCCAGCAACTGCTCTTTACTTTTAATTGTTTTTGCAGGGGGTGCTGTATCAGCCCATATCAGGTGCAGAACTACAGCCTCTGGCTGGTCAACAGAACATTCCACAGACTATGAATCCCCACAACATGCACCTAATGAAATCAGCACTTCATTATCTGCTTTTCCAAATCAACAACCAAATCAGCAGAGGAAATCAGCAGCTGGCAGATAATAAAAGAAAATCAAGCTAATCTGGTGCTCACCAAATGAAGACACTGTTATTCTCAAATCAGTCCTCTTATAAGCTTAATTCAGCATTAATATCAACAGTCACATTTTACTAATTTCAGCCAATTCTGTCTGATATATATAATTACCTCAACATCAGCTATGCACAACGTTTTTGTCTCCACATCCGTGCACCCTGTGGCTACGCTTTCTTGCAGGTAATTAAAAATCAAGTTGAAAATTCCTTTTGCCACAGCTGAGACTCTCCAGTCTGCTTCTATCTATTCTTCTTTGCAGTTCCTCTTAAGTGCAATACTGATTAAACAGCAGTACTAGGCTGTAAACATGCTTCACTAGGCCCCACCTTTACATTCAGGCTCTGCTGGCTAACACTACGGCCTTATGGAAATGGGGATACTTGCATCATTTACACAAGGCAGCCATACCACTAAACCTGACTATGCTGAGAAAAGTTTCCCTAACCGCCATAGAATCCACTATGAGAAGTACACAGCCTGAATGGCAGTGGTACCTAAAGGTTTACTGAAATGTCAAATCATCTCCTTTAAGCAGTGACTTAAAAACACAGGAGGAACATTGAAAAGGTGGAAGAGTTCTAAGAGTATCCAAGGCTGGGACGACATGTGGAAAAGTAACACAGACAAAGACACTAAGAGGCAGGGATGGCTGAAAGCAGTTCACGGTAACAAGGAATAGTCTCCCTTGTACATGAGATGGAGAATAAGCCTGAATTGTCTAGATCTCCTTATCCACAAAAGGAGACATAGAGGCAGTAAACAGAATAGCTGTAGACTACAGCAGGGTGTGTGAGGGTTACAAATCCAGATGTGCAGTCTTCTGGGCTCGTGCAGCTCCTTTAACTTTCTGGCAGGAAGGTCACAGAGTACTGGCCTTGACTTAATTTAGATGTGTCGCAACAGAATTGTCAAAGTACTAACTTGCCATAATGATCCCCATACATGTGCACACTCTCTCCCTCTCACTTGGGAAAGGTAATAGAGCTCATCAATACAGAAACTGACAGTAACCTTGAGAGAGTTGGGGAAATTTTTTTGCTTGCCTAACGACTACGAAGGGACTTCGCGCACTGCACTTTCAGGTAATCTGCTTGCTATTTAAACAAAAAAATAATAATCTTAAAGAGCCTGTAGCTACCTCAGACTTTGAGCCCCCTTGCAATTACAAATCACTGTTTAAATAACTGGCTCTCCTTCCACAGAGCTCTGCTTCTCTCCACTCTGGTGACTCCTACAGAAAAAGCAACTTTCTGTTAGCTGCTCTGGGAGTTACTGGATTGTCAGAACTCCATAACTTAAACTTACTGCTAGTACTACTAAGGAGAGAAGAAAAATGATCTATTGCAAAGAAGGGCACTTGCTCAGATTTCTTTGAGAGCACTTACGCACACTGGGAAACTCCTTGTTTTCTACCAGCACTCGTAACTAGGCGTCTCTTAACCTTTGACTGTTTCAAGCAATCATATTCAGTGATTTATCAGGTTGCCACTGTAGAAATAATGAAGACAGTGTAGGAAATGATAAATTACACTTGCATGTCTTCTACCCCAAGTTCTCAACGTGTTCTACAACTGTTAATGAAAAATACACAAGTGACAGTAGGTTATGTGTTTAAATATGACTAACGTTAAAGTCCTTTCCAACACAGAGATGTGATGCAGGATGACACCACCAAAACTGAGCAGAGAAGGGGGAGAATGGTTGAGGTAACAGAACATATTTCTCTTGTTTTATAGATGGTACTTGTTTAGTTTCACTTAAAACAATAGCAAAAAGTACGAGGCTGTTATAATTTCATGCAAGCTTGCAAAGTTGAGTGTCCTTATAAAAAGAGCAATTATATACACACTTTAAGCACGAAGCAGCAGAATAATTAAATGAGTAATTACCTTCCCACTTTTAAGCTGTCATGCAATTAAACTTAATTAAACATTCTCTATACTTCACTAATCTTATTCAAACAGAAGAAGGTAAGAAGGGTGTGGTAAGGAAAGGGCATTTGGCAGAAGGCTGAGCCTATTATTCTGCCTGTAATAATAAATAACACTGAACAGTCAGCACTAGATTCTCATGAAATTGCCTTGTTCCTAGCAAGAACACAGCCTGGTTTGAGCTGCAAGACAAGAAGTAGCCCGGGACAATTTATGTAGCATTCTTCTATATAGAATAGGAAAATGCTCTTCACAAGACTTAACTGTAAGGAAAGGAAAACGCTGGCATTTTAGAGCTGAGAGAGAGCAGAATTCCATACAGAAAGACTAGTGCAAATGCAAAACAACCTTTTATGTAAATGCAAGTCCAAGGTTTCTCTTGTTCCCAGTAAAGGAATGTTTGTGGAGACACAGCAGAGGAAGGACCAAAGTAAGACACAGGAATTTTGCTGACAGGAAGGCAAAGAGCTATGCTGCCACAACCATTCAGAACTTGCTCCTATCCTGATCCCAAACACAGGGCTTCAGAAGGGCACAGCCCACATACCTCTGCTACACAGTTATTCACTCAGAGATAAGCTGTATCACATACACTGTCTCTAGCTACATGTTACTCTTATGGTAAGTGATAAAATTAACAAAAAATAAATCCTCTCAAGAGACAAGAATTATCCACCATTCCCTGAGGCAAATGCACCCATATCCTGGTGCTCAAAGACAACTTTATTGATTTGTGCTTGCGTGATTTTAAACTGTAAGTGTGGTTTAAATGTATCAAGTAAAGTTTAAAATTACATATAATTCTCTTTCCTGCTCCAACAGCAAATAAAAATTCATAGTTTGATAAAGTCTAAAAATACAAATTGTCATCCACATATATGGACCAGAAATGCTTAGAGAAGACACAAAGCAAATGCTACTACAGTACATCACATGTTCTCCCATTTCCCACCTCCTCCCATAGAAATCTAAATAAACACAGAAAAATGAAAAATTCTCATCAGCTCCACTTAGTACCAACGTTAGTTCAAATTGCAAGTGAGGGGATTTTCAGAAAGTAACAGCCACAGTCTGTCTCTCCAGAGCACCTCCACACAACAGATAAAACTAATACTGTTTCTATGTTTCACACCACATGGAAAAGAGCACCACCGAGAAAAGTTAATAGTAGAGTAGTAGAGCACAGAAAGTCTCTAAAATCACTCCTACCCACAGAGATCCTATCCTACTTTTGATGCATCAGACTTCTACCAAATAATATGTCCTAACACTGTCAATAAACAAAGCACAAATCTAAAGCATGGTCCAAATACAGGCAGGTTTCTCATCTACCAGCCAATGGAGTCTTCCAATATGCATTTGCCTCTCAAAGACAACACTTTTTTATGAATTGTAGGCCAAAATCAGTACACAAACATCTTGAGAAACATTGGAAGGGCAGTATTTAGGAAAGGACTTGTTATGATTAGTCCGTTCTTTCTTGAAAATAAGAGTGACAGCCCACAGAAGTCTGCTTTAGGCTGTTTTGACCCTGCTGTCAGTCCTCTGCAGAAGGAGAGGCAGGCAGTGGCACGCAGTCTCTGCCAGGCACACACCTGACAGGGCCATTTCTCCACCTCCATTGTAGCACTGCAGATTTAGAAGTTGAGGACCTTGGGTGCAGTCCCATCTGCTGCACAACCTCAGAGAGCCTTCATTAGTCTCCAACCTTAGCTGTTTGACCCAACCTGACAAGCTCCAATGGATATTTTATTTCAGCTCTGGGATATTATATCTTCTTGTTAATGGACTGAAAGCCAACAGTCCTCTACAGTCCTCTATAGTTAAGTACTGTGTGATTTAAATTAGGAATCAGCAAAAGAAACAACATTAAAATCATGGTTTCTACTTCAAAAACCCATTATCCCACCCATACCAGAATGCCTAAAATGAAATCCCATCAGACCAGAACTCATCCACAACCAATATAGACCTTTGTTTTCCACGATTCAGGCTGTGGTTTGGAGTTGCCCATTGTCTTTTTATATTTTTTTCATGCCTGTTTTATTTTCATGTTTTCCTATCAGATTTGATATTACCACCTTAACATCTCTTGCTGCTTTTTGATTCAGATCCAGCACAGCTCCCCTCTAGCCCCATGAGCATAAGTATCACCTGCTACTGAGGAACATTGTTCAGATGGACAACAGTAATGTTACCTTATCAGTGGAAGCAAATTAAATAGTTATATGAAACTAATTTGCAAACAGGAACTCAAAGACAGCGCACCTCCATCCTGCCTCAAGAAGCACTATGGAAAGAACAAGGTGAACTAACTCATGTCATTCTGCTCTGCTTATCATACCCAGCCCACTTAATTTAGTTTCAGCATACCCAGAAATAATAAGAAACATCATTTCCATGCTGCAAATTCCTTTTTACATGGTTTCCACGAAGGTCTTGACTTATTTTACTGAGTACCTGCAAGTGTCAGAGAAACCATCCTCTTTTTGGACATACAGCATGAAATAAAATGCAGCACAGCATTGTATTTAATGCAGAGTTGAGTTTAACTATATGGATGCATTTAACCCTATGGGGGGATTGTCTCTTGCTGATACAGGCTAAAACTATGGTGTGACTTGTTATTTTCTGCATTCCAAAAAGTTCTTTGATTTATATCACTAACCACTGTGGTGGCACTTAAATACTTACAAGATGAACAGTTGGAGTCTGCTTGCAGTAGATCCAGCAGCATGCCTCCTGCTCTGAGATAGCTGTTGCCTCAGGACTGTTCATAAGGCAGAAGCAGACTTCATTCAATACATCAGATTGTTTCGGCAACCGGACTTCTCATACTGGTTAGCCAAAAGGAACAGGAACTATCAGTATGCATTCAGGTTGTACACCATACTCATGGGAATGCTAGAAGAAAAAAAAACGTAGGAAAAAATTAGCTTGGGAGAAATCCAGACTCTCTCTGTTTTTAGGTAGCAATACAAACTCTTCCTGATAGCCCTTCCAAGGCTGAAGAAACTCAGCTCCCTCAGCTTCTCCTGCTCCAGCCCCTAACCAGTTTGATGGAAACTAAGGGCAAATAATTTGCCTGTCAGGAATACCAAATCCATGAACAGAGTGGGATCTGTCCTAGGAAGGCCTTGCTCACTCTTTACTGAGTATATCTCACAGCCTTTTCATCTGAAAAGCTTTTCATAGGACATTCTAGCATTCAGATAACAGGTCCTCAGCATCTTACGAGCAAATGTGCTGCTTTCAGCAGCAGGAAGGACAACGGCCATGCTAATACAACAGTATCACAGAGGCACTGATGCAATGGTTCAGTGAACAGATAGCTTGCGTACTAAACACATGGTCACAGTTGCTCCTGCTGAGCAGAGGAACAGTCCTGCAACACCATATACCTGGAATTTAACTTCACTTGGCCTTTTCAGGTTTTCAAGTTCAGGACTTATCTGCTTGGCTCCATAAGAAACAGCAAGAATTGAGTAAAGTCCTTAAAAAGCCTTGGAGAGCTACCTGAGCTTTCCTCCACAACTTAACAATTAAACAGATGGAGCAGGGAGGGGAAGACTGGGGAATGACAGAGCAGTTAGAACATGGAAGGGGATGGGTGGAATATGAGAAAAAAAATTGGCAGCCCTCCTTCACACTTCATTATATGGAGTCCCATTTTTCTCTAACCCTGCTAAGCTTCCCAGATGTGGGTAAAGGTACTGAAACTTTCAAAATTGCACTTCATTCTGATCTTCAAAAACAGATTGATATTTTTATTTTTCCAGCTTTTTACTCACTACATCATTCATTTTTACACTTGTTCTCTCCGTGAGACTGCCAAGGCAAGGTATACCCTGCAGACTATCTGGCTGCATATCATCACATGGAAATCCTGCAACTCCTATCTTGGCTAAGACCCTCTGGGTTCTCACTTCACAGGGTCCACGAAGAGCAGGTAAAAGCATTTTCCAAGGTAACACTTTCAAATTCTAGAGGAGACATTATCTTTTAATGAGGTTGTAATCTCAGATATAGACAAGCCTACACAGTCTTGGGCAAAGTCGACACACTTTCTTTCATAGCCTTGGAGTTTCATTTGTCTCTTGGTCAGTACATTTCAATTACATAGGCTGCTCTGGAAGTATTACCTCCTATTTATTTCCATGGAAATAAATAGCACAGTACACAAAAGAGTGCAATAACACTATGTCATGGTTTCATTATTTCTATTATTGGTACTCCACATCATAACATCATGTAGCGCACTGGGAGCTAAAGACTTTATGCTCCAGTTCCGCAGATTGTCGATATTTCTGAGTATCTGGTTCTCAGAAGAGAACAACTACATCTCCCAGAAGACTTCACTGTTCCATTTCTGTTTTCTGTTTAGAGGGAAAGACAAAATTGCTCATGAGACAAGAGATCGCCCCCTCTTTTTACTGCTCACCTCTGCATTGTGTGCTCCCCAGCCATCTTGCCTTCAGCATTAGAGTAAGGCCTTCAGTTTTGGACACTCTCTCTCATTTTACTTGATTTATAACTTCAATTTTGATTATATTGTATTATATTGTGTTATCATGCATTCTGCTAACAAATTTAGTAAATCAGTTTTCTCCCTTAGCTTGTTGCCACAGTTTTGTCTTTAGTCCCCTCTCCCAGGGCATGGGTCCATGAGTACCCCCTACGCCATTAGTCATGGAATTGGGCCGAACCATCCCAGAACCACTGACACACTATTTGAGAGAAATTCTCAGCTACAAAACACTAACTTTCATCATAGTCACCACCATTAGCTATGCTTTTTCGTCAGCAACGAACAAGAGCCCTCATACTGCGCTCATAAAAATCCACTCCAGCTGAAGGTGACCCACTGTCTCACAGCTGCTATGACAGCATTGTTTATTGGAAATTGTTCTCCACATAGTCAAGTTTTCATCAACGTGAATAGATGGAAGTCAGAAAGCATCAAATCTGGACTACACAGTGGGTGTGGTAGGACATTCCCACCAAGATCAGGATTGTGCTCTACAGTCTTCAAACTGGGATGGGACCTACTGTTATTGTGTTGCAAGAGAAAGGTCATTCTCTGGCCCCACTCTAGAAGCTTGAGCCTTCAAGCGTAGTCAGTATTTTCACATAGCGGTGTGAGGCAAAGGAAGATGACGGCAGTGCCTTCTACTGGGATACAAGCACTATGAAGCAAAGGAAGATGACAAAGAAGAAAAAGTAGCTCGCCCTTTCCAATGACTCATGACAGCTTGAGAAGAGAGAGATCTCTATCCAGAGATACTACTCCCTCAGCTGCTAATCCTTAAATGAGGGTGAGGAGGGATGGACCCAGGTCACTCAGCTGCATTGCTTGTACCTGAGCTCCCTGGGTTAGCCACACCTCACCTGCCGCTCAACCATTGTTTCAGGCAATGACCTGGCAATTCCCATGCAAGCAGTCAGAGTTGATGGTCTTTCCTATCCCAAAAGACAGTGCACATCACTTTACCTGAACTAATCCTTTACCTTACTTAATTAAACCTTTACCTTACTAACCCTGTACTTTTCTTCAACGATGAATTCCCGTCACCACTCTGTGGACTGCAGTTTAGACTCCAGCTCATAATGGTAATGCCACATCTCATCACCAGTAATTATATGATCCAGGAAACTGTCACCTTTAACCTTGTATTGTTTCAATAGGTCCTGACAAACTTGCACACGCTGTTCTTTCTGTTCCTGTGTGAGCATTCGTGGGACCTACCTGGCACAAACTCTGTGGTATTCCAGTGTTGCCACCATTGTTGCCAACTCACTGAAGCCAATATTCAGCTCCACGCACAGTTCCCTGGTTACATTCTGCCAATTTGCACAGATCAGCTGACTGACATGTTCTCCATTTTGTGGCGTGACAGCTGTGCATGGCCATATGGAACATGGCTTGTCTTTCATGCTGCCATCTCCATTGCTGGAATGCACCACCCACCACCTCACTGTGCTCACATCCATTGCTTGATCTCCATAAATGTTCAGCAAGTGTTGATGAATGCCAGTGGGTGCCATTTTTTTCCACATGGAGGAACTCAGTGACTCACCTTTGCTTCATATGCACTTCCATGTCAGACGCCATTTGTCAGGCTGCCGCTCTGCTGCCATCTGCCACACAGCAACACAATGTAATGAAATACTGGTGGGAGGGTTCAACATCTACTGCCATATCACCAACTATTTTCTTAAGCTGTTGGTAGATTAATTCTCCTGATTGTCGTAGACTTCCGGATGCTCAGAGCAGACAATTCAGGCTCACTGTTACAGAAACAAGTTCCTGGAAAGGTCATAACAGGAATCACATTGCTCCCACTCCTGTCAACGTGTCTGGTTATCCTTGTAGCTGTTCAAGGACCTGATGAGGCCAGTAGTGACTCCCTATATAGTAGCAATCTGAGCTAGTAAGCTACAGGTCTTTATTTGCCTCTATTGCAAGAAGGGAAGAAAAAGAGCAAGGAGAACACCAAATTCCAATAAACGGTGCACAAAATCTAAACGGACACCCTGCTGCACAACATTCAGAATGGCTGTTCAGTAACATAGCAATGGTGGGCAAAGAGGAAACACAAGAGGTCTGCTTCACACCTTTGTGTGATGGAAAGAGGCAGTCTTTCAGTTCTGTTTCACTAGAGAGAACTCTCTGGAGACAAAAGCTTTGCACTGGAAATAAACATACTTAAAATACCAAAATCTAATCTGAGAAGCCTTTTTCTTCTAAAACCTAAGTACATCGGCAACTAGGATTCTACCTGTCACTTTGCCCCCTTCAACTCAACTGATATGAGCCCTGCACACAAGAGCAGCCTTCACACTTACAGTAACTACAGAACATACAAACACACCAAAACAGCCATTGGAAGTGTCATTTGTGCAGAGGCAATTCCAACAAGGAAATTACCAACTTATTTTATGACAAGTTATATGAGAAATTCAGAATTTCTCAAATACCCCATTTTTT
Source organism: Aquila spilogaster (assembly GCA_024606505.1). Lineage (NCBI taxonomy): Eukaryota > Metazoa > Chordata > Aves > Accipitriformes > Accipitridae > Aquila > Aquila spilogaster. Next base: position 41,864,609 of record JANHGO010000012.1, read on the forward strand.
CCTGCCCAGGAAGTACTGAAGACCATAAAATTCAATAGATTCTTGTCAGATAAGCTACTGGACAAGGCACAGAGCCACTGAGTGGTATGTAAATACCGCAGGTTCCCTAATTTTGCTCTGCCATTCATAGCCCAGAGAATCCCAGGTGAAAGTTTTGTGTCATAGTACATATGAGCAAATAAGCAATATGTTTTCAGTATAGAATTTCTAATGATAACCAGTATAGGTCTACCAAAACTAGCTGGTCATCTAGCAGTTAAGTACTCCTAACAAAATTTCACTTTGTATGCAATTTCAATTCACATACAAATCAGCATCTTGTTTGATGTTTCAGTTACTTAGGTTTTCTCCATTTCAGCATCCTTACACCATCTCAAACAAAAAAAAAAACCATCACTTTTTCTTTGTCTGATTATAGCACATTTCAAATACCTGTATGAGTTCATCCTTGGCACCTTTCAGTGTCTCAGACATATATCTTCTGGGAGTGTGCATATGTATACACTTGCTCACACTTTAGGCTCCTGTCCCTCAAATTTCTTTTATCTGTATGTTTTTTGTGCAGATGCTTCCCAGAATTGCTTGTAGGATTTCAGCCTGGATTCTCTCCTATGGCTCTGTCCATCAAGGCCTGCTCAATTTTGTTGCCATTTCCTGGACTCCTTCCAATTTGTTCACTATAACATAAAAGCAAAAGAAATTGACTTTGGCTTTGCTGTAGATGTCTCTGTCTCAAAGCGTGTAATGTGCACTTGACACTATTGATAGAAGACAAAGAATAAAACACAAACCCACCACTGGAACTGGCTAGACTGTTGAAAAATAACTGCTGCACTGATTTCACTACCCTCTGCCTCCTATCTCCTAAAACAAGCCCCTTCTTTATGCATATGATGTTCTCCTTATACTTGATTCTGAAGCCTCCTAACTGTGTTCCAAGATTAGATGGTGGCAGTGAGCTCCATAGAAAGCCCAGGAGGCAGCCAAGAATTTCACATTGTGCACAGGGTTTGAGAAGCGTGAAGATGGGGAGCCTGGGCTCTCAGTATTAAAAAAAAATACAGAATTTTGGTAAGTGAGAACTAGCCTTCCAATATCTCCACAGCAGACGGGATAAAAGATTGTCATCACCTAACAGACTACACAGGTGACTATCTACAGCAGCTGGTTAACTCTGAGTGTTCAGCATTGCAGTCTTAAAAATGAGGGGAGGAATTTATTGGGTTTAATTATTATAGTAGGCTTTTCTCATTGCCAAGGAAATGCATATGTATTTAAATCAAGGATTCCCTCCCCTCCACAAATTCATAGCTTCTTGTATCACTGAAGAGGCAACCTCAAACATTCACAGGTAAAATGAGAAATCTAGACTTGTTCAACATAGTTAATGAGTTTGTTTATTTCCTGCTGGTGAGGCAGGGCAGCCACATCTAATAGAGCTGCAAAGCCTCAGTGGCCATTTGTAGGGTCATGTAAAACTTTGACCTACAGAAGAAATAAAAGGCAACTCCAGCTGCTTCATTGCATAAATTTCACCATCAAAACACATCTAAAATTGACAGGTTCCAGTTGACTTCCCTCCCCAGTTTCCATTAATTACAAGCTCTTTTAATTGCTACTTTCACACAAGGGGTCAAACAACTTAGCTGCTCCTCCAAGATTTAATTACCAAGCACACCCCACCAGAGACCCAGCTTGGCCCAGTGTAGCGAGAGGCACTTGCTCTCACAAGATGCTGCTCATTGACACGAGCCACCTTCAGTACAGCACCACCTTCCGACTGCACTCGGAAAAGCACAGGAAAAGCAATTACTGGTAAGACTGGGCAGAAGAGCCTCTGTCTTTTCCTCTTCCCACCCAATTAAAGCTGGTCACCCACATAACTGGAGTGCATTGATAGCAACGAACACTTTGCAGCCTTCTGGATGAGGAAAGTCCGTATTGGTTTTCTCTTCCACTTCTCAGGTTCTCTCCTTGCAACTCCCACAAACATTGGGATAGAATATTTAAAAGGCTCTTCAGTGGCTCACATACAAACCTCTCTGGCTTGCAATGGCATGCATTTTCCTTCCTGAACCATACTCACAACTGGTGCTGGCACTGGGGCACTAGAACTGGTGAGGACACAGAGAGCCACTGCTGATGGCCCAGCATCCCCTGACCAGTTACATTTGGCAGGATGGCACACAGACCTGTGCTATGCCCAAGCCATCTCCAGGCCAGCAGCAGTATTTCCTAGAGATGCTCATGTCCAAAGCCACGAGGAAGAACCAGATGTGTACATTCTGCAAAACTCAAAATGAAAACTTTTTCTTATCTCTAACTAGATCTCAAAAGAAGAGTTTAGATGGAATTATTTCCACAAGAAAATTTAGGTCTACTCTCTGCATTAGATCAGAAGTGGCTTAACCCCACTCTCCCCTTGCAGGCAGACTTCTGGCAGTCCTGCTCTCAAGGTCCAGCTGCGCTGCCTGACTCAACGCTCAGCCTGCAAAACTAACCAAGGGAGGAAACAGACCAGCTCTGTCCACATCAAACATAACAATGCACGTGGAAACCAGAAACAGTGCAAATCATTTGTTCTTTATAGCATGTTCCTCCACGCCCCACATTCTGTAAGACCAGCCAGCAGTAACACACCCCAGACAAAAGCCAGGTAATAACAGACCGAAAAGCAAGCCAATGCTACTCAGCCCCCTCTGAACAGCGTATCCAGACCAAGTGGATTCCTACTGAGAAAATACTGCTCTCGAAACATTCAAAATGAGCTCCGAGTAGCAGGTTTATGGATCTCAAACCACAGTACAATAAGCAGCACATGCAGAAGCCGCTATAGTCTATCAGGAAAAAATATTAAGACCTTCTGGTAGGGGACCTTCAGCCAACACTTGGCCTGAATTTACCATCTGACCCTTCAGTTTTCTGCTCCAGAAGAAGTGACCAGTCCTTGGCTTCCTCATACAAGCTGTGTTCGTACCTGAGCATGGTATTTGGGAAAAAAGAGCACAGAACTCAACTCAGCAAGAGCTCAGAACTCTCACTTGCTGTTTTACTGTTTCCCACCAGTTCTCTGTTTAAAAAAAGACAAAAAAAGCAAAGTTCACCACCTACATAGAAGAGGAGAAGAACATGCAATAAAGGTTGCTAAGAGAATAATTTGGAGCTGTGAACAGAGATCGATAAATACATTAGGAGATGTGTTCAGTCACCACCCCCCAGAGCTAGGGAGAGTTAAAGACAAATTAGAAACTATGCACTCATCTCCCAATCATTCAAATAAAACGAAGGACAATCATATGGCAAAAAGTAGCGAAGAGAAAATGGGTCTTCCCAGACCCTTTAATGCTGATCTTACAGCAATTAACTTACAAATAACCCAAGATCTTCACCACGCTCTAAACCGCTGGTTATATTTTCACTAAGCAATAGAACCCCCTCCTCATTGATCATCTCAGCACAGTTAGCATTTGATTCATGAAGCTGCGCCTCAGGTTGTCAAGAAGAGAACTGCTCCTTAATTAATAATAATGAGCTCTAGCTCAGGAGCCTCACACTTTTAAGACCCCCAAGGAGCACCAGCTGAAGTAGGAATCTCAGTGGGCGATTCCTATTCAGCCTGAAGCAGAACCACCAAGAGGTTAGCAAGAGAGAGCTTTTGGAACAGATGCGCTCACGTTCTTTGATGTTCGTCTATTTTACTACGGGCATCGTCAAAAAGAAAAAAGAAAAACCCCAAACACCTTTCTGGGTTTTGGCAAAGCATTTGCTACCATGAAACTACCCCCAAAATAGTTTTATCTGTAAGTTGAACCACCATCGCTCACAAACGAGCTGCCAAATGGGAGTAAGAGAGAGTTTATCTGGGAAACAAAACTCTCTGGTTTTCTGTAGCAGAACCTGTGAGAAGGAAGAGGGGAAAATGAGGCCACCACATAAGCATATAACACAATGCAAAAGCCTTCAGTCACAAACAGAGCGCAAAGCAGCAGAACACTCAAGTGAGGCAAGAACCGTTCTGCCTTCCGGATCGGGACGTGCAGCATCAGCTGCGTTACACACCTCGGATCGCCTGTTTGCAGAGCTGCACACACCAAGCTACGGGCAGCCGACGCTGGGTCAGCACTGAATCACCAGCTCCATCCCCGGGGACACGTCAGCAACAACATCAATCCCTCATCATTTTTGCAGGAATCTCCAAGAACGCCCGCGGGCCAAACCGCAGCCGCAGTCGCACAGCCCTTTCCCTGTATCTATGCGTGCTTTTTTTCTCTCGACGGGACTCACGGTTCCTGCCCGCCCCGCACAGCACCCAGCCCCACGCGGCCGTCGGTGCGCGCTCAAGATGGCGACGGGCATCCGAGCGACCGTTAGGCGGCCGCGCGCCCGATGCGTGCAGCTGCCGCCCGCTGAACGACCCGGCGCGGCTGCAAAGCGCACACGTGGCGGGCGTAACGCGGCGTGCAGCCGCGGCGGTGTCGGCGCAAGGAAACCCCTCTGCGTATCGGGACCGGGCGCTGCTGGCACCTCCTCCCATCGGCACAGCCCTTAGCGCCTTCGGGGAAGCGCCCGTGGCGAGGTTACTCGTCACTCGTTACCTTGCACACAGGTTAGCCGTAATGCCTACGGATGACAGCTCGCCGCCCCTGAAGGCTGCAGGAGTGCGGAACTTGCACCCGAGCTGCGCCCCCGTGACCTCGCTGTGATGAGCGGTGCCCAGCGTGCTCGCAGGGATCACAGAAGTTGCAGGATTGCCTCGAGCAAAGCCACAGGCTCTGCAGGCATCAGCCCGCTGCAAAAAGGTTTTTACGGAAACGAAGTGAAGAGACCCTTCCGGTTTCCAGCAGTCACTGGCCCCAGTGCTGCAGGTGCCAGGGCTCCCCAGTCACTTGTGGCAGGCGGCCACTGCCACCAGAAACGGTGCACAACTGCTGAGCAAGCACATGCGCTGTGTGCAGGGCGCTCAGCACTGGACAAGCCTCCATGAAACAGCTCAAACCCCATGGCAGAGAATTAACGGTTCCCGTACCTTTAACGGAACAGAAGCTGACGATATGACTTCACACAGCAAGGACTGCAGTACCTAAAGGGGAGCTGCAGGAAAGAAGGGCACAGACTCTTTAGCAGGGCCTGTGGTGATAGGACAAGAGAAAACGGTTTAAAACTTACATCTCCCCTCTTTACGTTGGATATAAAGAAAAAGTCTTTTACAGTGAGGGTGATGAGGCAGTGGCACAGGTTGCCCAGAGATGTAGTGGATGCTCTGACCCTGGAGACATTCAAGGCCAGGCTGGACAGGGCTCTGAGCAACCTGATGGAGCCATGGATGTTTCTGTTCTTTGCAGGGGAGTTGGACTGGATGACCTTTAAAGGTCCCTTCCAATATGGAGGCTTCTGTGATCCCAAAGAAACACCTCTGCGGAGCAGATGTGGGACTGAAAAGTGACTTTTTTGGTTCCAGGAGCAACTCAGTTCATTGTCAGTCTATTCCATCAAATCACTTCTGTCAGCTGTAGTCACAGGACATAAAAAAAACAGTAATGTCCATGGGTCACTATAGAAAAGAGGATCAAAGAAGTTATTATCAATAATCACGTAAGTGTCAAGAGCACATGTAATCAAAGGCTGCCGTGGAAAAGAGGTGAAAAGGACACAGAATCAGGTCAGGCTAAGGAACTTACCTGCAAAAAGCCTTTTTTTTTTTTTAAAGGATGGGAAAAGATTCGGGACTTTAAGTAATTGAACTGATACCCACATATTAAATTTCACATATTAAATTAATACAAATTAATACAAATTAAAAAATCCATTAAAATGAATTTCTTTTGCAAACAGCTACAGGGACTGTGGAGATGTGTGGCAGGTGATAGTCTGTGTATGTGTAAGAAAATATTCTAAAGGAGAAAAAAAGGCAAGGGATTAACCTAGTGCAGCCACATCCACACAGCTGCGGCATCTCAGCGCCTCACTCCTCCATTCTCCCAGCTCAGGGCAGACTGGACATGCAGTCAAACTGGAGATGTCAGAAGAAGTGACAGTGATCTGAAAGTGTGGTCAAAGTACTTCTGTAGATAGGATACAGCTAGAAAGACTGAAAAAAAATAAATTTCATCCCCAGCATTTTGATTTTTGTTGTTAGCAAATATATACACCTACCTACAGCTGTGCTGCTTGGCCAGGTACGTTCTGCATTTGTATGCCTTCTTCAGAATGAATAGCATACGAGTTCCTGCACGTTCAATCTTGTTGTCTGCGGCAGATTTTGTAAGGGTGGAAAGCGGAGACAGATGAATGCTGGTTTACAAGAGGCAGGTACATGCCTAAGAACATAGTGTTGTCAGCAAGTGCCTGCACCCTACTGCAAGTTGTTACATAGATGGGGCAGGGATGGCTATTAAGATTTCTACCTCTGGTCTTAAGAGTTACTACAGTCTCAGATTAGTCTACACTGTAGACTGTGCAGTTAGGCTGCACAAAAGACATGCTGATTGCAAGTCCCGTCCTTCCTTCGAGAGACTTTTTCACAACATTTGGCGTTACAGCTTTCTTATGCAGCCTCAGTAAGGCAGCTTACTTCCTGCCTGAAGCAGCTACTTTCACACTTCTTATAATGGCATAACGTGGCAAAGCTTCTTGTTTCTTTGTGCTTATTTGGTAGGAGATATGCACCATCCTAAAGCACATTTGGAACGTAAGAGGAAAGTCCATCATTACTTTAAAAAGGACCCCAAAACTCCCCCTACTGGATTCAGTCTGAAAAAATCAATTATTGTTCAGTAGTGGTGCAGAGCACTATGATCCTACGAAGATCACACAGATAGAATGGCAGAAACTACAGTTGTTGAATATTGTGCTGTATTTCTACAGAGCTTGCACCCCAGGCATAAAGCTCTGATTGCTTACTGTACAATTAATGTATGTTAATACTTAAGAACAATTTGATTGCACTCAGTCAAAAAAAAAAGAAAAAAGAAAGAAAGAAAGCCATTGTTCAGAGATGAGGACTGATGAGGAAGTGTTACCCACAACGTAACAAATTCAATAAAGTTTCGGAGAAGCTTTTTCCTGTTTTTAACAAAAATAAAGGATTTAATGAAGGTGTGCTCAAGAAATCAGGGTCATTCTAAGAGCACTGAAAACTGAGGACCCAAAAACAATAGTAATTCCTGATTATATATGCAGTAATTAATGTTGATGTTCAATTAGACAAGAACACGTTCTCCCTAAATACTTTTCCAGAAGTGATGGCCAGCATAGCAAATAGTAGAGTGAAGAGAAGAACTCTTCCCAGACAGGACTTTCTCTCCAGAGAAGAGACCTTGTGCACTAAGTGAGCAGTTGAAGATTCTGCAAAGGCTTAGAGCTTCAAGCACATTTGCACATTTAGTCTTTGTCTCCCATATCCCTTGTGGATTTCCAGCCTAAGCAGTGAGTGAGCTGTGTGATAAATACAGCTGGCTGAAGCAAGGCCAGCCTGTCACAGAGACCAGGCAGGGAAAAGCAACTCAGTTATTCCAGTTCAAATGACGCAGATGCTTCAGTTAAGGTTATCCATGTCTGCTGTACTACCCACCTCCAAACAGATGATTACTTCTTTCGACTGAGCAATGATGCTTCTGCTCACTGAAGAAAAAAGAAAAGAAAAAGAATCAGTATTGCTTTCTTTGGGGGCTTTCCATTCAAGCAAACAGGACAGAGTGAGGAGATGAACTTCAGTAAATTAAAGAGATAGCCCCACCTATGCCCAGGAAAGGGTTCTGACATAGTAACATGTTTGTAAATGTGCATCTTTCAGCTGCTTGCATTGCACTGCCCTCTGCTGTTGAGAGGAGCAAAAGGCAGCCTGCTATCTGCATTCGAACCAGGGGGACGGAAGGCAAGAACAAGCTTTTGCTATCAAGAGAGGTTACAGTATGAGTTCGTGTTTAAGCAGATCAGAAAAGGCAAAGAAGGCAAATAGGAACATTTTTCCCATGAGGTTTCCCAGCAAGTGTATCGTTTTTCTTGTTATCCACCTCTTACCTATGCATTTACAATTAAAATGACACAATTCTTGTCCTTCTCGTCAGTGAAACTGCAAGTGCTTTACCAGGAAAGTGCATACTATTAGGACTTGGTTGCTTTGTGGACAACAGAACATGTGCGCTAAGTCACATGCAACTGGCACCTGATGCAGTTAGCAGCGTAGTGACATTTGCTGTTGCTTGCAGTAACATTTATCCTCAGGCACATTTCTGACACCCAGATATAGCTTCTTGTTTAGTTTGACCTCAACTAGTTGCATTTCAGGAAAACATAAAACACGCACGTGACTCAGTGTTCTGGCTGTCAGCAGCGCAAGAGACATAGTACTGCAGTGTGAAAATAACCTGTTATCCTTTTTTCTCCACTAAAAGAAATGTCTACGTCAGATAATATTACATGGCAGAACAATAACTGTCAAAGATAATTAATGTCCTCAAAGGAGCTAACAAGCAAGTGCTATTAGAAGTACGTTTAAAGGAAACATCGTTTTCATGTATAAAAACAAATATGCAGTATTTTTTCAGTCCTGTGCACATCCCATGAATGCCACACATGGCTTTCAGCAGTTGATGCAACATGCACGCACAGCCCTTAACTGACTCCTTTGAAGTAACAAGCTGAATGCCAACATAAAATGCACAAGAGTGATATTAGCAAAGAGTTTGTGTATCATTAAGCTTTCCTGCACAGTATTACCAAATCTGCAACAGCTTATAAGCATATGGTTTGAACATCAGACTTCCTAGAAACATAAGTTCAGATCCTGGCAGGATCAACTCAGTCTGACAACCTTCTGTTGCCCGTCTTGTAGCAGTACCTGCTTTTCTGCTCTATATTTTGATACAACATCTCTCAGAAAGGGCTCTCACCTGTGACTGCAATCTGCTGGGTTATTGCTGTACGAGAAAAACAAACAGTGCAACAACCCACATCAGTTAACAGAGCAGAATTTACAAGGGGCAGGGCTGGACTTGGAGTTACCTACAGTAGCCTGAACAACACAGAAGCTCCTTTGCAAAAGGAGAATAGTAACAATAATATAAAAGAAAAGACACCATGAAGCTGCAACTTTTTCTTGGTGTAAGCATAATGTAAACCTCTGGGATCCTCTAGGAAGCTAGGGAGGCAGGTTCCTGTTGCCCCATGACACTGTCAATGTACTGTTTGGGATACACATGCCTAGGGCCTCAGAGAATTTGCCCACTGTGGTACTCATAATTCACATAGAGGAACTACTCCCTCTCATCTACACTTAGGAATTCTTGCAAATAACTGCTTTGAAACGCTATTAAGATGGAAATGTGCTGGATCTGGTGGTGATAACTCCAGTGAAGTCTATGAAGCTTGCCCTCCATCTTCAAAAGCCATCTAACAGAGATCCCACCTTTTTGTATAGCTCATGCTTTTGAAGACTCGTACCGGGTAAATGCAGAGAGATTAATGTAATACTCCAGAGAGCAAAAGTACTGTCGGAATTGCTGAATTTTAACATTACTACATACTGAAACTTATCATACTAACTTACCCAAGTCTTCAAATGCTTACACATTTTATATGCATACACTTACGATGTCTCTAACTTGTTTACAACTACATAAACACTTAATCACTCTTGGTGCACAAAAGACTTTTAGACTGACGATCATAAGGAAATTACAGAAATTCACCCAGGCTGATTTTCAAGGATCTTTCTAACTGTAACGCCCAGGATAATGATGTGTTAGGTCTCTTCAGAGTGAAATCGGAACAACTCCCTTGATTGGAATGTACTTTTCTTAATACCTCTCCATCAGAGTGAGAGGTTCCACTGAAATCTAAACATTTCTCTGAAATGGCTACATTTCTATAAAATATTTTGGAAGATAAAGTAAGCAACTGTCGGAGCATCCTATCTCCACACCTGCCTTTAAGTGCCTGACAGTTCAGGGCATTTCTGAGGTTTGCGATGAAGAAATGCCTCCAACAACTTGAAATGACTTCCAGAGGCTGTGATGGAGGGAAGGATTTTACTTTGATAGCTTTTAAGTTTTCAGATTTTGCTCTGCTTTGGAATAACCAAAGACTGGAATCACTCAAATTAGTTTCTGCTCTGTTATATGAGCAATTACTTCTGCCTTTAGCTGCATACTAAAAACTCCGACTGTACTTAGAATTAAGCATGCAGAAGTACTCCATCTATTGTATGGGACCCAAGGACTCTACATGGCTATGGTTTCACAGAAAACAACTGGAACTAGTCACAGAAAATCTTCCTCTAATTTTTCAGACTGCCAAATTATCATTACATGCTTGAAGAACTCGTATTTTCAGAGTTGCAGTATTTATGCTCAACGTCCTCTGCAAAAAGTCAATTTTCATTTGACAGAACAGCTGATACTTGTAACCCAGGGAAAGCAGCAACCACGTGAATCTGGTTGATGTTACATGCTTCAGTAATAATCTGTCTTGCGGTTCAGCAATATTCAAGTGTACTCATGAAAATAAGTCATTTCCGTACCAGCAAAGGTGAGAAAGATGTTGATTCTGGGTTTCAAAAGGAGGGAAGTGTCATCACCTAACACTTTCTTCTCACACATAGTGTAATGCCCAATGACAGTACAGCAGATCTGTTCCAGCGTGAGCAGAACACTGCTCTGAGGCCAAGCACATCACTGCTGCAAGGCCTATGCCTCTGGATGGGAGATGGCAGGAAAGAGAATGGGAGGGCCATGTGAACTACAGCATTTATGCATGCTAACATAGTCATTGGATCAGCTATTTATCTTCTGGTGATCACACAGATAGCATTAGACACCACTAAAACACAGTGTTGTTCATCAAGCAATGAAAAGCATGCTAACCCAGTAGAAACACAAGGGAGGAGGATCCACCAGTACGTAACTAGCCTTTTGGGCCTCACATGAGGAAGGTACATACTTTAATATGTTTAAACTTGGAAGCCATATGCAACTTACTCAAAATTATTATCATAAGAGATCAATTTAACTCGTTTACACAATGAAACTACGACATAACCATCTGCTCTCCTCAACTGTGCATTAGAATTGAAATAACATACCTTTAAAAGCTAACCACGTCAGTCCTTGTTCATAGCTTTTCTATGTCTTTTGTCTGTTTCTAAATGCTCTCATGCTTTAAGTCAGAGGAAAAAAAGCTGCAAGTCTGTTGAAGAAAGACAGGTCTGTGAGAAAACGTAAGCTTAAAGAATCTCCCACCGCCGCCACCACTCCCAAACCTCCCTCTACAGTCTCGTAAATCTGCACAGTCAATGGCAGAGTTAAAAAATAAAATAGAATACATGAAGTGAACAGTCAGGAGAAATAGACTGATTAGAATTATGACTTTTATTTGTATTCACTAGAGCAACATTGAGGAAAGAATTTTTACATACAGGGTTGTAAATCAACTTTACAAGCAAATCCCAATATACAATATTTACTCTGGCCTTGGTAAAAAAACAAACCAACAAAACCAACAAAGCAGATATAGTAAGGGTACCTCTCGTTTTAGCTAGTACTGAATTTAAGATTTCATTGACACTGGAATTATATTGTTTTTATTATGATGCTTTTATAGTTGAATAGGCAGCTAGAAGCTTTCCCACAACAGTGACTGAATTTCCTCAATAGCATTGTTGTTAAGATTACTATACTGAGGCCTACCACCAGAATCATGTATTAAATCCGCTCTGCTCAGAAAAAGCCACTATAACAAGATAAGGAATAGTTACGGAAGCCCAATTCAGGAACAGAATGCCATTATGAACGGCACAAAAATGTCCACAATAAGAGGATTATGTGCTGTGCAAAAACAAATACTTCTCCCCCCCGCAACATGCAACCTACCCAAGTATGACATTTTAGAATAGAATGTGCATATGGTTGTGACATGCAAACAAAGTAAATCACGCAAATGGTAACCAGTTTTCCAGCATCATTACAACAAATGGGCATTTAGATCAAGGATGAAGTAAATTTTACTGAGCTATGGTGCAGTCTAGTTGCTACGTCTATCTCTGACTCTCACAGTAGTGAGACTAAAGAACCGACCTTCTTCAGAACTACATGAAAAATTCAGTGCAGTTTTGGATTTTCAGGGCTTTTGTGATCATTTCCAGGAATTCTAACAGTCAGTATTGCACTTTTTTTCCAACAAAAAGATACACTGGGACCATTGTTTTGCTTTTTTTTTTTTTAAGGGCTATGCTAGTCCTAAGAAAACGTTGCCTTTGGCCTTGATTGGCAAATCGAAGCACTCGCTTCAGGGAAGCGGAAGGTAATTGGCTGCTTCGGCAGTGTTAAAACTCCACAGTAAATGTAAAGCCATTGCACAACAAAAACCTCAGTACACTACATGACTATTTTTAAACATGCTAGAGTGCATATCAATTTTGTGAAAGTGATGTGAAGATATCTTGGAAACAGTAACGCTAGCAGGGAAATTAGTTTCAAACAAAAGCCATACACAGCAGGAGGCATCTAGATTATTTTAGGCACAACTCCAAGCAATAAAGCTCATTTAAAGTGCAATTCTGTTTTTTCTTTTGTGTTTATTCACTTGTTAAAACATGTAATTGCCTCTGTACACACATACTGAACAGTAGTTTAATACTTCTGTGAATACTGCACAAAAGAATAAGACATTAAAAAATGCAATCTAAAAAAACAAAAACATTTAAAGATATAAAATAATTTATGCATTTAGAACAATCTGCACAGGTACTGATTATATATCTGCACCTTCCATAAGGTAGATAAATTACCTGAAAATACTTACTTTATCCCATTCTACAAGCTGTACACAATACCCTCTTACCCATCTCCCTCCGACCCCTGTCCTCCACCAAAGTGAGCCTTCAAACTTCACTTCACTGCTACTATTCCCCCCTGCCCATCTGCTGACAGGCTTTGCTCATACTCTGGACTTACTATACATGCAACAGAGCCTTCCCTGGAAAAGTCAGAAGAGCTAAAATACTTTAAATGGATGTGAGGTTAGCAGCTGAATACAAACGTTTCAGAATAGCATCTGTCTCATCTGTGATCAAATCCTGGTTTCTCCAGCTCAACGTCCCTCTAATCTTGCAGAACAAAATGGAGAAGTGCTATTTATTAGCATCAAAAAGTATAACCAATTTATGCTCCTTTTACGGGGAAAAAAAACCACCGAATAATGTATTTTTGTTCTTCTGAGAATAAAATGAAGAGCCCTCTTCTGTATTATGAAAACCCTAGTAATCTCTGCTTCTTTCCTAAGTTCTCAGTAAAGGTGCAGACAGATAGATATCTATTCTCTTAAATGTAAACATAGAAACTTTAACATCGCTAGACCAGACTGGTGACAACTCCAGAATAAGCAACAAAATTCATGGTGAAATATCCATCAATAGCATTAAGTGAAAAGAATTTAACTTTTTTTTTTTTTAAACTAAAACCATATGCAACCAAAAATAAAACCAGCCTCTCGTCAAGGAAAGTGAACATAAAACATCCTTCCACAGAAATCTATATGGACCAGAAAACAAACTGGGAACCTGATCATTCCCTCAGCAGTTTTTAAACTCTTGAGTAACACAGTTAGCTGCCAGGAGCTAATTTGGGAAATATTCAAAAAATCATTATCAAAAGTACACGTTTGCACTGAAGGCCATCCAATTCAATGCTCTGCAAGAAGAAGTAATTTTGTCCTGGAGAATATTTCTAACAGCAATCTTGAGCTGTATTTATTTTCATCTTATATCAACTACAGCAGTTACTGTTACTCATTACTTCTTGGTTAACATTCTTCTCAACGCAGCCCCTTCAATTAACAGGAAGTACTGTAGATCTCTTACTTCAGATTCTTAGAAGCAGTTCTGGAATGTAAACTACCCCTAACTCCTTCCTTCCCCAGACTTCTCCTTTTTCTACTACTTTGACAGTTAGAAGAATTTACAGCATGATGAATCCAAAACTTTTGGGGACATTCATTACAGATTGAGAAATTCAAACCGCACGGATTTTTTCCATTTACCCATCCAACCAAGGTATCCATCAGGATACCCCGAGTTAAAGGGCTGATATTACACAACACAATTGTGAAAAATATTTATGAAATGTCTACGCCCATTTACTTTATTTTCTCAAAGAAAATACTGTAATATGTCAATGTCCTATGGCAAAAGCCTAGAACAAACTTTTACTGCATTTCATTTTACTGTCATTACATGCTGTACACAAACAGATATTGAGTGAATTTTAACAGCCTTCTGCTGCTTATTTTAAAAACAATTCAAGAATAGAAAAAAAACAAACATCTACTATTCAGTGATGGGAAAGAAGAGAACAGGAGATGGGACATAACATTTAGTTTTCAGAACACTTAACTGCATATGCATATATTCAACTCACAGCTCATGTGTTATGGTCCCACAGTTGCACCATGATGGGCACATTTCCACACCACTTTGAAAAAGAAAAAAAACCAAAAACTTACCCCTAGAGAGCCAAAGAATGTTGTTTTTTTTTATTTCCCCCAAAATGCTCCTTGCCAATTATCACGCACTTCTTGAATAATTACCAAAAAAAACTACAGAAAAACTCCCAAAAGAAAATGCACATCTCTGAAGAACTCTTAGAGTACCAGCTCTGGATAAGGACAAATAAATTGGGTTAATTTATTATTATTTAAAAATAGTTGCTTTTTTAATACAAGTTTTATTACGTAAAATAGTTTCAAATCCTTACACATATGGCAAAGTTTGTGCAAACCTTTCAAGTCAGGTACTTCAGAGTCTTTCAATATTAAACAAAACAATAAATACGAACAGTACAATAAAAGTTAAAATATATCCATTAAAATGCATGTTGTGCAACCTCAACATAGGTGTTATGGGCCCCTAATTCCCATGGGCTCCTTACTTACCAATTCATAAGAGCCTGTATTGCAAGGGTTTGCACAAATATCCTTAGCGCTACATTCCGAGAATCTACCCAGTAATGTGTCTATTACACAATAAAAACATACCACAATATCTTAACAAATGATGCTCTTTAAGAGAGAAGATCCATTTCACCATGTGAAGTCTGCTGTCCGTGAAGAGTGAAAATTAGATAAATAAAGAACAGAGCAACTTCAAATTACAGCAAAAACAACACAAACCACTCAACCCATCAGATTAAATAACATTAAATATGTCAGTCTTCAGATAATGATAAATACGAGGATTTTGCATAGGCCTCTGGAATACAGAGTCAGAATTATGGCCAATAAAACATCTGCTAATAATTCTAACTTTCTACCACTCTAACCTAACGAGTCCTCAGAACCAAGACATTATACTGAATAGTAATTTCATTGTCTAATTACTCAAGTTAACAGAGGTAAGAAATTATTTCTGCCCTGCTGGAATACATAGTGCAGCATTCTGGTATTCATGGTCACCAGACTTCAGTACTGATTAAGATCACTGTGCAATACAATCATTGATACAGAATTAGAATATAATTTAACACTCTCAAGAACTGCTGCACAGCTCATAACATGAGCTTCAGAACAAAAAACAGAATATGCAAACACTAAAGGAAAATGCTCTTTTCGCTGTTCACTCGGGATTTGCAGGCTGTAGATAAAACAGCCTCAATGGCAGTCAATACATAGGAAGCAATTTAACATATGACATCACCCAATGAGATGTAGGTATGCTCTCAATGTGTCTTTGGTTTAGGGAGGCGGGAATACCGATTAGAGGGCAAACTGTCCCCAGAATGCAAAGCGGTATTCTGTGTTTGCACATTTTCCTTTCTCTGTACTTGTGGCTTTGGGATGTTAGTTTTCGAACAGGTGCTTTGAGGCTCTTGAGACACCGATGTGGATTTCTGACTGCTCATTTGCTTAGATTTAACAAAGGATATGGTTGGTGGGCGAAGTTTGGACACTTTCTGACTCTGTTTACCCTTTAGGTCATCTGGAGCAGATGTTGGCTGTAGTTGAGTCGAACAACTTGATGGCAGAAGCTCAGGTTCCTTGGAAGCAGCGGAATGATTTGCAGACCTTGTGAGTACGGCCATTGTAGGAGGCACTAAAGCAGTTGGGGGCTTTGCAATTCTTGAAGTCTTTGGCCGAGAAGCCTGGTATGTGAATGAGGGTTGACCTTTCACAGCTACCTCAGTCCGCACCTCTTTAGCATCAATTCGTGTAGAGGTCTGCAGACAAGAACGAGATTGTAACATACCTTCTTTATTACTAGCCACCTCCCCAGGATCTTCAGTACATTTATTGTTCAAGTTTTCCAAATACAATGCATTCTCATCTTTTATGTTTAACTGTATGTTCACTGAAGTGTTTACATCATTCAGGCTATTTCTCAGAGATACATTTGCAGCATTCGGATTCTGATGATTGCCATTTTCATGCACACCATGTTTAGAATATTCACTGGGGGCCTCGATATGTGGCATTTTTATTAGTTTTCCCTGGACGAGGTCTGTGGAACTGGGAAGGCTGCTGGAAGGCTGTAGTACTTGAGGCTGTTAAAGAGAAAAGAATGCAGTAATATGTTAGGTAAAGAAAACACCAGATAACATTCTGAACCCAAAGTATGATGACTGGATGCTCAGTAACAGCTGTATATCTTTTTTAAAACTAAAACTTTTAACTTTGGTAAAACAAGATGGTTCATGGGACATGTACAAATGTGACTTGTAACTTAGGTGGAAAAAGTTAAACCACTACTGAAATACACAACAACAAAGACAAAAAAAAATATCAGCGTAAAGTAAGAAACATGAAAGAAATTTGGTTGATGGTTTTGCCTTAGTCTGCAGGACATCCTAACAATGACACAAGAATACTGATCAAATTCTGATTTGAACTCTTAAACAAATGGAACAGCTATCAGACTATCCATCTTTTAGTTTCCATACGCTGCGCACTCAAGTTAGCTATCCCAAAACTTTAATCATTGCCACATACTGTACAAACAGAAAAGGAGTTTATATAAAATACATTCATTTACTTTAAGGTTTCCCTCTATTGGAGGGTGGTTTACTTCTGATCTCCTTTGCACGCAGAACAGTAAGCAGAAACAACCCCAGTGAAGTCCAGGGAGTTATACTACATTGCTATAAACATGAGGATGACCTGTCCCTTTGCAGTTCTCACTCAGTTTTCTGACACTGAATCTTTCTTTCATCGTGAATAGAGAAAAGCCTCTGCTGGAGAAAATCTGGGGTAGGGAGAGGATGGCTCAAGGGCAGCAGAAGTTCACAGAATACTGTTGCTGGGGGCTGAGCAAGCAAGCTCTGTCCACCTCAGACTCCTATCTGACTATATAGCCAAAATGTTATGCACAGGGTAAGCTCTGGGGATCTTCAGCTCAGTCACTATCCCTCCCAATACTTTTTATCTGTGGTAAATAACCATGCTAATATTCACCAGCAGTGCCTGTAAATGAGAGAAGCTCGCTCAGGTGGCTGGCAGGGGCTTTTCCCTTGTATACCAGTTGGCTTAGCCACAGTCCTCCACTGCTGCACACTGCAGCCTCCACACACTGCATTAACTCTGCTGTGTGTCTCCCCGCCCAGTGTGAATCTGACACTTCTCTCTCATACTTCTCCCGCCCTCGGCTATGAATTGCATTATGGCCACTGTGATTTCTGCGCTAGTAGTGGTTAGGAGATGGAAACACAGAAACAAAAAAAAAAAAGGGAAAAAAAAGAAAAATTATAGCTATTTCATGTCTGAGGTAACCTCACTGTCTGAACCACTGAGAAATTCTGCAGCACATTCAGACTTGGCAACTCTGTCCACAGCAGGGGGCTGAAACTAGATGGTCTTTGAGGTCCCTTCCAACCTGAGTTGTTCTGTGATACTACAATTCTATCATTCCTACATTTTCTTTGTTCATTCCTATAAAAAGACTTTAATGTGTGTACAAACACATACTAGACCTTAAACTTGTACACAGGTCTTGGAAGAATTATTGAATAGTATGCAATGCACGGCAAACCCCAAAATCTATTCAAACAAACTACACTTTTTAACAAGCTTCAAGTTTGGATGATTTTCTCATTTTCTTTACAAAGGGACTCAACTGCAACAAGCTACTCTTGCCCCTGAAATATGCTGAAACGACTTGAATTCTTAACCACGTTATAGTTTGTACGCACATAGTCAGCAAGCTTAAAACATTTGTTTACAAGTAAAATACAGTCAGTGAAAAAGAAGCAACATTTCTCTAAGGGATTTGAGTACAACTATCACTTTCTTGAATTATTATTCTCAGCTTCAAAAAGGGAAAGAATTATTTGTTCAGTCTTTTTGCTCTTAGAATTAGCAGAGAGACTACAATGATAACTGTGCATGCCAAAATTCTATAATGTTTCTAGAACAAAAGCACATTTCAGGATTCTTTAGATTTTCATCTTTCATCTAGTAGTATTACTGCTGCAAACAGAATCCTTAAAGTCATCATGAAGAGAAAAATTAATCGTAATGAGAGAAATACCGAGGTTTTTTGATCAAATTCTAATTTACTATCCATCTTTTTCCACTTAAAATATACCAGTTCTACCTGTAAGGAAAGACATCTGAGTTGGACCAGTGACATCAGTAAGTGACAGACATGGAAAGACAGTCTGAAAACTATGTTTTTTTGGGGGGGAAGGAGGATTTAAAAGTGGTGTCAGATGAGTAGAAAAACCTTCTTCTAGAATTAATGCATTTTTCCATAACTACCTATTTTTTCTGAGTGCTGTCAAATGCAGCACCATCCTTCTCAAGCAAGCAATCTTACAGGAAGCACTAAAAACATGAAGTAGTTCAAAATTTTAAAAGTTACAGCTGGAAGAAATCCTGCAGACACTAATGTCATTTTTCAGTGTTTATGTAATGGGTTACAGAAATTATTATCCTTTCAGCTTAGGAGTTGACAGATGTTAGCCAAACTGGTTTACTGTTTTGAGAGCACACCTACAGAAACAAAACTGCTACAAACATGCGCAGAAATCAAAGCAAGGCACATATTACTGTACAAATGCTTAAATAGCTGATTGGAATGGTTTTAAACTTAGACAAGGGAGATTTAGGTTAGATGTGAGGAGTAAGTTTTTTACTCAGAGGGTGGTGACGCACTGGAA
The DNA here is from genome assembly GCA_024606505.1 of Aquila spilogaster. NCBI lineage: Eukaryota > Metazoa > Chordata > Aves > Accipitriformes > Accipitridae > Aquila > Aquila spilogaster. The sequence continues at coordinate 41,883,748 of JANHGO010000012.1, forward strand.
CAGGTTGCCCAGAGAGGTTGTGGATGCCCCATCCCCGGAGGCATTCAAGGCAAGGCTGGATGTGGCTCT